>CM076574.1:1268038123-1268108108 GCA_034641835.2 Pinus albicaulis | reverse complement strand
TGCATGTTGAACCTCTCCAAAATCTCCCAGGCATACTTGCCCTGAGAAACAAACAGTCCTCCGCTGCGCTGCCAAATATCCAATCCCAGGAAATAATGAAGGATGCCCAAGTCCTTCATCTCAAACTCTCGTGCAAGATCCTCCTTGCATGAAAGTATCAACTGCTCATCGCCAGTCAAAATCAGATCATCTACATACAGTACGATGATCAACAGCTTCCCCTCCACCACAATCCGGTACAGGTTTGGATCCGCCTCACTCTTGGAGAATCCAAGCCCGGTGAAGTAGCTGTCTATCCGAGTGTACCAAGCACGAGGTGCTTGCTTCAGCCCATACAGTGCTCTCTTGAGTCGGCACACATGCGACTCACTATTGAAGATCTCAAAACCTTCAGGCTGCTCTATGTACACCTCTTCCTCAATAACTCCATTGAGGAACGCAGTCTTCACATCCATCTGATGAATGTGCCATCCCATCTGCGCTGAGAGAGCAAGGATCATCCGTATGGAAGAGTACCTTGCGACAGGTGCAAAAGTCTCCTCATAGTCAATCCCCTCGATCTGTGAGAAGCCACGGGCGACAAATCTCGCCTTGTACTTCTCCACACTCCCGTCAGCCGCCTGCTTCACTTTGTAGATCCATCGCAAACCCACCATTGATTTCCCCTCCGGTCTTGGGACAATCTCCCATGCACTGTTCCTGACGATCGAATCATATTCTTCGATCATGGCATCAACCCATGCGGGTTCCTCCACAGCTTCCTCAAAAGAGGATGGCTCCGTCACAACACATTGACTCACAAGAGCCATGTATCCAATGTACCGATCCGGTGACTGTCTCTGTCTGCGCTGTGCTGTAGGTGGTCCTACAACCTTCTCTGCATCCCGAGCCAGTCGCTCAGCTTCTGTAGTGCGCATGCGCCCTCTCATGGTTGGCGCTGCATGGGTGGTTTCTTCCACCTCCTGAACCTCCTCTTGTGGCTGATCCACATCCGGAAGCTCCTCCTTAGGAACTAACAGCTCCTCATCTGCATGCAAGTGTAGCTCCCTCTCAAGCGAACACTGCATGGCTTTCTCCTCCTGAAATTTTATATCCCGTCGCACAACAGTCTTGCGACTGTCTGACAAATACACCCGATAGTTGTGAGGTGTATCAGTGTACCCCACAAATATTCCAACCTCTGCGGTCGGATCCAGCTTCCTTCTCACATCCTTCGTCACATGCATGTAGACAGGAGAACCAAAAATCCGCAAATGGGAAATATCAGGCCTCTTGCCAGAATAAGCCTCCTCCGGTGTACTCATGCTAAGAACCTTGTGAGGACAACGGTTCTGCACATACACTGTTGTATTGCATGCCTCAGCCCACAAGTGAAGGGGTAGGCCCTGATCATGCAACATCGCCCGTGCAGCACCCACGATCGTTTTGTTCTTATGCTCAGCCACCCCGTTCCGCTGTGGGTTATGGGGTGCGATGAGCTCTCTCCGAATCCCTTCTGCGCTGCAGAACTCCTTGAATTCAGCCGAGATGAATTCACCACCGTTATCACTCCTTAGAGAAATCATTTTCTTCCCCGACTCCTTCTCGACCAGTGCTTTAAACTCACAGAACTTCGCGAATGTATCGCTCTTCTTCTGCATGAAGAAGATCCAGCACTTTCGAGAGAAATCATCAACAAATATCACATAATACTTGTGCTTTGCTGTCGAAGAAACTAAGAAAGGACCACACACGTCTGTGTGAACTCTCTCAAGAATCGTCGTGGCGCGACTATCCTTCTCGTGAAAGGTGGCTTTCACATACTTCCCTAAGGTACACCCCTTACATTGATCTGACTGCGCAAGAGTTCCCTTAGGAAACCCAGTAGAAATCTGCTGCAGGATCTTCAAAGCTCCATGGTGAAGGTGGCCCAATCTCCTGTGCCACAGTTCGCCCTCATCATCCCGGCTCACCACTTCTCCCGCCTTGCATGCCATTGCTGCGCAGCCATCTACCTGCAACTAATAAAGGTTCTTGGTTCGAACCCCTATCTTTCGGGTCTCTCCAGTAGTCTTACTGCGCAGGAAGGCTTTTCCTTCGCTGAAGACCACATCATACCCCTTATCCTCCAACATCGCCACAGAGATCAAGTTCTTCTTCAATCCAGGTACATGCATGACATCCCTCAATACAAAGGGTTTACCAGACTTCCTCTGAAAGGATATGGTACCGATACCAGTCGCACTGTATCTACCATCATCGCCCATCTCGATGTGCACACCCAAATCTTTGTCCTCCAGATCTGAGAACAACTCTCGATCTCCCGTCATATGAAATGACGAACCGTTGTCCAAGAACCACACCGATCCCAACACACTTGAAACCAAGCATGCGATCAGTGAAAAGTCAAGCTCGAACTGTGAAGCCAAAGCTTCTCCATCTGCAGATCTTCCCGCTTGCTTGTTTTTCTTCTTCTTTGGACAATTTGTAGCATAATGTCCGTGATCATGGTAGTGAAAACACTTCACTTTCGCCATATCCTGCTTCTTGCCCTTTGCACCGGAATGAGAAGTTTTCTTACCCTTCCCCTTCTTTGCTTTGGTAACCAAAGCACAATTTTCTTCATCAGTTCCCTTTTATGAAGATCCATCTCGAGTAGTCCTCCTTATCTCCTCTTGCATGAGATCCGCCCAAAGGCGCTCCCATCCCGGCAGCTTCTCCCGACCATTGACACTATCTTCATATGAGTGCCAAGCCTTCGGAAGACCAAGGAGAGCCAGGTCGACCATGTCCTCGTCTTCGACAGTCACCCCCACACTTCCCAGATCATCTCTGCATTGAGTGAACTTCGTGAGGTATTTGGCGATACTGTCGCCTTTCTCCATCTTGATGTTTCTGAGCTTATCTTTGAGCGCCAGCTTCCTTTGGTCACTCTTACTTTGGAATAGATCCATCAAAGCTTTCCAAATTAAATATGGAGAAGCCTTTCCATGCAGGCTGGATACAATACGATCCTTGACTCCCTCCAACAGGATCCTTCGACATTTCGCCATCTTCTTTTGCCATGCTTCGACTTCAGCAGGATCAGTGGGCCTTTGGACATCCGTATCCACGAACTCCTTCAGTCCATTATCTTCTAATACTGCCTCCATGAGATCCTTCCATGCAACATAATTTGAACTGCCTTCAAGAGCATATTCGAGTCGCAAACCATTGAAAGACATTTTCAACACCGGCACCAAGAAAACAAAACTGCTGCAAAATTCGAATTCCACCTCAAAGCTCAACCGCTCTAGATCTGTGAGAACAAATTATTTCTAGAACAGAGATCGACTGCAAGGGCGTTTACTGGATATATCACCTTTCAAAGAAAGGATGGATCCAGAGGCTACCTGGCCCGCATGCAGACTCTGTCTACCGAAATAAGTTTGTAATCACTGTGATGATCAATCTCTGCTTCAATAGCTCTGATACCATGTAGAAATTTGCTGAATAATGATTAATTATTCACTGAGACTATCTTGATCACATATCAATTCGAATTCATATGCAACACATAATATCTTCCACTCAGATCATCACACATGCGCAAATAAAACAAGCGATAGCACATCAATTCATCATACACATTAACACAATATGTATGGGGAAAGCTTATAGCTGAAAACCCCGCAGCTATTGTGTATATTATAATGGAGAAAACATGTAACAAAATCAGTACAATACTCCTCACAAGTACTCAGTACTATCTCATAAAGTTACACACAAACTAGCTTGGTTTTGAACAAGTTACTGGTTCAAAACTTTGCCATGCTTCGACTTCAGCAGGATCAGTGGGCCTTTGGACATCCGCATCCACGAACTCCTTCAGTCCATTATCTTCTAATACTGCCTCCATGCGATCCTTCCATGCAACATAATTCGAACTGCCTTCAAGAGCATATTCGAGTCGCAAACCGTTGAAAGACATTTTCAACACCGGCACCAAGAAAACAAAACTGCTGCAAAATTTCGAATTCCACCTCAAAGCTCAATCGCTCTAGATCTGTGAGAACAAATTATTTCTAGCACAAAGATTGACTGCAAGGGGCATTTACCAGACCTTTCACTTTCCGAAGAAAGATGAATCCGGAGGCTACCTGGCCCGCATGCAGACTCTGTCTACCGAAATAAGTTTGTAATCACTGTGATGATCAATCTCTGCTTCAATAGCTCCGATACCATGAAGAAATTTGCTGAATAATGATTAATTATCCACCGAGACTATCCTGATCACATACAATTCGAATTTATATGCAACACATAATCTCTTCCACTCAGATCATCAAACATGCGGAAATAAAATCAAGCGATAACATATCAAATCATCATACACATTAACACAGTATGTATGGGGAAAGCTTATAGCTGAAAACCCCGCAGCTATTGTGTATATTATAATGGAGAAAACATGTAACAAACTCAGTACAATACTCCTCACAAGTACTCGGTACTATCTCATGAAGTTACACACAAACTAGCTTGGTTTTGAACAAGTCACAGGTTCAAAACACATCCACTAATTGCCTGCCTCTATTGCGCAATCAAGGCTGGTCTAATGAGAGATCCAAGGTTCGAATCTCCTTGGCTTGACAGCGCAATCATCATGGGAAATTTCTCCAAGTGTGGTGCAAATCTCATGCACAACTGATGTCGCCACTGATAGCTAACTCCACCCTTTCATCTACCTCTTTCACTGGTCTCCACTGAACTGATCATGCACTGTAGTGAACCGATGTGTTCTTGAGTTGAATAATGAGTTACTAATTAATGAATTAAATAATATTTAATTCACTCCACTCATAACTAGTTGATTAGCTAGTTAAACTAATCTCAACGAGTTCAACTAAAATAAACATAACACAACTCCACTAGCTGCCTCATTAACTCCACCAAACTTCTGCCACTGAAGTCCTAACTGAAGTCAACCATGCATGATGCCATCAAACCCTTGGGAATAGCGTAATTCCTCTTTCAGATGCATGAGCCACTTCCAAGGCTCGAACTGAAGTGCTCCAAGAGAGTAAACTGAAGTTTATAGTCCAAATATTATTAAGGGTAAATAATATTTGACTTCCCTATTTTTAGGATAGGTAGTCTAAATATAGACTTCGACCTATAGGTCAAAAAATAGAGGTCCATCTATTTTTACCAACATGACCAATACTCCAAGAATAACATACTGCAATCCCCTGACCATGCTCCATATGTCTAAAATAGACTTTACAGCCAGACCAGTTCGCGGCCCACTTAGTGAAGGCGACTTCATTTCACTAAGCTCCATCATCTTGCTGCATTTTCAACAGTGGGCCCGCTCGCAACCCACAGATCGCAACTTTTGATGTAAGCTGCGGGGAGTGAACATTCAACTTTGCGCAGTGCGACGTGCGAAGGGTAGAGGTTACGTGGCAACGATGGATATGGGGCCCATTCAATACCGCATAGCACAAATTTTAAGGTTTATGTTATCAGCGGTAGAGGTAAACTTTAAATTTGTGATGTGCGATTTGCGATGAGAAGGTAAAGGGTCAAAACAGTTAGGTGCGGAAAAATGATTATATCGCATATGTAATGTATGATATATATAAGGCTTGGCAATGGTAGGAGCAAAGCTGAAAAGTGTTAAAATATTTTTGTGGCAAGGTAAGGCTTATGTGGTTCAGAGTATATATGATATATATGTATTTCAAGCGGCATAAAGTGGGGGGTGGAGCTGTGAATAAAGTGATACATGGTTAGTTTAAAGGCTTTGGAAGAAATGAAGAGGGGAACTTTAGAAAATGGAAAAATGAAGGCCAGCAGAGGGAAAATGAAATGAAATGAGGGCATAAATGAAGTTTTTCTCACCATCACACCTTATCAGCAACACTTTCTTCATTCTACTGAACATAAAGGAAGATTGATTCCTTTGAAGCTCTTGATATTCAGGATTTCCCTTATTTTTCTAGAAATAAATGACAACCATGGAATATTATTTTCAAAATGAGATATCTAAAAAATAATTAGTCACCTTGTGATACTGTGAAATACAGGAGTCTAACAGTGGCTCCAGCTGGGGATGGCATCATGGCAGCTCCTTCAGGAGGTGTCAAGAACACTGTAGACTAGTTTCTTGATCCATTGGGCTGGTCCCAAATCTGCTATAAAACTTCTGTGGTTGAAAATATTTAAGATGAAATCAACACTCTCTGCAAAATTTAGTCTAGAATATACGTGATATGAAAATTGAAAAGTAATATGAAACTAAAACTGGAAAGATGCTCAGAGTACTGAGCTTATTTGCACACCTACCTACCTTATCCTACTAAAATTGCTGCTATTCTAAATTATACAATAATGCCAGTGCAACTAGTCAAGTAGTAGCAGAAACAAATGGAAAACTTGACTACTTCTTAGGAAAATCAGTAGTATAACTTGATTATGTGTCCTCATAACCAAATTTATAATATGTAGTGGCAATTGCTGATGTATTTTTTCCTTCTAGAGAGTAGATGTTTGAAAATTTGAGCTAAAAAGATCCTCCATATAATCTGCTATAGGATCACTAAAAGCATGATGTATAATGTTTTCTTCTAGCCCTTTAATGACTAGTTGATCCATTGTATTTTCAATATTAAAACTTGAAACCACATCTTCAATTTGGTACTTGAAAGAAAAATCATCCTTAATATGTAGGTCAAGAGGTAGTAAAATTTCCTCTTGCTTAGGGGAAGGAACATTTTCCAAGAATTCTTTAGGGTCTCAGAAATTATATGACTGAATTTGAGAATTCAAAATTTCAATACTGGTTTCGTACCATTCAACAACTACATAGAGAAAACAAGTTTTAGCTTCAGGACTATACTCCCTTGATTTCAAAGTGCAAAAGCCAACCTCTAGAAAATCTTCATCAAGCTGAAATTCAGATACTTGATTCCTGAATTCATTTAAAACTTCACGAGATAGAAGGTCTGCCACAAACCTTGTCATCTTGTTCAGCATGGAATCCGGTTAGCATGTTGTGGAGTTGCCATGAATGCTCAAAAGTTGGGATCTTCGAATTATGGAGTCGTTAGGTGAATAATGAAACCTTATTATGTTTTTTCATTGTCCACCATCAGTAATCAGATCTGAACTTTGATTTTTTTTCCAAGGAAGATAAATTTCATCCCTAGAATGGTCGCCAGTATATTAGCACCCTGTAAATTTCCAAAGGCTGAATACAAAACTATGGAGGGGCAACGTCAAACCGCTTGGGAGTCCAAGACTTAGCCTTCCTAGACTCAAATAGGGCTCTCTCTGTTAGATATAGTTTTGTTTACAGGGGCATTTTAGGCTAGTTATTAGTGCAAAGGGGTTGGTTTAAAAATATGTGGTTGAGGCAGCAGAAGAGGGCCATTGGGCTATGGAGTCAACTGGTGTAAACAAATTCAAATGGATGAATAATTGATTTCAGGTACAACTAGGCAAGCTAGCCATGTCAATGGATCTTAACAACTTATGAAATGGAAAGGGGGAGGAGATTAAGGTTCAATGGGAATGCAGAGTAGACCATCTCTAAATTCTACATTCTGGTCTGAGAGGAAAACATAACGTACTATTTCAAGACTGAGCAGGGTACCCCATGGTAAATCCTACACAAAAATTTATGTTCACTGTAAAGAAAAGAAAATAGTATGAGAAAACATGAGAATGAAAAATTACATAAGGGAAGCACTTCACCACAGAACATGACACAAGAATCTGGAAAATGACATCATTTTTCCAAAGAGAGTGCTTACAACCAAAGAGTCTATTACAATGGTTTTCTCCCCTTCCGAGCCCCCCTCATACTGCTAATACATGTAGTATTTATACAAAACTTAAGTTGGTTAATCTGTCTATTGCAGTGATTACATTCAAGAAAAAAAAAGACAAATGGAATCATGCAGGCGATGATAAGATGATGTTGGTCATAATAGTGGATTTAGTAGTCCGTTATTTATTGTGACCCAGCCAGAATTCGGCTTTGTCTGATGCCGAAGAGGCAAGGAGGGCTCTGACATTTTGGCTCTTCCTCTTCATAAAACAGTCACTTGGATTATCAAATTGATGATGTGTCAATGTCTTCTGTGGGTCAGTAGTCGTGCTGATGTGTTCATTGCCCTTTCTTTTATTGCAGTTATAACATAATAATATTTGAAAAACGCCTTTACCTGACTTGACCCTTTCTATCTATCTCTTCACTACCGTGACATTTCGCATTACTCTGCTCTTTTGCTCCTTGTCGGGTCCTACCTGATTCTTTTTGCTGTGTTAGCTCTTTCTTCATGAAACGATGTATAAAACCCATACACTCGGACTTGAAATTCTATAGGTTTTGGTTTTGAACATTATCGCATCCATGTCAATATCGCACATCGCATGTTTTAAGATTTATGTTATGAGGAACAGGATCGATGATGTGATGCGAAGTGCGGAGGTGACGTGACTAGAGGGGTGATGGTTTTGATGATGTGGAGCGGAATTAGCGGGAGTAATAGCAATGAGCGGAGTATAGCGGTGAGCAGAGTATAGCGGAGGACAGTTATGGTGGGGCCAAACGCATCGCAAATCAAAATCGGGACCGGATACAAGTTTTCAACATGGTTAAACAAACAAATTTGCGATGCGATAGATTTCGCGCATCGGCGATCACAAGATTTAACGATGGGCAAAAATGCGATAAGTTATTTTATTTGCGATGCGATGCGGGGAAAAGGGTGACGTGGAATGGTGGGGTCGGGATTATCGGAAATCAAAAATCTCATTTGGAGATGAACAATGATGAATTCTCGGCAATAAGATATGCGATATGTGATGGGAGTATTGTAGCAAGGAGGTGGGCCCACTCGCAGCCTGTGGATCGCAACTTTTGTTATAAGCCGTGGGGAGTGAAAATTAAACTTTGCGCAGTGCAACGTGTGAAGGGCGGAGGTTACGTGGCAATGACAGATATGGGGCCCATTCAATATCGCACATCGCAAAGTTTAAGGTTTATGTTATGAGCGGTGGAGGTAAACTTTCAAATTTGCGATGAGAAGGTAAAGGGTCAAAACGGTTAAGTGTGGAAAAATGATTATATCGCATATGTAATATATGATATATATAAGGCTTGGCGGTTGTATGGGAAGAGTTGGAAAGGGTCATAAGGTTTTTGTGGCAAGGTAAGGCTTATGTGGTTCAAAGTAAATATGATATATATGTATTTCAAGCGGCCTAAAGTGGGGGGCAGAGCTGCGAATAAAGTGATACAAGGTAAGGTTAAAGGTTTTGCAAGAAATGAAGAGGGGAAATTTAGAAAATGGAAAAATGAAGGGAAGGAGAGAGAAAATGAAATGAAATGAGGGCAAGAATGAAGTTTTTCTCACCATCGCACCTTATCAACAACACTTTCTTCCTTCTATTGAACTGAAAGGAAGATTGATTCCTTTGAAGCTCTTGACAGTTAGGATTTCCCTTCTTTTTCTGGAAATAAATGACAGCCATGGAATATTATTTTCAAAATGAGAGATCTGAGAAATAATCAGTCACCTTGTGATACTGTTAAATACATGAGTCTAACAGGTTCATTGTGTTCGTATAACTTCCTTTTTTCTACAAAAGTTTAAAATTTATATTAGGTTGTATGTAGCACCAACAATAGGAGTAGATATTGCACTAAAATACGTGCCAAAACAAATTAAGGATATACTTTAAAATTTAATATATATTTAATTAGAATGTTTGCAATTTAAAAAAAAAATATTAAGCTTTATGTGGAAATCAACATATAATGAGTTTGCTTATTTGAATTGGAAATTGTAATTATATTTGTCCATTCCAATTAAAGAAATAATTCTAGCTTTTAAAATCAATCATTTAAATGGTTGGTCAATCTATCCATGTAATGCTCGTTCCATACAAATTAAAAAAATGTATTAGGTTGTATATATAAACTAGACATATCATTAATTTGTTCATTTGAATGGGGCCACTATAATAATGTTTTTTTTATTTTCATTTAACTTGTAAAATTCACTTTGTTACAAATGAAAAAAAATTATAATATATACTAACATCATTTTTTAAATGTTTTGATGTTTTTAAACAATGAAGTGTTGAAGTGGATATATGCTAATGCGATATATGTTGTTGCAGTGCAGATGCATACAGGAATTATTGTAAGTTGAAATATGTTTTTGATCTTTGAAATGGAAGGATTATTCTTCCAATCATACATTAGAGATGAACCAAGTTGTCATATTCGAAGAGAACTAAATTGGTCATTTGGTAATAACTATTATTTTTTAAGTTCTTCTTAGTCGTAAGTATTAAAATATTTCTTAAAAAAATATTATGTTGCAATATGGCATTGGATATCATTGATAAGTACATTTGATAAACTTTGAAAATAAAATATTGACGTAGGGGGTTTTAAATTCATATGAAGCAGGTCTCTTGCCATTTGAAAACAAAAGTGAAAGCAGGGAGAACAATACAATTTTATGAGAAACGATTGATTGAGGTGTGGTCCCAATATGGAGATAATTATGAAGAATCAAATATATTGCTAATTGATGCATCAAAGCATCCTTCTCAGTTCGCTAGATATCGATCAAACCACATCTTAATAAAATCCCATACAAAGTAAGAGCATGATAATTGGCTTATGCAAGTTTTATTTCCATTTCTTAATCCATTTCATTGTATCAAACTTAAATGTGAGTACATTTGAATGTTCAATAGAACATGTACTTAATTGTAATGGATGATGATTTTTTTAATAAATTTACTCACAAGAGCATTTGATTTTTTCAATCCAACTTGGACATAGTTTTTTGTCAATGAATTTGTGTGATTTATTATTTGTTTCGAAATATATGTGAATTGAAAACTATACTAATATACATTATTATTATTATTATTATTTGTAATCATTTTTGCATTGAATTTGTTGTACAAAAGATTTATTTTTATAATGTGTATGTGTGTATATTAATTTACATTTTTAAATGAATGATTTCTCATTGAAATCATCTTATTATATGATCCATTGACGCAAAAAAATTAGATTTATGGATTTATATTTACTTATATTCATTAATAATCATATATAAATGTGAAATATAATTTTTAAAATAAATTTCAATGTAAATAAATGTACAACTCTTACCAAAACAATTTATAGATAATTTAGTTGATAAATTCTTCATGCACTATTAAGGATAATAGGAAATGGGGCATAGGTAATGGGCCATAGGTAAATGATTTGAACATTTCGAAGTACAAGATCTGTAATTTCCCAATTGATATTTTTTGGTAATTTTGTATAGATTCCAATTAATATTTTTTATTGCAATCATATCATATTTAAATCAACAAAACACAAAGTCACTTGTTGACTTTTAATTGCCTATAAAATGCATCAATACAAGTGTATAAATGTGATATAATTTTTTTAAAATCAAACTCCATTGTAAATAAGTTTTCATTTCTTAAAAAGACATAATTAATTGATAATGATTGTTAAGTGGAGTGTTATGATTTCATTGAGCATGTATCATAGATGATTTATGTATTTAAACTTTCTGAATTGTAAGGGATTTCATTTCATTGTCCACTGATAACTTTTTTGTAAATTTGTACTTTTAAATAAAATGAAATTATATCATATGAGCCAACAAGGCACAAAGTTATGTTATCAACTTTTATTTATTTATATTGATTAATATGAGTGTATTAATGTGATATATAATAGCCATAAATTATGAATCAGTTCTTCCTAAAACATATATTAAAATTTCTTGATAATAAGAGCTAAGTAGACTATTTAGAATAGTGGGCAATGGGACATAGATTAGTGACTTCAAACTCTTTAAATTTGAAGGCATTTGATTTTAAATCTATAATTCTTTCTAACTTGCATGTGCTTGTAAATCAATTATTTTTGTCTGCAATCGTCTCATACGAGTCAATAAATCAGGAAGCCATTTATTAACTTTCATTTTATATCATGTGGTTTAATAAGAGTGTATAAATGTGATATCGTTGTTTTTGAAATCAAACTCCATGTAAAACAAAAAAAATTCATAATTAAACATGTAATAATGAATTGATCATGAAGATAATGAATGTTAAGTGGACTATTAATTAAGCTCCAAGGGTTAGCTCAAGTGGTCTAGAGCCAAATGTGAAGTTCTTTGATATTGTTGTTGATCACGGGTTTGACTCTTTGTGTTCATTGGGGTGAGGTTCCATAACTAGGGCCAATGATTTACTCAATGTACCATCTACAAATTGGTGGAATGGACTCTGGGGTTTCCCGTGATTTCATTCCAAGTAAAAAGAAAGAAAACATGGAATATTCAGAGTTATTCAAGAGATGGATCATAAATGGATGTCTTTAAATGGCTTGCATATATGACATTTGATTTTTCCATCCACATTAATAATTTGTAAATTTCAAGTCTTAAATAAATTATTTCTAATAGAAATAATGTGATAGAAGCCAACACATTAACTTATTTATTGAATTCTATTTATTTATATGCATTGATACATGTTTATGAATGTATTTCACTTTTGAAATTATTTAAGATCTTAATGTACGTAAAGATATTTTTTTTTCAAAAAAAAATTAGAATTAATTGATGATGAGTTCTATGTGGTCCATTTGATTTTCAATCCATAACACTTTATAACTATGTATTACTAAACCAATTACTTATATATGTAGTCATATCATGTAATTCCATCAACCAGGAAGCCATTTATTGACTTTTATATGCCTATTATGTGGTTTGATATCAGTGCATAAATGTGACATTGTTGTTTTTGAAAGAAAACTCCATGTAAAAGAAAATTATTTTCTTGATAAAACATGGAATAATTACTTGATAATGAATGTCAAGTGGACTATTCAAGCTCATTAAAGATATGAGGCATAAATGGATGTATTTAAACTTTTTGCACCATAATATGAGATTAGATTTCTCCATCCATAATAATATCATGTAAATTTCAACATTTAAATACATCCACGGGGTCTTGGACAGACGGTGATAGGGTGCGTTGTCAAGGCACTCCTTGATGTGAAGTCATCGATTCAATTCCCCACCCTAGTCGGGGTGATGTATTTGGACATGATGATGAAGAAGTTGTCCTACCCAACTTACAAAAAAAAACATTTAAATGTATTATTTGTAGTTGATATAATCTAATAGAAACCAACAATTCATGGAGCTATTTAGTTAATTCTATTTAGTTACATGCTTCCATAATACATGTTTATAAATGTAATGGATTATTTAAATAAAATGCCTAATGTAGTAAAATACAAATTTTACAAAATAAATAATTTAGAATTTAATTGATAATGCATTTTAAATGGTTTACTTTGATTTTTAATCTGTAACTTTTTCTAACTATATATTCCTAAATCAATAACTCATATTTGCAATCATGTCATATAAGTCAACAACTCAATAAGTTAACTATTGGCTTATATTTTCCTATCATGTGGTTTAATATGAGTGTATAAAGGTGATATTGTTGTTTTTAAAATAAAACTCTATGTAAAACAAATTTATTTTCTGGATAAAACATGCAATAATCAATTGATAATGACTGTTAAGTGGACTCTCAAGGTTCACTAAAGAGAGGGTCACAAATGCATGTCTTTAGACTTTTTCTACCAGTACTATGACATTTCTTTTACAAATTACAGTTTATCGATAACGAATCTTAACTGGTGCTTAAACAAATTAGAATTATTTGATAACTCTTTCTAAGTGGTCTGGACCTCCCCTCGGTGATTTATAAAGGTACTAAGGGGACCTAGATAATTTAGAATAAAAACTTATTTTACTTAGTAACTTTCTAGTATACTAGTTGCAATGCAAAATTTTCAAGGGAGGCACTCCTTACCAAGTCTTACACCGAGATCCTCATAGCACTATCACATTTTGATCAACAAATCCCCCTCTGGTTTATGGGAAACTTGGGGCTGAGAGTTTTTAGGTATAATTTTTTTGACATCAAGGAGTCTGGTCTATCATTCGTAACTATAATATCTTTCTTTCATGTTATAAATACTCAAATGATTTAAAATTGATTCCTACTAATAGCTACTTTCACAACCATACTATGTATTGATATTTTTTTGCCAAGCAATTCCATGTTTGACCTATTCATGGGTCTCTAATTGGTTTGACATTACTAAAAATATTTATCTTATCTTATCTTAAGTTAATATTGTGATTTTTGCGAGAGGCCTTTTACATACTAGTATGGAAAGACCCCACGTAAACATTTACACTTCTAAATGATAGCTTACAAGGATATGTTAAGGTCCCCCATAAATTTTCTGGTCATAGAATAGTTAACATAAGGTTGAGTTAGCCATTTGATGGATTTATCGATGGTGCTTTGCAAGCCATAATATTGCATATCCCATAATATTTTTCTGTGTTATTTGTTATGATGAAGCATACTTAAAGGCTTCAAAAAATCCATTATAGAATGTAAGACTACCAGCTTAGATCCATCTTAACTCTAGAATTGATCCCTATTGGTGCTTTCGAGATCTCGATATAAGACAAATCTATGTTGGTATTCAAAATAAATAATGTTAATGAAGTCCTTGTGCCGGTTTTGATTGTTAAAAGAATGAATTTAAACATAATATGGGTCTTATGTAATATTTTGTCTTGTCATTTATAAATGCTATCAATGTCCTAAATTATATAATTATAAAATATGATACTAAAAAAATAAACAAAATTTCTAATAGTACCTGAAATTAAAATTGTTATGGTAATAAACATACTAGTGTAATTCTATGATTAAATAAATTTTATGGAGACTTTAAAATTGTGCCAACCTTCTACGAGAATAGTAACTCATCACAACCAATGCCATATTTACTTTATTTAACTATAATTAAACTGACATATAATGCTAATATACGGAATACTCTTGTCACCAACTAATATTATTCAACTTTTTAAAAAGAACCATAAATAATATTAGAAGAAATAATGTAAGGAGTCCAAGATTAAGACATCAAATATTTTCTTCTACAACTTTATAAATTTGTTTTATATAGCTTATCATGATAATTTTATTGCAAAAATGATGAATAGATACATTCAAATAGTGAACTAACTGATTTTCAAACTTAATCTAGTTAAAGCTATAAATTCTAGATCCACTCAATAATTCCAAATTTAATGAAACATGTTTGTTGTTAAAGTCCTTGTAATATAATTTTTCCAATTTTAATGAAACACGTGTTAAGTAGTCTACATCGATAATGATATAGCCATTCCCCTTGGTCGAGTGAGGGTTACATGTCATAAAGTCGATACCCCATTTTGCAAAGGGACCAACATCGATAACATGATGCAATGGAGCAAGCGGAGCACGAATCTTATGATCGAAGATCTAGAACACATGACACTTTTGGATAGCGAGGATGCAGTCACGAAAAATCGTATGCAAAAAGTAACCGACACGTAATATCTTCTACACAGCAGTGTAACCAGATAGATTTCTGCAACATGTACCTGAGTGGAATTCATTAAGAACTTTATCGGCCTCCTAAAGGGTGAGACACCTTAGTAAAATTTTATCAATACCACAATGGTAAAGGGTGCCATCGATATAACATAATTTTAGGATTGGTATCGAATACGTTGTTGCTTGAAGTGAGAGGCATTAGAATGGAAAGTCTGGGTCTAAAGATAAATAAAAAAATATCCATACCACGGGTCAGATGATGAAATCAGAAACAATGACTCGTAAGGGATAAAATATTCAGATGTAGATTTAGAATCAAGGAAAGGAAGGTTGCACATTAGCTCGGTGAAAACTATGGATTTATTCGACTTGGACATAATGAACTCCAAATTGAACTCTTGTAGAATAAAGATCCACTTAGGGTATTTGTCCCTTATTAATTAACATGATAGTATATATGTCATATGGATGCAATCTAAAACGACCATAGTTTTCCAAATAAATATGTAATGGTGCAACCTTTGGATGACTTGAACGACCGCCAAAGCCAACTTTCTTACATGGGTATACCTAATGTCAATATCACTACAGTTATAACTCAAATAGTAATTGGGATTTTCAGTCCCTATATCGTCTTCTTGGACCAATACCATTGCTATAGTAGAAATGGTAGCAACGAGATACAGACAATATTCACGCCAATAATCAGGGGGATATAAAAGAGATGCCCAAACTAGTACATCTTTCAATTCATTAAACGCTTTCTAAGCAACATTGTTCTAATGGAAGGGGAGCCATTTTTTTAGTAGACGAGTGAATCCTTTGGTCAACTCAACATAGTTAAGGATGAATCTCTTTAGGAATTTATCTTTCCCTTGGAGTAATTGTAACTGAACAACAGAAGAAGGTGTAGACAAATCAACGATCACCTGTACTGTCTGAGGGGAATTTGTTTTGGAATGATAAAACCTAGAAGTCGACTAGAAGCAACACAGAACACACATTTTTGTGGGTTAAGTCGACTGTTATAGTTTCTACATCGGATAAAAATAGCCCTAAAATGTATTGGGTGATCATCCCAACGTTTATAATGAGCAGGGAGATCATCGAAATAGGGTTTCACGATGTGTTTAATGTCGTGAAAAGTGTAATCCATAACATGTTGAAACGTGACCCCAAAGTTATTTAAACCAAATGAGAGATTTAGATAGGAAAAAGTACCCCATGGACAAATAAATTCAGTCTTGGGTTGGTCTTTTGGGAGAATATTGATTTGATTATAACCCGAAAATCCATCCATAAAGTAAAAAATCTTGTAGCCACAGTAGTCATCAACAATCTGGTCAATAAATGGGGTTGGATAGTTTACCTTTGGTCAAGCATGATTTACATCCTGATAATCGACACATACTCGGATCGTGCCCTATTTCTTCATGACAGGGACTACGTTTGATACCCAATAAATTAAAGGAATAGGGTATATGTGTTATGGGAAATGTTACCCTAAGGTCTTGGGTTGATAAACTTTCACAGATCAGGGGCATGTAATCACAAGAAGGACTCAAATAACCAACTTTTATGCTTTAAAATAGTAAGGATTACAGATCTTACGCGTTTATCCTTCATTTGTAGTAGATCTCGTAGGGTTCAAACCCCCTGCAACTCCTCGTGCTCTAGAACCTGCAAACCAGCAAAGAACAAGCACAAAAACCTAGTTGTACAACATATATGTTCTAGATATTAGCAAAATAACATACATAATCTCATAAAAATAACAATAAATGAACTATTGAAGATCATTAATCATGTATAAGAGATATATGACACATGAACATCAGGAACACGATGGAACTTATTTTATTGATAACATGTACAGTAACTAAATAGTGGAGAAATCACCTGAGATCTGCCATGGCCTCAAGAAAACTGTCCTCTGGATTCGTCCAGCCCTAGCCTCACAAATCTTCTTCCATGAATAGTGCACAATTGATGTCACCTAGAATGAAAGTGATTATCACAAGGAAACAAGGGTTTCCTGAAAATTTGGGAAGTGCAGGAGGCATAGGGGAAATATCACACTTGGTCAAGGATATAACAGGGTATAATATCTATAATTCTCTCTCTTCCTCCTTTAGGTCATTCCCTTGAGGGGTATTTATACTTCCTCAAATTAGTTTTTTCAGTTGAGGAATAGTTAGGCCACGGGCTGGGGTAGTTAAGGTACAGGAAAAACCGTAAACCCCACCTCAAAAGTAGGGAAAATTCATATTTTTTTAATATTTTAAATAGCATACGTGGGTTCTCTATGTATGGACCCGAGTGTATACGTGGAAAAGTCTGGGCAGAGTCACGTATGGATTTTAAAATACTGCTTTTTTGAGAAATGTGACCATGTCTGAATGGAAGGGCTGCCCAAGGCCAATGCATAAGTCATCAAGTATATAATGGTGATAAATGATGCTATAATAGATTCCCCCTAATATATGAGGTCAGAAGGGGTACATGATGGCCAAAATGTATTATATGCATAGAAAGAACCTTGTGAGGACTAGAGAGGACTTCACTAGACTTCAGCCTGCCAAAAACCAATGATAGAAATTAGAAAGATAACTCATGTCTGAGGCGGGCATACCCATGCTCAGTGAAATAAAAACATGTCCGCATATGAAGTATGGAGTGGATCCAATATGTATACAAGTATAGCCGAAATGTAAAGCACATAATGAATTGTCTGATCACTGCCTGGAAGTATAAGTCAAAATCATGTCCAAATATCACATATAGAAGACTAATCAATGATGTGGCAAATATATCTAATCACTGAAGTCACAACTGAATCTCCAAGTACCAAACCATAAGTGGAGGAAAAAATGGTACAACACACAAATCGAGAGCCAACATATAAGATGATGTTTTGATGAAATTGCAACATATAAGGGTGGATGGTGTCACTGGTAGAAAATTGAAGGAGCTATCAAAGTGAACCAAAACATGTTGATGCAAACCCGAGGTCTTCACTGATCACCATGGAACAATTCTACACAATGGTAATAAATGAGCTGAGGTCGACCATGTGAGAAATATTTTGATTACCAATCATTGATGTATACTGTTAACAAACACGAGACAACCCACCGATAATGATAATGAGTGTCAAGGTTCCCTAGTACAATCTATCAAGTGCGAATGAATGAGTTGAAATTGAACACTTGAAAGAATCTATCAATCAGGAGACAATGATGTATTCTCACTATTGATAGTGAATATTTTTCCACTGATGACTGCAAACCCTAAGGTACTGAAAACAGGACTCAATACCTTATTCCCATAGCAATGAGTGAGATTCAATGGGAAAATATCTGTTGGAAGGAAGGCATTAAGGCATCCCACATTAGTCCAGCACGAGTGTAACCCACAGGCCAATATTTTGAAGGAATCAGACGAAGTAAAGTGAAGTAACCAACCCGAATTACGTTTCCGGCATGCACAAGATGAAGCTAGCACATGGCATAAACCCTCTGAACCAACCAATAATGGAAGCTGACAAAGAGGCTAGATATCCACCAATAGGTTCAAATGGAAATCAAGGTACTGCACAAATCCCAGATGCGATAATGTAAGCTGAAGTCGAACACAATGGAAACCACTCAATCAAAGACCCATGATGTTAATCAAATGTTGAGCACAACGTCACCTATCAATGATGTAAATATGGAGGGCCAGGGTGCAGCTCTAGGTTTACTCTCAGAACAATATGTCGTAGTCGATAAGAGAAAAACCTACCAACAAGAAGTCAGTGGAGACCTTCTCAAACCAACATGAGCAAAGGACCAAATATCTGATGTGATAGGACAAGATACTGAAAATACCAAGAAGGCCGACTAAAAAATGAGTCAAGAGACACCGCAAAAAGGCAGACTCAGGTTAACTTCCCTTGAACAAAAGCACGACTCATGTTGACAATGGCAGCAAATGATAACTTTGTATAAGTTTTTCATGCAGGGGGCATAAACAGACCCTCCATATGATTAGAAGAGATAACCAACAGGGAGAGTACTGACTCAAAAAACAAGGCTATGGCTTCTCCTATGTCAAAAACGAAAACCATCCCAAATGGAGAAAAGACTTAGTTTTTTTGTGCTTTGTTCAAGGGCAACACAATTGACATTGTAGCTGCCATCAAGTATGGAAGTATTATCCCGTTCCCACTCTTTTTCAATTTTTTTTTTTTTTTTTTATCTTTTTCATATTTCAAAGACTGAAAAAGAATAAAATAATTCCTATAGTACAATGGATAGAACAAGTGTCGGTAAATAGATGCACTAGCTCCTGGTATAGGAACAATCCTATGCTCAATCCAATATGGTGAAAACTGGTAAGTGACACTCAAAGGAAGGTTCCATCCATGGGTAAAGGTGTTAAGTCCCGAAGGTAAAGTGATTGCATGGTTAACTTGTACATAAATAAATGGTCAAAAGAGGGCTTAAACATGAGTCCAAATGAAGTCAGCTAAAGGCCAAGATAAAAAAGTATTCAATATGCAATGCATTAACATAACTCAACAACATATGGGAGCCTCTAGGGTAAATGGCCAGAATAAAGACAGCGAAGAAGAAGAAGAATGAAGCTTCAATGGATAAGTAATTGTGGGACTAAAGAGGACTTCCGAGCCTACATAAATTGCAGCATGGGCGACAAATTCTAGCGAGGAACTAACTAGGAAGCCCATGTAAAGGATGGCTCTATCACCAATTCATGATTTAAAAAAATCGGCGACTGAAATGGGTTAAATACTCATGACATGATGGGATCAACCCTATGGCAAGTGATCAGAATGGAGGCTAGTATGAAAAAATGAAACAGAAAGTGAATTCCCTAAACTATATGCCAGTTCGAAATCAAATACCTTCCATGACAGGTTAGCAGTCATGGATCTAAAGGAAAACTAGGAATATCTCAAATTCAACAATATGTACCTGAAAATAATTTTTCACAACGCTTACAAGCCAAAAGGCTAAACAACCTTAATCAAAATCAAAAAATAGACACAAATGAATTTTGTGAAAAAATTTCAAATCCGGGTCATAAATAAGCATTTTGACTCGCGTTTTGATCATTTTTGCATTGCAAAAGTAGAAAAAGAGCTCTAGGGAAAAAATCCTCTTCTTGAATACGGAGCAACCGACCACCAAATCACCTCAAATCAGTCAGGTAAACCTTGTACTCATCTCATTTATCAATTTCATTCTTATTTTAAGTAAAATTTTGGATTTTTGACCATAGGAAATAGATTTTCTTTGAAACCCTCTGCATATACATGAGTTCCTTATGAGGAAATCGCGTATATATGCGACTATGTACAAACGAGCTTGCGTATGCACAAAGAGGAATTCAAAAAATTGTATCTAATCAGTCAATGGATGAATTTACCCAGGATGTTGATTAGTTGGAGAGAACGGGAGCACAATGCTATTGATAATGAAGTGATGGAGGACCAATAATCCTTAGATATCCTTTGGAATTGTGGGTTACTCAAATTTTTCAAAATTCCGAATATGAAAAGAAATGTTCAGTTGCTTGATATGTTGGTTGATCATTGGGAACTGTAAGAATATTGCTTTATAATTGATCATATGCCATTAAGAATAGAGGTGGAAGACATATACTTTATCACTGGACTTTCCCAAAGGGGAGACCTATTTGATTTTCACAACAAGCCCACTGGAGGGCTTAACATAGAGAACTATGTCCATGTATATTGTGTAGATGATGAAAATAAGGTGGGAACTCAGATCCCCATCAAATATGTGAGGCATTTGCACATGAAAATCCTTCTCTTTACTATTGGTAGAGTGGTAGGATCAGCTTCTCTACACCAGGCGTCACGCACTCATATGAGTATAATAGTAGAATGTTTGGTTCATATTTATGACTGGTGCACAACCTTATTGGAAAATCTGAAAAAACAACTTACTTCTATCCATAAGACAAATACAAAACACTTTGGATACGATACCATTTTTCTAACATTCTTCTTTGAGATAGTCTCAGGGCTTCGTCCCAACGTCATCTCTACCATCAGCAGCCCAAGGGATCCAAGAATAGCCCAATGGGCAGATTTGATGAAGAGATTGGGGGTAAGTGAAGTTCCCCAGGGGAGTCTGTTGTAGGAAATAGATTTTCTTTTAAAATACTATTTTTTGATAAATGTGACCAATTATGAATGGAAGGGTTGCCCAAGGCCAATGCATAATTCATCAAGTATATAATGGTGATAAATGATGCTATAACAATATGAAACCAACTCGAAGAATATTTTCAACTTCAGCCTTAATCATGACAGCCTTCTTGGGATGGACCAGACGGAGGCGCTGTTGGAAAGGGTTTGGCATTAGGATACGTCTGAATCTCATTCACTGCTATGTTTGGGTTGATACCTAGAATTTCTTTGTAATTCCAGGCAAAGAAATATCGAAACTCACGAAATAAGGCTCTATAAATATCGATCTCAAATGGAGAACAAGATGCTCAAATGTATATATTTTTGACAATACCTGGTTTGAGAGAGATATCAAGAGAAATCATTTCTTCAATATTCGAAAGGTTATTTTCAGAGTTGATCTCATGAATGGAGAAAAAATTCGTAAAAGGCTCAACAAAATTACGTATACATCAATGAGATTATCCTCAATGAAATTTGGTAAGGTGGAACGATGGTGATGTTCATCCCATGGCTCATCATCGAGCATCATGATCTCCATGATGTTCTCATCAATAGAGATTACTCGAGAAAAAGGATCAGAAGACATGCCATAATACAGTGATAAATCTACACAATTAATCGAAGAGAAGGTATAAGTCGCACAAGCCGAATAGATGGCTTCATAATCTAGCTCAACAAGGCTAAGCGACATTCGGTTGCCAAAACTATGGATGTTAGTTTCATTGGGTACAATCCATGGATCAGCCAGGATATTAGAGGATTATATCATGCTGATAGAAGCAATCGAAGACGAGTTGTCGGGAAGGAGAGGAGGAGAGAGTGAAAAGTTTACCACAAGCGTAAAATCCTTCAACAATCCAACTCTAACATGCTGATAGGAATGTAGAGTTTCCACTACAAGAGGGACACTTCCAGTAACGTGAGAATCAGAGGCCAAAAAGGTGAGTTATTCTATGGCTACAATGTCGCCTTTATGAGGAAAGGCAATCATACAGAAGTAAGACAAAACGATGACAACCATGGCGTAAACCCACGTATGTCCCAGTAGAAGATTATAATCAAGGGGTCCGTCAATAAATTCCACTTCTATGAAAATGATTTTCCCCCTTAATTATACTTGGAGGGAATTCAAAATCCCACAAGGTTTATACATTATTCCATCAAAGGCTTTCAATGTGGTGGTTGATTGACTCTGTTGAGGTGAACCAATCACCTTCCAGAAAGACATGGAAATAATGCAGGTCAAGTATCTCTCGTACATGATAGAAAGATTAATTTTCTTACGAAGGATGACGACCGGGATTATAAAAGCTAATTGAGTCAAAATTCAAGGGGTATATTTTTCATGGGAGAAAACCATTAGGTTGGAATCCGATGAATTCACACATCTGATAGTTGAAAACAAGGCCATTTTGGCAAGTTATTTTTTCAACACCTCAAGAGTTGACATAGATGATCTAGACTAAGCCAGGTATTCAACAATGTTATAATTTTGAGTAACTCCTGAATGAGGGTTGAAAGCATACTTATGAATAACACCCTTCGGAGGCTTAATAGTCAATTCCACCGGAATCATAGGTGGAGTAGGATCAAATGAAGGTGATGTCAAA
Source organism: Pinus albicaulis (assembly GCA_034641835.2). Taxonomy (NCBI): domain Eukaryota; kingdom Viridiplantae; phylum Streptophyta; class Pinopsida; order Pinales; family Pinaceae; genus Pinus; species Pinus albicaulis. The sequence goes on along the minus strand of CM076574.1, from coordinate 1,268,084,759 downwards.
ATTACAGTTTGATTAGTATCCTAACCATTTGGTAGATTCACATTAGCATAGTCCTTGTTCTGAGTGGCCACCATAACATCAAATTTCAACTTTAAGGAGGAAAGCATCAAAACAGTGTTAGAGGAATAACGGTCCTGGGAAACTATATGAGTCTCCTAATTTGGAAACAGGTCGGTCAACACATTAGGAGAAGTGGAATATTTAAGAAACTGATTCACTTCAGCGCGGTGCGAACAATCACATGTAAAGTGATCCTCATTACAAATCAAGAATGGGTATTGAGGCTTTCGTTTCCCATCGGAGGAATGATTTTTTTGTTTATCTTGCGGTGAGGGGTATTTTTTCTTCTTACCTTTTCCTTTATTCTTACATCAAGGTTTCTCTTCAGACTTGCATTTATCAGATGAGACAAAATCTATCTCGGAAGCAGAAGCCGCAGGAGGATGGGATTGAGGTTTTGAGTAGATGAAGTAAGAGAAACACCAAATGGTTTACTCACCGACTGCGAACTAGAAGAACCAATCATGTCATCAACAATATGAGATTATTTACCAGGTGGAGGAGGAATAATATTTGAAGGTGTCAGAGCATTTGGTATATTATCATAGAGAATTTCTGATTTGGTATAAATAAGGTCCAAATATTGTGCAAGAGAAATAACTTGATGTTTGGTCACGACTCCACCTTTAGCCAAAACTTCGATTATGGGAGAAAATGGGGATTTGGTGAACCATTCCACTAAAAAATGATCGGGAACATAAGGCTTGACCAACTGACAGTGATGCCTCCACTCATGAATCTGATCTAAAATGTGAGTGGAATTTGATTGTTTGAAGTTGGTCAATGGTTTCACTCCAGTTTCATATCTGATGGGAAACTAGAAATGTGTGAGGAAGGTGGTGGATAAAGTGCTAAAATCATGTTACAAATATCTAGGTAATTCAATATACCATTTAGTTGCGGTACTTATAAGAGTTTGTCGGAAAAATCGTAGTCGAATGGAATCATTTTTAAGGGAATTTGAGGAACACCATAGATAATACGTCATAACATGCATCGACGGGTCTTCTCCTGGATTCCCATTGAATTTTAGGATATCATAAGGAAATTTAGTAGGAAAAATCGGCCACCATTGTGAATGAGAAATGGGGTCATTAGTGAGCTGAGTCAAGTCTGGTAATTCGAGAGTAGCCATAAAATGCAGCTTCCAGTTAAAGTTTAGAGGGGGATGCCCTGGATATGAATAAATATCTTGAGCAACAGGCACTTGCATTCTTGGATAAGGAGGGTTCCGATAATAAGGAACCTGGGTACTAAGATAAGGAGGGTTTTGATAACCAATATACAATTTACCTTGTTGTCCAACCCCAAGGTGACCATAAAGTTGTTGGAATGGATGAGTTTTGATTTGTTGGCCTTGAGAAGGAACTTGAGGAATACCTTGATACAATCTATATTTTTTTCCCGATGGGAGTCTGCATTGTCCCATGATAAGGTGGGTTTCGATTAGGACTGTGCCATACTATGAACAATATGTCCTATCGAAACGTGAAGAGTACTCTATCCAAGCGATTGAGAATGTGAGGTACCTTGCACTAGTTGGTTAAGTGGGACCTGGAAAGTACCAGATACTGATGGAAAAGGTTGTGATGCAACAAAAACATGTAAATGTTGGCTCACATGTATTTGAGCTTGTTGGGGTGCTTATGGATGGATAAAAATTTGAGACGAAGATGGTGCAAGTTGAGGATTCAAAAATTGGTCCCAAAATGGACCAGGTTAAATGGGAAAAGTAGGCTACCAAACATTGGCAGCAATTCTAGGATAAGGAGGACTATAATAAGGTTGTTTTATAACTTGAGGTATACCAACAACAGGTTACCCCCCTTCCAAAGGAGGAGGGCATGATGGAGACAACTACGATCCAAATGGAGGGTACCCAGCATAAAGAGAGTTAAGTTGTTGAAGGTAACCTTTCCCACTAACATAATGTCCAACCTACTAATTGATCATAGGTGTAGGTGGAGGAGGAGGAGGAGAAGACTATGTGTCTTTCATAAGAGAAGTACCAGATGTTATTCCCAAATTAGCTCACATGGGAGAGGTCCAAGGAATAGAAACCACACTAGAAAAGGTATCAAATAATGAATTTTAGAAAGGAGGGATGGACGAGCCACCGTACATATGTGTTTTTGGTGATGTTGCAAACATATATGAGGAGGAAAAATTTGATGTATCAACCATAGTGGTGGACAATATCTGAGAGATCATATCAGTTCCAGTCACGGTTAACTATCCCAGTGAATATTTCCGTGAGAGATCCACAGATAAGTCCAAAGAATCAGGAAAAGGAGTTTATGTCAAAGTCTGAAGAGGAGGAAGAGGACCAGTATGATGAATCCCAATGAACATGAGTAGAAGGATGAGGCTCTTATTTTGGGATCTCTTAAATACTCACAAGTCTGTATGGAAGAGGTTCACCAGTCCTATCTGAGACGAAGGAAGATAAGAGGAAGGTATTGAAGTAATATGTGAAGATGGAAGAGACTCCCCACATTCGAAAACTATAGGAATCAAAGTGTATAACTCGGGAAATAAAATTTCAATAACCTTAGGCAAAAAAAATTTAGGGACTTATGTTTCGATTGTGTCAGTGTCACCATCAAAAGTAGATGTAATCTCGAGCTTAGAACTCAAAGGTATAGATGATTCTGGAAAATCAATATCAAGAGGAGGGCCAGAAGTAGTTCCCTAAGTTCTAGATTTGGTAGTTGCATCTTCTTATGATTATGATGACAACCAGGAGTGGCCTCTGGTGGAAGAAGAGGCTTATTTTTCATTCGATACGAACATTGGAGTGGGGGATTTTGTTCTTCCACATTGGACAATAAATTTTATTGACACAAAAAGAAATAAATAAAAAAGAGGGGAATCTAAGCATAAAGGATTACCAAGAAACTATGAAATACAGTATACAACTTGGTGAACCAAGGACTTAATGTACGACAATCAATCTCCCTGAATTTTGTGTTCAGTGTATCATGATATATAAGGTGATAGACTCAGTTACCTATGGATGGATAGAAACCCATAGGGGACTCCAAAAATATACTCGACGGTACATGGGAGTGCAATCCGAAGTAGTGTTGTCTAATGCGTAACCATTTGAAGGGAGTATTCCTTTATACTTTACATGTGTGGAGTTCCTTCCAATATACCCAAAGGTACGTGGTTACTGATCCTATACACTCACATACGTGGAACGTGATATCACCCACGGGACGAAATTCTGGAAACAAATGACAACTCCTATGTTTAACGATGCCAAAACACGTCTCTAGCCTAGACCTCTATGTATTTGTGTTAATGTTGCAAATTCACCTTAGGTTGATTCAATAATTTTTACCATTTATCTTTTTATTAATTTTCAGTTTTGGGTTTGCGTTAATGTTACAAATTCTCCTTAGATTGATTCAATAAATTTTACTGTTTATTTTTTTATTAAGTTTCAGTTTTGGGATCACCATGAATGTCACCTAAATATCCTAAAATGGAAATCTAGCATGAGAAAATGGAAATATTTTGTTTTCAATGAAAATATAGCTAAGGAAGGGAAGAAACAATCAGTACACATCATACAACTTGCAAGATGCAATTTCCCTTTCAATGTGACTACTCCTATATCAATGCACATACAAAACCATAAATTCCAATGTAAAAAAAAAAATCTTTTCAATGCACTTAATTTTCAAAATGAGGAAAACTAAGATGAAAAAGTTTAATCACTGATTCAAATGCACTTTTCAAATTTAGGAATAGAACAAAAATTCATTCAATTGATCAATGAACAAACGAAATCAGTTTGCAAGCGAACTAATGATAAGAAAAAATAAAAATAAAAAACAATTCTTACCAAAGAAAATCAACTTCAAACGCAAACCAAATGGAGGCTTTAGAGAGATCGCAAGATATTCAAGACTCATGGAAGGTCAGCTGGAAGTAGGTTGATTAAAGAGGAAATAAAAAACAAGGGAAATTTTTTTTCAAAAACAAGATCCAACGTTGGGGCACCATTGCTTTGAAATGCTAGGATAGAGTGGGCCCAAGTGAGGTGCAATGCTCTGTCAGAGGCACCGAAGAAGCATTGGTCTAGGGATAGAGGATTCCGACACAAAAATTCTAAATGAGACTCAATGAAAACATTTCCTATGTTTGTTTTGGTTGATCAAAGTAACAAAGGTCTGTCAAAGAGGTAATCAAACAAAATGGACAAAGAAACCACCTAGGGAATACATCATTCCCTAGTATGCTCATAAATATGTTATATGGGATTTACAATTGTGGATAAAAGTATCTCCCCTAGGTCTGGTGGATAACCTAGAAAAACATAGAGACAAGGAACCCAATGCTTTCCTTAAATTAAATAGATGATGGAATTTTCCGTCCACGGGAAAAAGGTATCGAGTTGCAGAGGCTAAGTGATTGAAAGGTTGACTTTGCAGAAAGATGTGGTCAAAAACATGGCTTATTCATAAGTCCAAGTGAAGCCAACTTAAGGCCAAGGTATAAAAATGATCAATATCCAATGCAGCAAAACAACTCAACAATAAAATGGGAGCCTCTATGGTATAAAGCCAGAAAGATAATGAAGAAGAATAAGAATGAAGCTTCGTCGCATAAGTCATGGCAGGACTAAAGAGGACTACCGAGCCTACAAAATTTGCCGCATGGGCGACATATGCTAGCAAGGATCTAACTAAGAAGCCCATGTAAAGGATGGCTCTACCATCATATCATGATTTATAAGTCGACTAGTGAAAATGCTCTAATAATCATATCATGATGGGATCGACCCTATGGCAAGATTTCAGTATGGAGGCTAGTATGCATAAGTGCAACGGAAAGTGAATTCCCTAACCTATATGCCAGTTCTAAACACAATCCCTGACATGACAGGTCAGTGGTCATGGAATCAAAGCAATAATGGAATCATCTCGAAATCATCAAATGGACTTGAAAACAATCTATCATAGCACTTACAAGCCAAAAGGTCATAAAGAATTAGGGGAATTTTGATGTCTAAAATGGGCCTCCTAAGGAAAATATAAAATAATAGTAGAAATAATAAAATAAGATTTGATTACATCATCAATTTTTAGAGGGAAAAAAGAAAAAAATACTTTTTCAACTGGTATTTTCAACTTATCTCCCAATTTTTTTACTAAAAATTTCAAGTAGGAGTACTCGTTGGATGCAAAATTTAATTCCTCATCCAAGGAGTACCCATGTTGCATAGTTTCGATGGATCTGCTACACGAAAAATGAGAAATACATGAAAACGTGATTACAATCACGTTTTTTCATGTATTTCTGATTTTTTGTGTAGCAGGGTCCATCAAAGGTATGCAATATGGGTACTACTTGGATGAGGAATTAAATTTTGCATTAAACGAATACTCCTGCTCGATATTTGAGTAAAAATTTTGGGAGACAAGTTGAAAATACGAGTTGAAAAAATAGTTTTATTATTTTATTATTTTTTAAGATTTTTACCCTTTTACTTAAAAAGTGGTGAATCATCCCCCATGGTTGACATCATCGTTTTGAATCCTAGTGGTTCTTATAAAGTTTATTTTTGTTGTACATTTTTCTTAGGAGACCCATTTTAGACCTCAAAATTCCCCTAATGGTCTTGGACAAATTCAAAAAGTAAACACAAAACTTTAGACAAGTGGGTTTTCATTTTTTTTTAATTTTGGGCATAAATAGGCCTTTTGAACTCACATTTGGTCATTTGTGCATTGGATAATTTGAAAAAGAGCTCTGGATCAAAAAATCCCTAACTTCAATCTAGACCAATTCTCAACTGAATCAACCCAAATCTTCCAGGTAATCTTCTCAATTAGCTTAGTAATCAATTTTATTATCAATTGAAGTAATTTTATGTGAATTTCACCATAGGATTTAATTTTTTAGATAAACCCTCTGTGTATATGCGGGTTCATAATTTCTAACTTGCGTATAGATGCGACAATGTAAGAAGGAACTCGCGTATGCACAGAATGAAATTTTAAAATAAAACTCTAATGAGTTTTTTGATGAATTCACTCAGGATGACCATCAACTGGAGAGAGGGAGCATAGTGCAATTGAAAATGGGGTCATGGAGGACCAATTTTCCTTAGATATACTCCAAATATGTCGATTGCTCAAGTTTTTTAAGATGCCAAATATGAAAACGAACCTCAAATTGCTTGAAATGATTGTCAATTACTGGGACCCAGAGGAGGACTGCTTCATGATTGATCAAATGCCTTTAAGGAACGAGATTGAAGACATATATTTTATAACTGGACTCTCTTGAAGAGGAGAACTAGTAAATTTACAAGGCAAGCCAACAAGAGGGTTGAATGTTGAGGATTAAATTCACATATACTGTGTTGAGGGTACTTAGAAGGTTTGGACCTATCTCAATTGGAGATGTGCAAAGGTTGCACATGAAGATTATTCTTTTCACCATAGTCAGAGTAGTCAGATTGGCTTCATTGCACCAAGCCTGACGTGAGAACATGAGTTTGGCAGTTTATTTCCTGACTACTTTATATGGTTGGTGCACTGCCTTGTTAACCAATTTGAAGAAACAGTTAAACTCCATCAGAAGAATAAAACTAAACATTTCGATTATGGGACCATTTTGTGTACATTTTTGTTTGAGAGGATTCTAGGGCTTCGACCCAAAGTGATCTCTACTACCAGTAGCCAACAAGATCCACGTATAGCATGATGGGCTGACCTGATGAAGAGGCTAGGGGGTGGCGAAGTCCCTAGAACTACCTAGGATGATGAGTTCTTCCTGTGGTGGGAAGAACAAGTGATCGCACTGGAGGATTACCCCTATGCTGGCATGGAATTCAGGGGAGATGTTGATCTTCCCTTACCACCTGGAGCAACATGGGGAGAGATTGGTAAGATCTCATTTAAATGATTTTTTATTATTTTATTTTTTTTATTTTCAAAAAATATGAAAATGAACAAATCGTTTTGATAGGAAAAATGACTTACAAATTTATTGATCATGTTATAGATGTTGGACCAGTCAAACCCGAGGGCTTCCTAAGGCATAGGCACCATGGAAGAGAGGTTGAGGATGTTGCAAAGGACCCTAGGAGATTTCTCCATTCTATTCAGAGGAACTTGGAGGGTTTGACTCACCATGTCCCTATGGCTGCAGTAGAGGACCTCCCTAAGGTGGTTCAGAGACGTGTGTTCGATGTACCATGCGATTGGGTGCGACTATTCTGCCATGTGGCTACTTCCATAGTGTTCTTATGTGACACCTATCCAGGGCAGGGCCCACAGACATAGAATTTTAGGATGACTGGATGAATTTAATATTTTTTATCATGGACATGATCAGGCATAAGCCATAATTTTGTAGGACATAATTGTCCATTTTTTGTATATTTTTTAACACGACTCTGATCTATATATATATAACGATTTTATGATGTGATTGTCTCATATATACAATTATTCTTGATGTTTTTTTATATTTAATGTAATGAATGATTAATATTCCAATAAATTTCTTTATTAGCTAATGAATCTGCAAACGAATTTTCTGAACGTGGAATGTGAATGTATGTAACATAATTAAATGATCTTTGCAACAAATGCACTCTCAGAAATAAACAATATAAGAATGGATATATGACACGATAGATGTTATTCAACTGTGAAACCACCAGTTGAAAATCCATGTACACTACTAACCAACCAATACCAACAGACATTACCTCTGAAAGTAAATTGATCACAACGTAATATTCTGCAACATTGTTCGAAGCAGGACCAATACATACTCCCCTTGAGACTAGAAACTGACCGGATGGATAGTATATTACCTAAGCCGCGGAAGCAATATTCCGGCTATGTCAACTAGCACCATCGACAAAGCCAAAATGATTTATATCATTCATAAACACCTGCCAAGGCATATAAAAAAACATCAAGGTCACACCAGAATCGATAGATAGATATGCACAAAAATACAATATATACAACCAAATCAAATACTATGCAACTGCATAGGCATAATAATTCTTAAGATAGATCCCATTTTTGGGCTCCTCCAGCTCATTTCTGTTGAACTCAAACAAAGTATAAGCTCCCTTATTAAGGACTCTTTTGACAATGAAAGGACCATACCACATGGATTTGAATTTTCCTACCCCCAAGGAATCCTTGTCCTGATCGTAGACCAAAATGCGGTCACCTTCATACAAATCCCTACGTTTGATAGCCATTTCATACTGATCCTTCACTCTTTTCTTATGGGTCTCATTAATCATAACTACATCTCAGTGCTGCTCATCGATACGTTCTATATAGACAAGGCGTTCTTCGAGACTTGAAGTGTCAGGAAGAAGCTGAACAACCAGCTTAAGGGAAGGAATCTCAAACTCAATAGGAAAGATCGATTCCAAACCATAAACTAGTTGGAAAGGAGTAAACCTGGTTGGATTTTTAAGTGGTATCTGATATGCCCAAAGCGTAGTATACAACATGACATGCCAATTGGACCTAGATTTATTGATTTTCCTTTGAAGGATAACCTTTAAGGATTTATTCATGGCTTCAACCTTCCCATTGGCCTAAAGATAATACAGAGACAAATTTTCCTACTTGAAACCTAATTTAAGAGCCAATTCAACCATCATGGAGCTCTGAAAATGACTGCCCTGTTCAGTGACAATCTCTTTGGGAATATCGAAGCGAGAAATGACTTGGTTGAATAGAAACAGGGTTGTTGTTTCACCATAGTTTGAGAAAGTAGGCATAGCCTCGGCCCACTTGGTGAAGTAGTCCACTGCTATGATAATGTACTTGTGACCTTTTTCCGAATGCGATTACAAGTATTAAAATCAATTTCCCACTTAGTGAACGGACCAACAATGATAATAGGAAATGTCGGAGCTAGATGAGCACGCATATTCCAAGTATAAACTTGATAAGGATGACATGTTTTCACTGCCTGAACACAATCTTTGAAAATCAAGGGCCAAAAATATCCGGCACGCAAAATATTTTGAGTTGTAGCATGCCCAGATAAATGACCACCACAATCTCCATTGTGGCAATCATTCAGCACAACCTCAGCTTCTTCAAGAGTTAAGCAAGGTCTAAGGATCGAGTTGACCCCGTGACGATATAGAGTGTCACCGATAATAAGATATTTTTTGCCAAGTGACATAACTTTCGATGCTCATCTTTTGAAAAAGCGAGGGGAAACTTCAAAGTCTGGAGATAAATAATGATATCCCCATACCAAGGATCTTGTGAATAAATTAGTGAGGAAAATATTTTCATCAGGGAACAACTCCTCATAAATAATCTCATCTCCACAAGACAAATCAGAGATCAACTCCATAAATACCAATGATTTCTTGGATCTGGAAGATAGGAATTTGAGACCAAACTCTTTAAAAATGACAATCCATCGATTGTGTTTTCCCCCAATCACTTGCCTACTAAGAACAAATTGAAATAGATTGATTGCTGCCAAAACATAAGTTTTGCGAAGGATAATGTAATGCATGAGTCGTTGGACATAATGGAAAACTGCCAAATCTAACTTCTCAATGGGAGAATATCATAGTTCAGGACCTACCAAGCCTTGGCTTATGTAATATATAACATGCTCACAAAGAGCATCATCCTCTTGAACTAGAACCATACCTATAGTAGATTTTGTAACAATGAGGTACAAAAGGAAGCCTCTGCTATAATCAGGTGGACTCAATAAAAGAGAAGAGGTCAATACTTTTTTCAAAGCATCGAATGGGTGTTGAGAAAAGTCATCCCATAATAATGGAATTCCCTTCTTCAACAATCTCATAAATCCTTTCGTAAACTCAACGTAGTTAATGATGAATCTCTTCAAGAAATTGGCTTTTCCTTGAATACTTTTAAGTTGACGAATAGAAGATGGGGGAGGCAACTAAAGTAATGTCTCAACCTTAAAGGGATCTACCCGAATCCCTTCAATAGACACAATGAATCCCAGCAACCGACCGGATGTGACATCGAAAATGCACTTATTAGGGTTCAACCGAATTTTATAATAACGACATCTTTCTAAAATATGACGAAGATGAGAGGGATGATCAATTCTCTTTTGAGAACGAGTAGCTAAATCATCCAAATAACCTTCGATGATATGCTTGATATCATGGAAAGCATAGGACATGCCCCACTGGAAAGTATCTCCAACATTTTTAAGACCAAAAGGCATATTTTTGTATGCAAATGTACCCCAGGCGAAAATAAAAACAGGCTTGTGTTGATCTTGAGGACGGATAGTAATTTGATTGTATCCCGAGAAACTATCCATAAAGGAAAACATCTCATTCCCATCACACTCATCAATAATCTGATCAATAAATGGTGTGGGGTAATTATCCTTCGTACATGCCTTATTCAAATCCATTAAATCAATGCAGACACAGATTGTTCCTTATTTCTTGTCCACAGGCACTGGATTCGAAACCCACTTAGTTAAAGGAATGGGGTATATGAAACCCACCTTAAGCAGCTTCTCAACCTTAACCTTGATAGTTGCAGCTTTCCTAGGTTTGACTGGATGAAGCTTCTACCATATAGGCTTAACATTCTCATAAGTCTTGATCTCATGCTGGACAATAGATGGATCAATTCCAGGCACCTCCTCATAAGACAAAGCGAACACATAACGAAACTCCTTAAAGAGATCGATATAAGTCTAAACCTCTTCAGGGGAAAATTTAGCTCCGATGAAAACATTCTCTATAACATTGGAATCCCTGTAAATGTTCACTGGGATTGTCTCGTAAATGACATCCGTGTTCCTTTTAGCAACAATATGTGCTGGAGCCAAAGGGTTCAGGATCAGATGAACAGAACCAAAAGACACATGGCTATACAGTCTTGACTCAACTTCTTTTAAATCTGGTAGAAAATAGGACTGACGATGCAAATCATCCCACCATATTTCCACACTAGTCATTACCTCTAGGATAGCCTCTTCATATGGTAGAACAATATCAAGGCAGTCCTGAGCAGAAGATGAATTAAGTGTCCAAGTCAGAGCCACATCTCTGTCCAAATCCTTCGGTGAAAGAGAAACTGGAATTAAATCTACAGAGTCAAAAATAGACTGATAAGCAATCTTTGCTGAAGATATAGGGAATTTCATTCCCCCCACTTGACCTTCTTCTAATGTGGTAGTAGGAGAAGGTAAAGTCCAAGGGTCTGAAAAATAATGAGTTCGGAAGAACTCTCTTCGAGTAGGAGACCTGGAGGATGAGATAGCATTAATATGAACAAAAGGATGCAGAAGATCAAAGGTACCCATTAATTAGGTATACATTATGACCCCTAAATTCTCAACAAGTTTCTTGGAATCATTCACCAAGAAAATAGTAGAGTCATAATATGCATTTGGATCTATCGTAGAATAGTCCATCTGATCAAAAGTGACAATCCTCCCTTCATGGGGAAAACACAGGATGCAAAATAATGATGAAGCAATAGCATCCATCTCATAAATCCAATTCCGCTCCAAAAGAAGGTTGTAGTCCAAATTAACATCAATATTCACAACTTTACTTCCAACACAGATGGGAAAAGCATCTCGACTTCAATATTGACAACTTTACCTTCAACAGAGATGGGAAAAGCCAGAGCAATGCCACGTGCCCTGTGAGAATGGCCATCAAATGCAGTGAGAAGAGTGGGTGAAGGAACAACTTGAGGAGATCCAATTGATTTCCAACATGAGATAGACATGACACATGTGAAAGTGCCCTCATCAACTACAGTTCGAAAATATTTATTTTCTGATACGTAGATTTGATCTAAAAATCCATGTGGTCAGGAAGTTTCTTCTTAATATTTTACATATCGAATGTGATCATAAGAGAGTTCTTTGGATCAATTTCCCCAATCGCAGTCATCAGTGCACTCCTTTGTTTTTGGCATGATTGTTGTACCTCCAATGCAGACATAGCACAAGGACTCTGAGCTAGATCTTTTACAATGGAGTAATTTTGGGTTGCCTTGGAATTAGGGTTGATTGTCAAACTGTTTAGCAGAACCTTTTGGCATGCGAGGTATAGGCTCAACTGCAGGCCTCTCAATATGGAGTGGCTCGGAAGTATCAAGAGCACCCTTAGCCTTCGAAGACTTGGATTCACCATAATCATGTGATCTCATGGAAACATCAATGTGAGCACTCATCATATATACGTTTGAGGAATTTTCCCCTTCCTGGTTTCCCCCTGCGGGAGTTCCAGTATTAGCATTCACGCCAGCAAGCATTTGTTGCCCTTGGGGAAAAGGGTTAGTCATGAAAAACTGGGAACTAGAGGAACCTTGTTGAGCTAGCAAGCACTAAGCATCCTGAATCTTAGGGCAGATATGGGTGATATGGTCTCCAGTGCATAACTTTAATGGAAACTTAACTTTATTCTTTGCCTCTCTCTTACCCTCTCCAACATTATCGTTGGATTTGTTCGCATTACCCTTCCCATCCTTATCTTTATTCTTTTTATTGCGTCCCTTCTTCTTCCCATCAGATTGTTGATTTCCTTTAGGGTTAGAAGATTCAACAAAATTAATGGTTAAGGGCTGGGAAGGAGTAGACTCCGACGACATAGCCTGAATAGAAGGAGAAGATTGTAGAGACAACTGTTGCAGTTGATTCAAAAGGTTATTCATGCCACTATCGATCGAACTGACAAGACCGTCAGTATGAGGACCTGGCTTCAGTTTGGCTAAATCCAATTTAGGATGAGGAGAATCAAGAAAAATCTTATTAAGAATCCCATACTGAGAATATATCAGTTCCAATTGTTGGGCTCTAAAGATAGCCTGCTCCTCAGAAAATACCCCGGAAAGAGATACATCCTTCAAAATTTGTGGCTGTAAGTATTTAAGGAACCATTTGAGAAGGAATTCATTAGTAATATGGGCTTTTATGAGCCTCTCCCTTCTCCTCCATTCCTGAATATGGTTAGAAATGTGTGTGGCCTTATCCTGCTGAAAATTAGCCACATGCTCAGTTCTAGCATGATATCGAACGGGAAACTGAAAATGGTTCAAAAAAATGGTAGCCAACTTTACAAATGAAGAAAAATTTCCCCCAGTAAGCTCACTGTAACATTTAGCAATGTTTCCAATTAGGGTGTGCTGAAATAGTCTCAACCTAATTAAATCAATAATGAGGGAGTTCGAAAAACACCATAAATGGAAAGTGGTAACATGGTTAGTTGGATCCTCACCAGTCTTCCCTTCAAATTTCGTAATATCTGATGTAATTTTAGTAGGGACTGGAGGCCAACCCGGGCTGTATTGAAGAGGATCATTAGTCAACTTTGACAAATCTAGAAAATTTAGGATTGCTAGGAATGGTAAGCGCGAAGGATTTTGAGAATTCCATCAACCAATGGAGGGATTCCCAACATTCTGAAAAGAACAACCTGAATTTTATTAGGCACTCGGTTGCCATGGATTATTCATAGAAAAAACTGAACCATAAGAGAAACCTTGTAGCCCAGAAGAATTCGGAGTAGGACCCCCTCCCATCATAGGGTTACCATAAACAAGGATATTTCCCTTAATAGAAGTGTTATATGAAGATGAAACCCTTTGGTAAGGGTTCCAAGCATTATCAAATGGAGAGAAACCCTGAGAAGCACCTATGGAGGAGAAAATAACATTCCCCTGCTGACCATACAAAAATTGATTCCCAGTTCCCAACCCAGTGAAAGCAAGGTTCCGGCCTTGAAAAGCATTAGAGCTTTGGCCTTCGAGAAAAGGATTAAAACCTTGACCTTCAGTGGAGAAAGGAAAAGAACCTAAGGAAGGTTTCAAATGAGGGATATGACCACTTCCGAAGGAGAAACCCTAAAAAGAAGCTGACCCACTAGCCATAGAAAAAATGGGTGTGGAGACAGCTGCAACGACAGTGAGAGGAACTGAAGGAATTGCACTAGAAGGCATTCCAAAAGAGAAGGGACCAGAATGGGAAGTAAAAGATTGGGTGCCCCCACTCATAGATGGAATAGAGGTAGAGCCAAAAATTGTAGCACTGGGAGTGATGGTCGAAATAGAAATGGTAACTCCTCCCTCAACCAAAAGAGGAGTATGCACACTCGAAGTGTTCATAGCCGAAGTTTTGTTCCTAGCTATGGACATCGAAATAAAATAAGGAGAAATATGAGGGCTATCCGGTCTTTTAGAGAGAGGCCCAACGTACAATAGAACATGCAGAAGACTGGTAGGAAGAGGAGAGGAAGGAGTAACTAGAGGTTCATGAATTTCTTCAACCTCAACTTCTTCTGCCGGAAAAGAACCAGAGAAAGGAGTGGAGTACTCCTCTCTAAATCACAAATAGTACCAAGATCACCCACAGAAACAATAGCCCCAAGAGGAGGATGACTCTCTGATGCGTTTGCAACTACTGGTTGAAAATCACCAGCATAATTTCTCCTAAGCCTTCTTGAAGAAGGTTCGACACTCGTAAGAGAAAGGTCACGAAGCCTCCTTGATCGATGAACCAATCGGTCATCCACTTTTAATAATTATGAGATTTTCTGTAGACTCAAAAAATTACAAAGATATGTAATCTAGGAGAAAATATAACTCTCTACAACAATGTCCCTAAGATTCAACAATCAAGCAGCCTTTAGGTATTTCCACTCCAGGTTATTAGGACTAGACACCAAAATACAAGTAAATGAATATAAGGACCCTTCGATAATAGTGAGGGGTAATTACACCCTAGGCCTACTAGCGAAGGTAACAAAAATAGATACATTGACCTCCTAACAAAATCCTTTGTTGGTGCAAGTACCCAAGCTTTGTAAGGACACCCTCCATAAGTACTAATGAGAGTGATGCAACGTCTACCTCAGGTACCATGGGTATTCCCCCTCACAGTCACCTGTGTGATACCTAGGAATAGAAACTATGGACACCAGTTCGTACCGGTAGTCGGGTGGAATGGTCTTTGGCCAAGATCCAACAAATAGGAGAAGGGGTATCTCTCTTCTCTGCCTTCACTAGCCCTCATGCTTGACTCTCTAGAGGAGAGCTTTCCCGGTCCACTTAATGAGGCTGGATTTCACTCATTAATCAACTTCTATGTTTAAAATTTTGAGTGGCCTTGGAGAGTTAACTCTCCACTCACCTATTCGAAGGCCCTATGACCTAGACTAGTTGATGTATATTAATGACAACTCAAAAATTCTAGTTCATTTTAAATTAAGCACTTCATTTTAATGGTTGTTCTTTTTAAGTCAGGGGTAGACAGAGAATGAAACTTGTGATGTTTTGACGCAAAAGTGAAATCAATAGAAACATGCTACATGCATATGCAACTTTTTCTTCGATGAAAGAGATTTCTACTCAGGTTCTACAAAACAACTAAAAAGCAAGAATTTTTTCTTTTCTTTTCAATATCATGCTCACACACTAAAAAACTATCAAAAGACTAAATATGCTTAACGGTGCAACTACAAAAATGCAAAACTACCAATGACAAATGCATATTTTAGGACTACTTAAAAAAGGGAAGCAAATGAGTTTCTCAACAAGACAGGTCTGATCACTTTTACACAAAAGTAGAGAAAATCCCAAACAAGAAATTCTTTGCACATAAATGCCAAAAACAACTTGATACAAAAGAGACAAGCCCACTACAGAACTTCTCTCAAAACCAAGCAACCAGACCAAAATGACAAACTACAAACTTGCTCCAAAAAATATGAAAGCAATGAAATGAAAACCAAAAGAAAAAGAAATAGAAAACACCAATGTTTTTTAGGCCTTTTAATTTTTAAGGAAGTAGCAAAATCTCTTTGAGAAAAACACAAACTACCATAGGTTTCAAATCAATAAATTGAGCTAGCAAGAAACTCCAAATTCCTTAATCCAACCATGTCATTTTCATGATGGAACTCAATAATTCAAATGAAGCAACTAACCAAAGAAAATGATTTGAAACAGTAGCATGAAACTCTAGAAATCACAGAAACTTCAAGAAACCAAGAAGACAACTTCAATAATTTCCAGAAAAGCTGATCTCAAGAAACCAAGAAAACCAAACAAGTTAACTAGCCAAAAACCAAAAAGTAAAGAAATGACAAGGCCAAACATGAGTGAACCGACATAAACTCACTGTTCTGAAATGTCAAAACAACAAATAACCTCATAAAGAAATCTCGGTACAATAGCCAAAACTGAAACTTCACCAAGCAAGGCAAACCCTAGGTTGACTAGGTTTTCAAGCAAGAAAGAGAGAAACTTATACACAGCAAAGAGAAACACTATACATACATATCAAGGTTCTACAACAGTGACCAAAATCAGGAAAAAGGGACTTACAAGCTCCAAAAACCAATTTTTCATTTTAAACTGGCCATACGCGGATTGGTAGTGTGCAACATGCATGTATACATGTCTGTGTGCAAGGAAACTCACCTATATGCGTATTTATTTGGACAAAAATAGATGTATACACGATTGTGTGCACTAGAAGCTATGTATAGAAAAGACAACAAGGAAAAATAAAAAATCCAAGCCTGATCCAGAAGATCAGGGCTTTTGCCTGGATGGTTAAATAACCAAGAATACTAGGAAAGTGATCAGATGAGTCAAGGAACCCAAAATCTAGAGAAAACAACCTGAACTAGGAATTACACGGTTATAATCCCTAGTGGAGTTGCCAATTCTGTTGCAGGAAAACTACCCTAAGGTCTAGGTTGAGGGACGTAACAAAGCGAAATTCATATAACAACAAGAAGCACTCAAATTGAATGTCCTAATTCTTAAACTAGTAAACTAGGGAGAGATGACCCTATTTGTATGTCCTACATTTGAGGTCATTCCCGCAGGGTGCAAACCCTCTTCTTCTCCACGTGCTTTAAGACCTACAACTCACTCAAGAAAAGCACATAAACTAGTTGTGCATCATATATATCCTAAATGTCAGTAGGTTAGATCATATAAGATTATAAAAGATAGCATGAAATTAACAATTACAAGGTCATTAACATGTATAAGAAGCATATAAGATCATGACATCAGGAACGAGACAGATTCTTTATTGATGTATGTAAAATATGTGGAGATATCACCTGAAATGAGCCATGGCTCCAAGCGAAACTGTCCTCTGGATCCGTTCAGCCCAAGCCTCAGTAAGCTTCTTCCATAAAAGGTGCACAAGGATGTCACATAAATGAGGTGAACATCTCAAATAAGGAAACAAGGGTTTCCTGAACCTGGAAAGTGCAGGAGGCATAGAGATAATTAGACTTGATCTGGGCTATAACAGGCTATAGTATCAATGCCTTTCTCTCTCCTCCCTTAGGCCTTCCCGATGAGGTGTATTTATACTTCCTCAAAAAAAAAATTCAGTTGTGAAACGATTTGGCCACGGGCTCCTGTAGGTGGGCTTCCGTTGTAACCCATAAAACCCGCCCAAAATAAATGGAGTTATATATTTTTTAATATTTTAAATTGTATACGCAAGTCAAATATGAGTGGACCCACGTCTGCACGCATGTAAGACATGGAAGAGTCATATAGGGAATTCAAAATAATGTTTTTTTAAGAAGATGACCAAGTCTGAATGGAAGGGCTTCCCAACACCAATACATAGATCATCAAATATATAAAGATGATAATGATGCTATAACAATAGGTACATGTATAGGTTCCAGATAATAAGGTCCAGGTTCCAGAGGCTTAGAGGGAGTTGAGTTGTAGCAGGAGCTTGCAAATTCAGAGGGAGACATTGCAACCCCACAAAAGTGTGTGATCAATGGGGAGAAAGGGTGCTCCTACAACTGCCAAGAAGGAATCATGGAGGGATTGGAAAGTGATATAGGAGAAGAAAAATAAGTAGGATAATTCTAGTGAAAATGACACTTCCGAGGGAGGCACGGTTCATGCTACATGGATTGTCACAGTGGTGAGCACCAAGAGTTGGGAGATTGTTGCGAGTAGTGATGATGATGATGAGCTACTTCCTAGTCTTGGAAGTACCTCCCTCGCTAAGAGGGAGTGTTGATTTTTAAGTAGCTTGGGAGGTACTCTAAGCCATAAGCTTCAGGGTTTGGAGGGAGGAGCACCACAAGAGTCACTTGTGGGCTTGGAACCCAAGGTTGGGGTTTTTCACCAATCGTTGTTTGGGTGAAAACAATGAGGATTTTTGGACATGTAATGGATGGAGATGATATATGACAATGAGGAGAATCCAACTATTTGATAATCATAAAATTATGAGATGTCCTTGATGAGATATGAATTTTTGAAGTTGATAATGAATTATTGGGAACTCAAGTCATGTAGGCTTGAAGTGGAAATGTCCAAAAGATGTGTCTCTTCAAGAATTCGGTGGAGCCCTTATTATGCATATAAATAGAAGGTGTATGGAGGTCATTTCGTCATCCATTTTGCTACATTTCATAGTAATACAACTTCCAAAGTAGCCGTAGTTACTTAAGGATAGGACGTGGAGGTGAATAAGATTGTTTTGGGTTAGAATTTTCTCTTATACAACTCCAAGTAGAGGAGCAGGCAGGCTACAGTTCCAAGGTGAATTATGGGATGATTTGGAGTATTCTAAGGGCTAGCTCTTATCCTATTTAAGGTGTTACAGGGTGGATGTAGCCTACAGGAGACCACAAGTATATTTGGACAACACTAAATAGGGGTCAAGAACCTGTTTTAGGGAGTAGTCATGATCTGAAAATGAAAGTATTTGTATTGTTGTTCAAAGTATTCATTTCCATTAAATTAAGTGTGCAAAGTGTTTGTAAGGTATTGCAAGTAAAACAAAGTGTTCTTGGTAACTGTTTATGAGTTTAAGTGTGAGGGAATGTTATTTAAATTTATTTTTTAACAACTTGAATCTGAAATACACAGCAAAATAACTTCACAATAAACACACAGCAACATGATGAGGCAGTTCACCCCTCCTGGGCTACATCTGCCGGGTCCAAGGCTCCCAATGGGCATGTCCTTGATATATTATGATGATAAAATTGGTTTTACAGTGAAAAAGAAGCCTAAACAAGCTGAAACAACTGTGGAAATGATTTCAGAAGATAGAAATAAGCTAAGTATGGATTTTATTTCACCTAAAACAGTGAAGTGTAGCCCAATGCAGCTCCATTTCCCTCATGGCCTTGATCGCTCTCCAAGCTTCCCTGAAGCGAAAATGGCTGAAATACACCTCCGTTGGCTCTGTAACCTATTCCAATGGCTCTATAATACTCATAATAGTCGAAATCGACTAAGATTTCATCCAAAAAGGTTCAATATCCTAGAAGTTATGGCAGAAATAGTATTTTGCCTAATGTCACTTAAAAATTCCACCAAATTTGGCTAACTCCAATTAGGAGTGCCAGAAATGGAGGTCCACCCTGAAATGGCGGAACTGCACCCAACTTTAGCGGAAACATCAAATTTGACTGTCAGATGGAAGTTTGTTCTCATACTGTATTTCTGAACGGTTAATGAGCTGGCGGATAAGTTTAACCACACCCATGGTCACCACTCGTGGTCTTATGTGACGAGAGCTAGCACTCGGGGGGCTCGCAAAAATCTCTGCCGGTCTTAATTGTCTTAGCTCCTAGTTTTGCGTCGGAGGTCATATGGTTAATGTTTAGCCCTGGGGATTATCAAAACCCCACTCCATTGTTCAACATTCGAAGGTCGACCCGACTGCTGACCCATCCACGTGCAGGTTAGGTCGACCTCCATCCATCTCCGTTCATCTTTTGCACGAGCCCGTTACCATGTGACCCATTTGCATGCATGATAATACGTTCAGAGTGACCCATGAACGTTCGGGTAGGGTCATGCCCGACTGACCCGAACGCATTCAGCTTGGGTCGGGCTGCCCATAACATCAAATTTTTAAAACAGTCATAAACCCTTTGGCCTGGGCCCACATGGTAGCCTCTGGGCAGGCCATGTGGCACCCTCTGATAGGCCCCCAAATTACCTTTAAAAATGAAATTTTTCCATTAATTTTTTTTCTGAAGATGACAAAAAATTTTGAGTTCAAAGGTCCTGTTTTGAAGGTTATTGGGCGTTTTAAAACTTCAATATCTTCCTCATACGACATCAGATTTGGGTCCCATTCGCGATGCCAGAATTGTAGCAATGAGGCTTGTCAAACCATGAGGTAAATCCTCAAATCAGAATGTTTATTGAATGAAGAATGAACATGTATTTATACATGGAGGTGAGGCTATTGGGATTCATCTCCCAATGACTCTTGGCCTTCCTTATTTCCTAATATTATTTATTATACAATATTACATATCCACACCCAACCCATAGGATTAGGTGTCAACATCCCCCCCTTTAATCCGAAGGGATGTTGGTGAGTCCAAGCATCGATCTGAACTTTTCAAACTTTTCTCTTCCAAGTGCTTTGGTGAAGATATCAGCAGTTTGCTCATTTGTGGAACAATGATGTAGATGGATGGTTTTGGCCTGAACATGATGTTGAATTAGATGGTACTTTGTATTGATGTGCTTTTTTCGATCATGGAACTTTGGGTTCTTGGCCAACTTTATTGCAGAAGTGTTGTCGATCATGAGTGGAGTGGAATACATTTGTTTCATCTACAAATCTTCCAGGATTTTCCGGAGCCACACAATTTCCTTTGTTGCTTCAGCTGCTGCCACATATTCTGCCTCGGTTGTGGAATCTGCTGGAACTGACTGTTTGC
Source organism: Pinus albicaulis (assembly GCA_034641835.2). Taxonomy (NCBI): domain Eukaryota; kingdom Viridiplantae; phylum Streptophyta; class Pinopsida; order Pinales; family Pinaceae; genus Pinus; species Pinus albicaulis. Next base: position 1,268,063,971 of record CM076574.1, on the reverse strand, counting down.
GTGATCTCCATGAGACAGCTCCTGATCCGAGACTCATGGTGTAACCTGTAGTAGACACCCCTGTTTCTTTGTCGCCATCAAAGTCTGAATCAGAGTATCCGGTCAATATGAAGTCGCCTACCTGTGTATATTTGAGTCCAAAGTCTTGAGTCCCCTTCAAGTACCTTAGCACTCTTTTTGCAGCAGACCAATGTCCTTCACAAGGTTTTGCATGAACCTTGAGAGGATTCCAACAGCAAATGAAATGTCAGGTCTGGTGGTGGTCAGGTAGATAAGACTTCCTACAAGCTGTCTATACTTAGTTGCATCCTCAAATTCCTTCCCTTGAATAGATGTGAGCTTCAAGTTTTGTTCCATTGGAGTGGTTAAGGGATTACAGTCATCCATGCCAAATTTGTTCAAGAGATCTCCAATGTACTTCTTTTGAGAAAGAAATATGAATTTAGGATGTTGAATTACTTCAATACCCAAATAGTAATGAACATGACCCAAATCGGTCATTTCAAAACCTTTCTTCAACTCTTTCTTCATGGATGCAATATAGCTCTCATTGTTTCCTGTTATCAAAAGATCATCTACATATACCACAAGATATACAACTGTTTTTCCAACTTTATTAACAAACAAAGTTGCATCATCAAGATCAAAATGTTTGAAGTCAAGTTTCAGAAGATTCTCGGTTAATTTCTCATACCAGGCTCGTGGTGCTTGCTTGAGACCATACAAGGATTTTATGAGCTTGCAAACTTTGTTTTCTTGACCCTTTACAACAAATCCTTCTGGATGGGACATATAAACTTTCTCCTTTAGATCTCCATTCAAAAATTTTGTTTTTACATCCATCTGATGGACTTTCCATCCATTCTGAGCTGCTAGGAAAAAGAGAGTCCGGATGGTGGTCCATTTCACTGTGGGAGCAAAAGTTTCTTCATAATCGATTCCTTCTTTTTGTACGAATCCTTTTGCCACAAGCCTGGCCTTGTGCTTGTCAAATGAGCCGTCTGCCTTGTACTTGTTCTTGTAGACCCACTTACAGCCAATTGGTTTTGTTCCCAAAGGTGGATCAACCAGCTTCCAAGTGCCATTCTTTATCAAGGCATCATACTCCTTCTGCATCACTTCTTTCCATTCATCATGAGAAGTGGCTTCTTTGAAGGAAGTTGGTTCATGATCTGTAGACAAACTCAATTCACAGTTATAAGCAATATCCATATCAACAGGAGAATCAGAATTATCTACATCACCTTCGATTTGTTGAGTGGAACTTCTTGTTCCTGTTTTTCCAACCTCATCAGGATGAACATTCTCCAGTGTCTTTGTCAGCCATTTGGGAGGACCTTTCTGAGATGGCCCAGGCTGGTCATTTGACCGAGTTGGGATTGATTCAAGATTCAATCTCCCAATTCTGTCAATCACATCATCCAATGTGTCATCCGTGGTTGTTTCTTCATGTGGGGGAGAGTGTGGTTCAGGAAATGATTCCACAGTTTGATTCAATATCGGAATCCCCCCTTCAAGGTGTGGAATCACATTATCAAATTCTTGGAAAGACTTTTCATGTGTGAATCTGTCCAGGCGATCAAGTTGCCGCTCAACAACCTTGTCACTCTTGGAAGATTCAAGAAATATGACATCTCTTGCTATCACAAACTTCTTATTTGCTTCATCGTAGAGACGATATCCTTTGGAGGTATTGGAGTACCCCAAGAAGATACATTTTCTGCTTCTAGCACCAAGTTTGTTCCTTTGACCCTTGGGTATCAAGGCATAACAGGTGGACCCAAAGACCCTGAAATGCTTTACCGAAGGAATGTGGCCATGCCACATTTCAAAAGAATTTTTGTTTCTAATTGAACTTGAAGGACACCTATTCTTTATGTAAACAGCACATAGAACCGCATCAGCCCAAAACATCAATTTTACATTCTTGAAAAATAACATGGAGCGGACCATATTTAAAATAGTTTTGTTCATTCTTTCAGCTACACCATTCTGTTGTGGATTATATGGCACAGTTGTTTGATGTTTGATTCCATGTTGACGAAGATAATTTTCAAATTCGTTTGAAGTGTATTATTTTCCATTATCAGTACGTAGAGAGCCAATATTAGTTTGTGCATCATTTTCTATCCATGCATGAAAATTCTTGAATGTTTGAAAAGCATCAGACTTGTTCTTCAATAAGTAAATCCAACACATTCTGGTGTAGTCATCAATAAATGTCATCATGTATTTATTTCCATTTGCAGAAGCAATAGGCATAGGGCCACATAAATCTGAATGAACAAGCTCAAGTTTTCTATGTGCTCCGGAGTGTGAATCATGAAATGGCTGTTTGCTATGCTTTCCTAGAATACAAGCATCACATTCCTTAGGTTTTCTAGGAATTGTAGGCAGTCCATTAACACCATTTTTCTTCAACAAATGAAGGCTTTCATAGTTTAAGTGTCCAAATCTAGCATGCCATAAAAGAATTGATGGGAATGTACCTTCATCATGATGTGAACTGAATGCAAAGTTTTGAGCATGAGCAGATGAACCTTTCAGCTTCAAGAGTCTCCCTTCTTTTATTCCCTCCATGACAAGTGAGTGATCTGATGCTTTTCTGACCTCTGCCTTGCCATCAAACAAGTGAATGGAGTGTCCTTGCTGGCGGATTTGGACCAGGGACAACAAGTTTCTCCTCAACTCAGGGAGGTATAGAACCTCATGTAGGATATGATCTGAAAGACCAGGCAGTTTAAGCCTGACTGTGCCAAGCCCTGATGGCTTGAGTTTGGATTTATCTGTGAAATATACTGCTCCATCAACTTTGTCAGTGAATTCTTAAAAAAAATCTTTTCTAAATGTCATGTGACATGTTGCTCCTAAATCTAGCAACCAATCATCTCTCCATGAAGTAAATGAAACATCAAATAAGTCTTCAGTTACTCCATTGTTACAATGTGCTAGAACATAATGAGCGGATTCAGGTGCTTTACCTTTGTCTTTGTCATTAGTTTTACCTTTGTCTTGATTTCTTTGCTGCTCAATTTTCTCCCAAGGTGTTATGCATTTGGATGCATCATGTCCATCTTTATTGCAACGTGTGCAATGAAGATTGGATTTGTCAGATTGTCTGCCCCCCCTTTCTGTGAAGTTTCTTCTTCCTCTTCCTCTTCCTCTTCTGCCACCTCTTCCTCTGGAGCATGACTCTTTTCTCTATGTGCCAAGTATGCAGCCTATTCAGAAGACGAAGGGACTGTCATCTTCCCGAAAGCTTTCTCTCTTTCTGCAAACTTTTTCTCAAGTGTATCAAAGGTGATATGCTCAAGGTTCCCACTTGCTTGCAAAGACTCAAGATAATGTGAGTAAGTCGGATATAATGCCTTAACATATGCTATGAGAGGTATTTCCATTTTTACACCAGTGCTATCAATATCATGCATGATAGATCTAACTTCTGAAGCTAAAGCAAGGGGATCATCATTCTTCATTTCAAGACTGAACAGCTTAATCATCAATTGAACATTTTCTAATTCTGAATGTGATTCATAGAGTTCTTTTAGCTTGCTCAAGGCATCATAGGCATTTGAGAAAGATGAAATGTGGCGGCTCACCTCTTCATTTACGGAAGCTGCAATCAAGGCATAGGCCTTACAGTTCTTGTTTTCCCAAATGGCGAGCTCTTTGTCTGAAGTGGGCTTTGCTGGTGGATTTCCTTCTTTTCCTTCACAGATTCCTCTCCACAACTCATTAAAAATGAGTGTGTGTTTAATCTTCCGAGACCATTCAAGATAGTTCTCTTTGCCAGAGAGAACCACCCCAACAATAGAGATGAGAAAAAATTCTTTTGAAGAGGAAAAAATTCTGCTATAAAACTTTCAATTCTGGAAATTTTCTCAATTAAAGGGGACAAAAACTCTTGCTAAAAACACTGAATTTAAAAGGACAAAAAACTCTTTGCTGCAAATACTGAATTCTGCACAAAAAAAAATATATGTATTTTTTTTTGTTTGGAGAAAAAAATTATATGAAAACTGTATTGAAAGTATGGTGGAGGGGGTGGTATTATGACTGTGGGGAAGCAGTATTGAGTAATCAATCGATACAAATGTTGTGGAAGGGCGGTATTATAAGGTGGTGGGGCGGTATTGTTAATGAATGGGGCGCTGTTATATATGGGCAGACTGTATATGTGGTGGGAGGGGTGTACAGTGGAGGACGGATATGTGGACAGCGTACAGTGGATATATACCAACAAATAGAAGGGCGGTATTATGTCAAAGACAGCGTAAACAATGGTATTAAAACAGTGTATTATGTATATACAATGATAACCAAACAGTGTATTACATATGTGACAGCGTATTACATATATATGGAGAGCAACGTATTACATATATGGACAGAGGCAGCGTATTACATATATGGAGGGAAGCGTATTATTATGAATGGAGGGCAGCGTATTACATATGCAACACGTATTAAAATGAATGTTGACAGAGAGCGATAGAGCGGTATTATATATAACCAAACAGTGAATGCAGGAGTCGAGGGAAGTCGATAATAATACCACAGTGGAATAGACAGCATATAATGAGCAGTATTATCAGCGGTAATGACTTTGAAGTGAGTCGGGCGGGAAGTGTGAGAGCAGATTGATGCAGAGCGAGGGCACAGGTTGAGTTTGCATAGGAAATAGTATATGGAGAGGACTGTGTATATGGACAGCGTATATAAATGCTGGAGCGAAGGTATTATGCAGTGGCAGAGCCTTTGGTGGAGCAATGTATTATGCAGTGGCAGAGCCTTTAGTGGAGCAGCGTATTATGAAAGGGCCGAGGGCGTAAGTCTTGTGTTGTAGAGAGAAGGGACGATACCTGCGCTGAGATATGAATGGAGCGATGCATACATCCGCTCTCACCCTATCTGGTCGTTTAGTTTGCAACCAATTCAGAGCAATTCCAATTTTGAGCATTTTTTCCCTCTTGGACATGATCACCTAATCACACCTCCCCATTGGGAATCTTTTGAATCCCAAAAGCCTTCAATTACCTGTTAAGAAGATGAGGGTATAGATCCCTCACCTTTTCCACCTCAATCCACTTTTCCTTACTCAGTTTTTTTCCTTTAAGACCAACCCAAACATAATCAACATTTCCCCTCCTCGAAGTACGTGTCCTTCTGTCAAGGATAGCATCCTCTTTCAACTCATCCAAAAATTCTGGCGAGAAATCCTCTATGGATGGCAGTTGAATGTCACTTTCATAATCAACAATTAAAGGAGGTTCATACAAACGTAAATTTTCCACATTCACAATGGAATACAATTGCATATATGAAGGAAAATATAGTTGAAAAGCATTATTTCCAACTTGTTTAAGGATCTTGAATGGACCATAACGAATAGGTTTCAGCTTTTTACCTTATCCTTGCATTCTTTCCTTACTAATATACAGCCATACCTCACCCCCTTCTTGAAACATATGATCAAATCTGTGTTTATCATGCCTCTCCTTGTACTTGCCTTGACTTTTTTCAAGTTGTTCTTGAACCTGCTGATGTATGAGCCGAATTATTTCAATTAAAATGCGAGATTTTTCAATTTCACTATGCCCATCAATGGCCACATCCTTCTCAAGAATGAAATATAAAGGTGAATTAGGCAAATACCCAAAGTAAGCTGCAAAAGGTGAAGTATTTGTAGAAGAGTGCTTGGCCTGGTTGTAAGCATGTTGAATGTAATGCAAGTGCTCATCCCAAAGCTTGGGATGCTTGCTGCAATAACCTCTCAAAAGATGTACAATGGTTCTGTTCACTACCTCTGTTTGGCCATCTATTTATGGATGGAAAGCAATACTCTTCTTCAACTTGGTGTCCATCATCTTTCATAGATTGGACCAAATATTCCTAACAAATCTGGAATCCCTGTCACTAACAATAGAAGTAGGCAAGCCATAATGAACCCATACATGTTGAAAATATAAATAAGTAGTTATAGATTTCTTACATGGCATAAAAATACACATCTTTCTGAAATGATCAACTACTACATAAAGATAATCATGCTGCTTTCTAGATAATGGTAGACCTCCAAAAAAAATCCATAGACACACTTTCCCATGGTCTAGAAGGTACCGGCAATGGCGTATATAAACCAAGCTTCCTATTTCTAGGCTTGCTTGTAGCACATAATGAACAACCTCTAATTAAACGTGAAACACTATCTACCATGCAAGGCCAATAACAATACCTCTGTAAATGTGCCACTGTTTTGCTTACCCCAAAATGTCTAGCAATAAGAGAAGAATGAGCTTCTCACATGATGCTTAGTCTCTCCCCTTGTGGGATACATAACTTGCCCATATAAAACAGCAAATTATTATTCAAATGATTATCATTATCCTCAACATGATTCCCTTCACTCAAGTTAACATACACATCCTTAAAATCAACATCTGATGCATACTGTTCTATGTAACTCTCATGTACAATAGAATCATTCTTAAGTAAATTAGTAGCACTAATAATAGGCCTTGAAATCATATCAACAACTTTATTGTAAATACCTTTCTTGTACCTTATTTCCAAGTGAAATTGTTGTAGGAAACCCATCCATCTGAAATGTCATGACTACTGCAATTTACTTTGTGATTGCAAGTACTGTAAAGGCTAATGGTTGGTATGAACAATTGTTTCTTTGCCCATCAAATAGTGTTTCCACTTTTTGAAACTTTGTACCAACACATACAACTCCTTATCATATGTAGGATAATTCACAACAGCACCATTAAATGTCTCGTAATGAAATGTGATAGGCTTACCATGCTGTAAGAGAACTGTACCCATGGTGTAATCACTAGCATCGGTCTGAATCTCGAATGGCTGTCTCAATTCCGGTAATGCAAGGACTGGAGCTGAACTTATCTTCTCTTTCAAAGACTCAAAAGCTTTATGTTGCTTGCCTCCCCATTTGAAAGCATGCTTTGCACTCGTCACTACATGCATAGGAGCTGCTATGGCAGAGAAGTTAGAAATAAACTTCCTCCAATACTGAGTTGCACCCAAAAAAATTCTTACCTCTGTAATGGATTTGGGAATAGGCCAATTCACAATGGCTTCTACCTTAGAAGGATCAATTCTCAAAGCACCTCCTCCTACGAAATTTCCCAAATAAACCAAAGAAGTCTTTCCAAATTCACACTTTGACATTTAGAGAAACAACTGATTTTTCTTCAAAATATCAAGTAATTTCTTAACATGCATGACATTCTCTTCTCTAGTCTTGCTGAAAATTAAGATTTCATCTAAGTATACAATAACTAAATAAGGATGTAAGGCATCATCCATTACCCACATGAAAGTTTCAGGTGCATTGCATAAACCAAACGGCATAACAAGCCACTCAAAGAGTCCCTGTTTGGTTTTAAATGTTGTCTTCCAAAAGTCACTTTCTGCAATTCCAACTTGATGATAACCACTACGTAAGTCTAACTTAGTGAAATATTTAGCATCTTTCAGCTGATCTAACAAATCATCTATCCTTGGAAGTGGGTAACGATTATTTACCGTTATCTTGTTCAATGCCCTGAAGTCCACACACATGCGCCAAGTTCCATCTTTCTTTGGAATCAACACTATCGGTGACCCACATGGCGAAGTGCTTGGTCTTATGAATCCTTTGTCCAAAAATTCTTTAATTTTCCTCTTGATTTCAGCATTCTCCATAATAGACATGCGGTACATGCCTATGTTAGGAAGAGGACAATCTTGATGTAAATGGATTTCATGCTGAATCTCCCTTTTAGGAGGTAAACCTATCGGTTCCTGAAACATCTCATGATGTGCATCAATTACATCATATAAATCTGATTTAAGCTTGGAATCACAATTTTCAAATGACTCATGATTCACATCAACCTTGGGCTTAACCATAAGAAGTACAAAATTCTTGCTGGAATTCACTAGCCTTTTTACCTATCCCGCATTTACCATCACTATATTTCCCTTCTTGCGATGTGCTCTGACAATGTACTCCTTTCCATCTTTAAAGAGATTATGCTTATTTTCATGGCGATGGAAAATCGATTTCCTGTCAAATAATTAAGGACTTCCCAAAACAATTCCTGATATATCAAGTGGTACTACATCAAGTTCAACTGTGTCAATAAAGTGTGCAGTAATTGCGAATCACAATATGCACTTTCTTGAGACTTGTAAGTTTGCATCCTTGCTTATCCACCCAAGTGGATAAGGCTTTGGATGTGGAATGGTCTCTATTTTAAGCTGTTTGACCAAGTCTTCTGATATGAGATTTTCTTGTGACCCACTGTCAAACCGTGTGTCAATTTTTGTATGTTTTGAGACTACCCTCACATGGAACAATTCAATTCTTTCTTCCTCATTTGGAGCTTGTACATGACAGTTTGAAGTACTAGTGCTTGGCTTAGTTTCAGTTTCCTTTCCCTTCATACTTTTCAAACCCTTGGCTGCAATTTTGGTTTCTTCACCTGAATCATCACCTAAGTCTTGTGGTGTAGTTGTAGTAGCTGCAGTTTTATTCTTCCCTTTGTTTTTGTTAAACTGAGTTCTTTTTTCAGGATGTAATTTCCAACAGTTTTTCTCTTCATGGCCTTCTCTTGAACAATGTTTACATATTACTTTTTCACCCTCTTGTTTTACAGATGCATTCTTTTTTCCTTTTCCCTTAAATTTTTTATCTTTGTTCTTCCCCTTAAAAGGCTTTTTTTCTACTCTCATCAAAAGTGTTTTTCCCTCTAGCCTCTAAATGCGTAGCTTGTACACAAACTTAGTCTAGACTAGTAGGATTGAACATAAGGATAGTATGTTTAAGGTAGCTGTGAAAACCACCTATATATTTCAGCAAAGTATCTTGACTTTGTAATTCTACCACTAATAAGAGTGCTCTTCTCCTAAACTCTTGGGTGTAGTCTTGTACATTTTGTCCCTTAAGCTGTCTAAATTTTTGCCAGTTCATGATAGCCTTTTGTAAATGAGCTAATGGATAAAATTTCTTTTTAATTGCAGTGATAAATTTAGCCCATGATAAAGTGATCTTACCATGTTTTTTAATTTCATCCTTGGTCTTGGCTTCCCACCATACCAATGTTGCTCCATCCATTCTCAATGAGGCTAACTATATCTTGGTGTCGTCATCATGAAGGTTTTGTATCGTCAAGTAAACTTCCAACTGTCTGATCCAATTGTCAAGTTTCTCTGCATTGACTTCACCGTTAAACATAGGCAACTCAAGTTTGACATCAAGCTTTAAAAATGGACTTTTACCAGTGGTTTTAGACTTGTGAGATTGATTCACCGAAGTTGAGGATGACGATGTAGAGGAAGAGGATGAATATGGGGATGGTGGATCGCCATTTCCTCTGTGTCCTTTCTTTGACTTGTCATCACTTTTCTTTCCTCCTGAAGAAACCTCTCCTTCTTTCTGTTTTTTGGACCCTTCTCCAACAAGCCTATCATTCCTTTCTTGGTAGAGTATCCTCACCATATCATTCATATCCAAGAAAGCTTTTCGGAATACCCGTTCTTCTTCCTTGGGATCCATATCTTCAGGAGCTTCTCCCTCTCTTGAAGACATGCTTGAAGCTGCTTCTATGGCTCTTGGAGGTGGCTCCCTGACCCTTCTTGGTTGTGGATTTCTCTGTGCACTAACCAAGTGTCCTTCACCTCTCTTGAGTTTAAGCCTAGTAAGCATCAAAACTTGCAAACAATCAACTATATCTTTGCACAAAACAAATGTTGAGTAAAAATCTAGCTCCTAAGGCTCAAATCCTCAGCTCTGATATCATCTGATCTGAAAATGAAAGTATTTGTACTGTTGTTCAAAGTATTCATTTCCATTAAATTAAGTGTGCAAAGTGTTTGTAGGGTCTTGCAAGTAAAACAAAGTGTTCTTGGTAATTGTTTATGAGTTTAAGTGTGAGGGAATGCTATTTAAATTTACTATTTAACAACTTGAATCTAAGATACACAGCAGAATAACTTCACCATAAACACACAGCAACATGATGAGGCAGTTCACCCCTCCTGGGCTACATCTGCCGGGTCCAAGGCTCCCAATGGGAATGTCCTTGATATATTATGATGCTAAAATTGGTTTTATAGTGAAAAAGAAGCCTAAACAGGCTGAAACAGCTGTGAAAATGAATTCAGAAGACAAAAATAAGCTAAGTATGGCTTTTATTTCACCTAAAATGTAATATTCCCAAATTTTCATATCACATTTGGAATATTAGAGTCCTTGATTTTCTTAATGAATTAAGTAAATAAAGGGGTGCAGGGACCCACAATCCTCAATAATAATAAATATCCACACTGTGTGTGTGAATGTGGATTAATTTAGACTAGATCTGCAAAAAGAGGTAGTTGAGCAACTACTAATGTGAATGATATTGTAGATCATGTCTCATTTAATGAGAAAGATCATGGAGGGTTGATTCAGTCATCTAAGATCTTGAGGATGTCAAACAAAGGGTCATTGAGCATTAATGATCAAGTGGTGGAGGATGAAGCACACATGATGGAGGAGGTCTACATTGCACCTAGACTATTTGGTTGATTTGGTCAAATAGCACAGTCCCTCTTGAAGGATCTTGTCCACATGAGACTGCGTAGTTGAGATTAGGGCCAAGGCTTGGGATGGATCTATCATTATAAAGGAGATGAAGGCAAAGGTGAAAGGCATCTTGGATTATTTTGATGTATTATCTTTTAGATCTAAAATTGTCAAGTGACATTCCACTGCAATCTTGGGTTGTTTAGCAATATTGCAGGTGTTGTTTAGCACAGGGTGTTCCCGAGCGGGAATCCCTCCTCTTTCTTTGAGTGATATCTAAGGAAGAGGTTTGTACTTAATTATACATCAGGCTTTAAGTGACATTTCCATTTCCTACTTTCTACAGAACATTCATATTCAGAAAACTGTGTTTTTCTAAAGATCAGTTTGGAAGGTGGAAGTTGTCTTCAGTACTTCAGCTGGAGAACAAGGTGAGGGATTATTCCCATCACTTGGGCTTATATTGCAACACTCCCAGGGCCACAATGCAGATCTGGCATCAGGCCAAAAGTTATTTACCTCCTAGCAGCAATATTCTCTCCAAGAATAACGCTGTCCATATTGCAGATCTGAAAGGAGGAAGGAAGTTGCTAGTATTTCAACTAGCAATCCAGTGGAGGATCATTCCTTCACATTTCCATTAGTCTTACCATCAGCCTAGATCTCATTGCAGCATTTTTCAGCAGGCAGAAGGACTCTCTTTCCCTCACAGCGCAGTTTTCAGAGGCAGTTGTGTTGCAGCAGCTGCAATCATTTTTTGGAGGATTGAGAAGCTAGATCTAGAGCTCCTAGCTCATAGATCTAAGGAAGGGATCAGCGCTTCAAGCATAGATCTAATATGAGAACCTATTTTAGCCATCTATTCTTCAGATCTAGCTTCAGATCTGTATTTCCCAGCAGATCAAGGATCAAACCCTGGGGAGGTGATTTTTCCAAAGTTGCAGATCTGGAAAATCCTTTTTGGGTTATCTTGGGAATCCATCACAGTGGCCAAATCTTGAATCTTGGCATTATCAGAGCTCCATTTTTTAGTAGATCTGCATTTCTCTTTTCAGCCTACAACTCCATGTTTATATTCTGCTAAAGAGACAACACAGTATTTGCTACAGAGCCTCAACAATTACACTGTACCTGCTTCACACATGTTTTCTAAGTGATCTTAGCTCATCTTTTTGGCTAGATATACCTATATCTTGTACTTGTGTAACTGATTGATCTCCAATATAATAAAATGTCTTATCTCTTTCTGCACATTCTGATTTGTACTTAGATTTATTGTTTATCTTGTTGTAAGTTCTTATATTGTGTGAAGTATTGTTGCATGTTCCTATTTTGGGATATTACCGTGGTATCAAAGCATGATCTTTGGCTCGGCTTGTGGACACTTCATCTTTTTACATTGAAAGAAGAACATATATAGGAGATCTATCATGGAGAATGAAAAATCTGTCACTCCTTTCTTTAGATCCATGCAAGATATCTCCAAACGGGTCTATAAAATGAAGGAGGAAGAATAGAAGGAAGATTCAAGAAGTAGATCTGATGAGGAAAGAACTTCCTATCAGCGGCAAAGAAGACCGAAGAATCCTAGATCTCCTCATAGATCCACTATGCCCACTTTCTTTGAAGAAGGTGAGAGGTATATAAGTGAAGGAAGGAATGAACCTGAGACTCATGAGACTCTTAGTCTGTATCTTGAAGAGTACAAAGCACAGTCTAGAGAATTCAAGGAGAAGCTAACTCTCCAACAATTCTTCAAAATCAAAGAAGGAAGAGGATCCTATAGCAGCAATAGAAGGAAGAGGCATAATATATTATATTTTCCTACATTTGATGGATCTTCCTCAAGCAATTTCAAGCTTGGAGGAGGGACTTAGATTCATTTTTCAAGCTACATCTTGTGGCTAAAGAAGAGGCTTTTCAAATTGCAGCACTTCATCTCTTATATGAAGCAGGAGATTGGTGGTTTGGGCACCTAGAGCATGCGAAGGTGACCAAGTATTCAGATTTCTTTCACAAGTTGAGGAAGAGGTTTGATGTGGAGGGGTCACTACTTTCACCACCTGCTGCAAAAGTACTTCTATATAGAGAAGAGGCACTTGCATCTTTGCAAGGTAGTCTTGAGCTCTTGACATATGGAGTCCCATGCATGGATCAGGAGATGCACGAGGAGGAGAAGGAAGATACCAATGTTGGGACACTTGAAGAAAATAGGCCATCACTCTTACCAGCAGTTGAAGACAATATTGTCCTGGTTGGAGGAACTCTTGTGTTCTGTCAAGAGGTTCCCACACATCAGTTGATCCAAGGTATGGATAGAATTTCAACACATGTGGTTTCAAGATCAATTCATAACCGAGTATTAGAACAAAATGTTGATTTGAAGCAAAGACATTTCACAGCACAGAGGACCCTTGATCTAATCAAGGAGAAGACTAAAAACTATCACGGTTCATCATTATTGAGCTACATTCAACCCTTTGAGTTGAGATGTAGAGTTTCAGAAAATGGGATTAGCATTACCTTATGTACAATGGCTGATTATGAAATCAGTATTGTGCCTTACTTTGAGACAGCATATATATCACCCTGTAGATCTAAAATGTTGTCACTTAGTAGCTGTGACATAGAAATGGCTTCATCATTCTTGGAGCATTCTAGAGGTAGCTTCACTCATGAAGCAATGGAAGAAAAGATGACAAATGGTAGACATCTTGAAATGAGAAACCTTTTCTCCCTTATAGATGACCCTTTCTCAATGAGCCTCTCACTGCTCAAAGAGAAACTTCTACTTGCATTAAATCCAAAACTTCTTTGGTTTTGGAGGGCCTTTGATGGAGAGAGAATCTCATTAAGAGATCTCATTAGAGATGCATTTCAACATTTCAAGGAATGCAAATCTCTTCAACAGTTTGGGAAGTATGGCATTCTACAAAGGGAGGATGCCATGATTATGCAGTACCTCATTCTTCATCCCCATGGGAGTGAATGGGTAAGGATGATAAGCAAGGTGTTGCAACACCACTTGCAAATTTGTTTGGGCCAGTATGCTTGGTTACGCTGGTTGCCATTGGGAGATTCCTGTCACTCTCCAAAGGCACCTATTTTTCTAATCCATGCCTTGAAATACATGTATGAAATGAAGAAGGAGGCATGGCTACACTGGCTGCTCTTGGGTGAGTATGGATACCAGCCAATAGCTCATCATTTTCTAAATCATGCCTTGTATTTCAATGATAGATTGCAACAAGGAAGGCATGTTCATTTTGGTTTCACTTGAGAGAGCTTGGCCACCACATGACATCTCCTATGTCTATGTGTTTTTTATTGTTTAAAATTTGGCATAATGATCTCATGATGTGCATTGATGGTGTTTCTTTGTATTGGGCTGATGTGACATCTCATATGTCCATTAGTATGCTTATGCTTCATGATGCACATGAGGAGGAAAGAAAGCAGAAAGATCGCTTGTTTCTTTGGTTTCTTATGGGGGAGTTTGGCTTGATCATCTTACATGGACGAGATGGAGGATGGCAGCAAAGGTCCTTACTCCGGTGGTTGTTGTTAGGAGAATATGGTTTGACATCTTTGTCTACCCATATTGCTTCTTCCCTTTTTCTTTTGCATAACTTTGAGATGATGAAGTTTGGATCCAACAAGGCCAACATGGCTAAGTATGGGAGCATATCAATGCTCAATCTAATTCATGAAACATGGGATAAAGATATGTATTGTATGATGAAGCTTTTCCCTTTTTGAAAGAGCTACTTTATTTTATGTCTCCCATGTATTGTTGATGATGTTGGACATCACATGGTTGTCACTTGGTACTTCATGATGGGAGGAGGACATCTAACCAAACAGTTGGAGGTCATTCCTTATGCTTTTAAGAGACAAATTTGGAACCAAACATACATAACATATTGCAGCAAATGGAGGAAACCTTCCTTATGTGGATTCCATATGGAGCGGAATAGATGGCCTTGAATCTACTTTTGGAGTTGCTTGAGGACAAGCAAAATTTTGCCGGGGGGGACTCTAATATTCCCAAATTTTCATATCACTTTTGGAATATTAGAGTCATTGATTTTCTTAATGAATTAAGTAAATAAAGGGGCGGAGGGACCCACAATCCTCAATAAGAATAAATATCCACTCTGTGTGTGTGAATGTGGATTAATTTAGACTAGATCTACAAAAAGAGGTAGTTGAGCAACTACTAATGTGAATGAGATTGGAGATCATGTCTCATTTAATGAGAGAGATCATGGAGGGTTGATTCAGTAAACTAAGATCTTGAAGATGTCAAACAAAGGGTCATTGAGCATTAATGATCAAGTGGTGGAGGATGAAGCACACATGATGGAGGAGGTGTACATTGCACCTAGACTGTTTGGTTGATTTGGTAAAACAGCACAGTCCCTCTTGGAGGATCTTATCCACATGAGACTGTGCGGTTGAGATTAGGGCCAAGGCTTGGGATGGCTCTATAATTATAAAGGAGATGAAGGCAAAGGTGAAAGGCATCTTGGATTATTTTGATGTATGATCTTTTAGATCTAGAATTGTCAAGTGACATTCTACTATAATCTTGGGCTGTTTAGTAGAGATTGCAGGTGATGTTTAGCACAGGGTGTTCCCGGGCGGCAATCCCTCCTCTTTATTTGAGTGATCTCTAAGGGAGAGGTTTTTACTTTATTATACATCAGGCTTTAAGTGCCATTTCCATTTCCTACTTTCTACAAAACATTCATATTCAGAAAACTGTGTTTTTCTAAAGATCAATTTGGAAGGTGGAAGTTGTCTTCAGTACTTCAGCTGGAGAACAAGGTGAGGGATTATTCCCATCACTCGGGCTTATATTTTAGCACTCCCAGAGCCACATTGAAAATCTGGCATCAGGCCAAAAGTTATTGACCTCCTAGCAGCAATATTCTCTCCAAGAATAACATTGTCCATATTGTAGATCTGAAAGGAGGAAGGAAGTTGCTAGTATTTCAGCTAGAAATCCAGTGGAGGATCATTCCTTCACATTGCCATCAATCTTACCATCAGCCTATATCTCATTGCAGCATTTTTCAGCAGGTAGAAGGCCTCTCTTTCCCTCACAGCGCAGTTTTCAGAGGCAGTTGTGTTGCAGCAGCTGCAATCATCTTTTGGAGGATTGAGAAGCTAGATCTAGAGATCCTAGCTCATAGATCTGAGGAAGGGATCAGCCCTTCAAGCATAGATATGATCTGAGCACTTATTTCAACCATATATTTTTTAGATCTAGCTTCAGATCTGTATTTCCCAGCAGATCAAGGATCAAACCTTGGGGAGGTGATTTTTCCAAAGTTGCGGATCTGGAAAATCCTTTCGGGGTTATCTTGGGAATCCATCACAGTGGCCAGATCTTGAATCTTGGCATCATCAGAGCTCCAGTTTTGAGTATATCTGCATTTCTCTTTTCAGCCTACAACTCCATGTTTATATTCTACTAAAGAGACAGTGCAGTATTTGCTGCAGAGCCTCAACAATTACGTTGTACCTACTTCACACATGTTTTCTAGGTGATCTTAGCTCATCTTTTTTGCTAGATCTACCTATATCTTGTACTTGTTTAACTGATTCATCTCCAACATAATAAAATGGCTCAGATATTTTTTCATATTCTGATTTGTACTTAGATTTATTGTTTATCTTGCTGCAAGTTCTTATATTGTGTGAAGTATTGCTGCATGCTCCCATTTTGGGATATTACATAAAACAGTGAAGTATAGCCCAATGCAGCTCCATTTCCCTCATGGCCTTGATGGCTCTCCAAGATTCCCTAAAGAAAAAATGGCTGAAATAAACCTCTGTTGGCTCTGCAACCTGTTCCAATGGCTCCGGAATACTCATAATAGTCGAAATTGACTAAGATTTCATCCAAAAAGGTTCAATATCCTAGAAGTTATGGCAGAAATAGTATTTTGCCTAATGTCACTTAAAAAATTCCACCAAATTTGGCTAACTCTAGTTAGGAGCGCCAAAAATGGCGGAACCACGCGCAAATTTAGCGGAAAAATTAAATTTGACTGTCAGATGGAGGTGCGTTCTCATACTGTATTTCCGGACAGTTAATGAGCTGGCGGATATTTCTCACCGCTCGTGGTCCTATGTGACGAGGGCTAGCACCCGGGGGGCTAGCCAAAATCTCCGCCAGTCTTAATTATATTAGCTCCTAGTTTTGTGTCGGAGGTCATATGGTTAATGTTTAGCCCTGGGGTTATCAAAACCCCACTCCACTATTCAACATTCGACGGTCGACCCGACTGCTAACCCATCCGCCTGCAGGTCGGGTCAACCTCTGCCCATCTCCGTTCAGCTTCTGCACGAGCCTGTTACCATGTGACCCATTTGTGTGCACGATAATACGTTTAGAGTGACCCGTGAACATTCGGGTCGAGTCGTGCCCGACTGACCCGAACGCGTTCAGCTCGGGTTGGGTTGCCCATAACATCAAATTTTTAAAACAGTCATAAACCCTTTGGCCTGGGGCCACGTGGAAGCCTCCGGGCAGGCCTGCACGTGGCACCCTCTAATAGGCCACGAAATTACCTTTAAAAATGAAAATTTCCCATTAATTTTTTTTCTGAAGATAACAAAATTTTTTGAGTTCAAACGTCTTGTTTTGAAGGTTATTAGGCATTTTAAAACTTCAATGTTTTCCTCATACAACATCGGATTTGGGTCCCGTTCATGGCAACAGAATCGCAATGATGAGGCCTATCCGATCGTTCAATTTGCAACCAATTGTGATAAGTTCCAATTTTGAGCATTTTTTCCCTCTTGGACATGATCACCTGATCAAGTCAAGTCAAAGAAGAAGAATAAGGGAGGTTGCATTAATTTGAGGTCGTTTGGAAGTGTTTGGGTGGGTTGATAAGGTTTTTCATCTTGAACTAACTAGGAGCCTAAGTTGCAGCAGTTTTACACCAATAAAAGGAGGTATGTATATTGTGTTTATGTTAAAGTTACTGCTAGGTGGATAGGTTGTCCAAGTGTGGATAGTTTGGGTACTCTATGGAAGCCAAAGAGGATGGGAAGACTTGATGTTTAGATTCAATAACTAATGGGTATTTTCCATAGTGAGGATCATTGATTGGAAATAATTATAGGTAGCCTATGGGATCCATTTGGAGGGCTTATCTTCGTGGATGAAAGCCTATCCTAGGAGTAGATCTTGCGGTGAAGTATTGGGTGCCATTAGATTGGTGGAGGGAAGCGTGTTGGATACCCAACGTAGCCCTTGATGATAATTCATAAAGTTGTGCTGAAAACTGAATGTTGGGTGAATATTGAAGCATAATATGTAGCTCTTTGATGGAAAAAAGAGGCTACTAGATTGGTGGATTGGAGATCAGGTGTTGACCAGCCTAGAAGAGCAGATTGGATCAACCTATGTTCATTGTAGAAGAAGAAATTTGTAGCAGTGATAGGTGGCAACCCTCCTCGAGACTCTATTTTTTGTCCTTTGATGGATCAAGGAGAAGCTATAGAGAAGAATAAGAGTGAAGGATCGAGAGGACGAGAAACGATATAGAGACTACAGTGAGATTGTCATTGTATCTGTAATATTCCAAAATAGGAAAGACAAGAATATTGAACATAAAATTGGAAAATGCAGTAAACATCAAACACATCAAATACATTAGTGAATCGTTGAGCCATTTTATTATATTTAATAGCATAAATGAAGTACAATAACTTAAGGAAGAGACACTCAAGCTAGGCAAAACAAGCCTAAAATGACCCTAAACATCAAGACATGAAACATTGTTGCTGCATCAACTACTGAGAGGCTATGATTGCACAATCCTGCTGGAAATAACTGCTACTGGAAACTAGGAATACATAGATCTGCTGATTGGGTGCTCATAAAATGTCGGGATCAGAGATCTGGGCTTTCTAGCACAATTCCAAGATAACCCAGAAAGGGCTTCCGAAAATGACAAAGATGAAAAATGTAGCCCTAGAGATGAATTACGCTTTGCAGCTGGGTAACTATTGGGAGGTCACTGATATGATGAGAAAATAGTTGATACTCCTCCCCACTGACTTTCCGGATCAAGGTTTCTCCCCTCACTGGATGATAAGCTCAAAAGCTTGGGTTATTAACCCTCCACTGAATCTGCCCTCCTGGATTGCGCAATTCCTGAAGGAGTCTGCACTGCTGAAGGTGGCTAAATATTGGCCTGATGTCGGATGATGGAATGTAGCTCAAATAACCTTTCCTAAGTGGGCACTCAAATTCCCCTGAGGATGAGGGTGGGATTTCCGCTCGGAAACACCCTTGTGCTAAATAGCACAGCAGACTCCGCTAAACAGCTAAAGCATGCAGAAAGTCATAAAAGACAATACATGAACAATATTCATAATGCTCTTTATGGCTACCATCCCCTTCCTTATATGCTTTGTGAGCCTCCACCCCCTTGGCCCCACTCAATAATGATGCTACTCTCATGGATACTTCCTCCCATTATGACTGCGTTGTCCTCCACTCTCTCCACTACCTCCATGACTGCATTTTTTATTTGGTCAAATTGACCCCATCCACATGCATTGACCCACATTCACACCAAGGAATGGTTTATTTATCTTTCTCCTATCTAGATGCACTGATCCACATTCACATTAGAAGTGTTTTTATTCCTACTAAAGAGATTTATGGGTCGCTCTACCCTCTTATTCATCTATCTTATTGACAAAAACAAAATTTAATATTCTAACTAATTAAAAGCTAATTAGGAATATTACAATCCTCCCCTCCCAAATGTTGCTTGTACTCAATCAACTGCAAGGATGGATGCTGCAAAATATTCTCTCATTCCCAAGTAGCATCCTTATCCATAGGATTCCTCCATTAAACCAGATATTCTTTAATCCCCTTGTTCCTTAGCTGCCTCTCCCGAGTATCCAAGATAGCTTCTGATTGTAAAACTAGATGGTCCTCATCATCAATAAGTGCGAGATACATAGTTTCAATTGCATGCTTCCCATTGGCCTTCTTGAGGCATGAGACATAAAAAATTTTGGGGATCTTACTCCCCATGGGGAGCTCCAACTCATATGCTACTTCCCCAACATGACGGATCAACTTGTATGGCCCATAGAAATGGGGCTTAAGCTTCTCAGTCCCCTTCTCCTTTAATGTATATTGTTTGCAAGGATGAATATGGAGATAGACCAAATCATTCACCTCAAACTATCCCTCCACCCGACCATGATCTGCATATAAATTCTATTGATTTTGGGTTTTAGCAGTGTTGTCCTTAAGAGTACGGAATATATCCTGACTCTCTTGGATCCAGTATTTTTCTCTAGGAGCCTTTCTTGCTCCAAACATAATATCAACAAACGATAGAGCATCATAACCATATAGAACCCAAAATGGAGACATATTGAGTGACATATGAAATGTCGGATTGTAACAATATTCTCCCAAGTAGAGCCAGCACATCCATGCTCTTTGCTACCTCAGAACATAGTTTTTCAATTACCTTCCCAACCACTTGTGTACTACCTCTATTTTCCCATCTGTCTGGTGGTGTGTTAGTGTTAGTATTTGCATCATGCCATCAGTGATTAAAAAATTCTCTTTTCATATCATTTAGGGGTCCCACTCAGAAATTTTTATTCATTCCACTAGGTAATGAAAAAAATTAGTCACTGATGGTAACCCTTGCCCAAAAAAGCATCACTCTTCCTCAAATTTGATTACTTGGTGGCATAATTTCATACCTTGCTGATTGTACACCATTCATAAAGTCAGTGTCATCATGTCATAATATTAGTCATGTCATCTTGAAATTCAGTCCTTCAAGGTCTCATTAGGTCTTGTAGGATTTTTCAAGGTAGCCATTAGGTCATTAGGGTTTCCAAGATCCAATAAAGTTTCATCTCCATTGCATAAGATCGGCAAGTAAAGGGTGACCTAATAATGTCTCTTCACCATATGCAGATGACTTGTAAAGAGAAATGCTTATTTCATCATGTAATTTTGGTTTTTATATGTAATTTTTAATTTTAATTATCTAATTTTATGTCTTTAAAAATGTAATAATTTCACCATCCCAAGTTGCTAACTCAGTGTTCCAAAGATGCCAAAGCAACAAAAAGTCAAATTTAAAGAGTTCTCAAAGTCATAAAATGATCAAATTGTCAAAGGAAAGAGTCAAGTAAAGGGTAAAGTTTCAAAAAGGTTAAGTGAATAAAAAGGGAAGAAAGTGGGTCCCAAGGCCCAAATCATCAATTTCATGAAGTATAAGACTAGCAAGACATCCCATTCAAACTCATTTGCACATCCAAAGGTCGAGTTTGCACTCCCTCAGCCCGAAGAAGTCAAGTTGTAGAGTAAGAGGAAAAAAATTTGGGCGTTGCACGTAGGCAAGTGGCATTGCTCATAGAAGAGAGGCGTTGCATGTAGGGAATTTGGCGGTACATTTTTTACCTTAGGTGTTGCGCTCCTGGGTAAGGCGCCGTGATTTTTCCCAATGCGTTGCGCCTATGCCCAGAAAGCACCAAAAGCAAACAAAACACCTTAAAACCTTCTCAAACTCTCAAAAAAGGCTTGTTTTCTCCTCTATCAAGTAATTGACACAAAATATTTGCCTCCTTGCTTTCCTAAATCACATTTTCCTAGTGTTTTTCTTCATAAGAAAAATTAACTAATTGTCTAGATACAAACCCTATTAGCACTCCCTCACTATCAATTTTCTTCCCATAAAACCTACAACACCTTCCTACATCAATATTAAACCCATCCCTACCCCTACACTATTATTTCCTAATCCCTAAACCCTAAGTCCTAGGCCACTAAAATTCCTAGGCAGCCACTACCCCAAAATTGTATCCAATTATCATTTTCAACTCCCGAAGTATCTTGACCTCCTATCACCCCTCAAATTTCCCTAATCCCATCCCTTATCTCCCTAAATTTTTGATCCAATTTTAGAATTATTAAAATGGTATCGAAATTACCCAAACGACCAAGATGGTTATTTGGAATTTAGTAATTATCGATTATGTAATAATTCAGGTATTGATCAAGATGGTCATCAAATTTGTGAGTTCAAATGTTTGACATCAACTTCAATTTCGACACCAGCAAATATGTTTCAAAAGCGCCAATCAAGATATCTTCAAGTTGACCTGCGACAAAAACAACAAGTTTGTCAAAGACTTATGTAAGAAAACTTGTCCTAAGTCTTAACTGTAAAGGTCGAAATGTTTGTAGTCCGCTTTGTAAACCTTATTGGATAAAAAATATCCCAAGGTGAAAAGGAATAAGTTAAAATCCTAAGTCCTAGGTTTAAGTCCTAAGGACTAGCGCTAAGGCATTAGTGTCAAATGAAAACACACTTTGTAAAAGACTATGTCTAAAGTCTATTCCTAGGACTAAATGTCAATCAAAGTCCTAGCAACCTAAGTCTAAACATTCATAGCACAATATTCAAACCATAAACCTTTAAGGTTCGGATGACGGGTCAAAACCTTATAAGCGCCAAGGTTCGGATTTTCAATTAATAAACCCATGGATCAAAGTCAAAACCTTATAGCGCAAAAGTATTAAGGTTGGGTTAATACTATGTTGTAAAAACCTTTATTCAAAGGTTCAGGTTTTTAAACATTGCCATAACCCTTTGTAAACAAGGTTCGGATGATTCGGGATATACCATGTGTAAAACCTTATTATAAGGTAGCATGGTTATAAAGCCTTTGTAAATGATGCGGGAGTTTTTAAAACTTAACCCACAACGTTATGTAAACCACGCGGCAATAAAACCGTATCGGAGTCTTGTGACCAGAGTTGTAAAGACCACAACGGATCTGGGTTATGAGCTGTCGGGTTTGTAAACTGTTACCATAACCGATGAAGTTGTATGATGTGTTAACTCTAAACCACATCGGATAAGCATATGAACAGGTTTCAAGTCGTGTATCGGGAGCGGAACCTGGTGTCAAAGTTCCAGAAACTGCCAGATGTTAGAACCGTGATGGATATGCCATGTGACAGGTGTATTGGAACCGTCGAGGTTAGAGACCATGACCGCCAGAGCAAAGACCGTCGCTCCCACCGCCTGATCACATGCCACAGGCTTCTCCTCCGCGTGGTTAGATAACTCTGCGGCTTTTAAATTTAATATATGGTTTAAAAGTGGGTATTTGTATTTATTTCAGCGCTATGGTACTGCAACTTATCCATAGGTTCATGAATGAAGTTTGATTCGAAGACCTCATCACAAAATTATCTCAAACAAATTGCTAATTACAGCATTCAGAGATTCGAGGCAGCTTTGTGAAGCCATGAAATTATGTACTCCTAATATATAAAGGAAAGTATGTTTCTTTGTAAAAGAGGGAGAGACATCAAGAAGGAGATACCTCAAGAGAGGAGTGTTGAGGTAAGTTTTCCCTACTTCAAGAAGAAGTAGCCACTCTTAAGAAGACAGAAGATATAATTGGTGGAAATTTTCTTGTTGCAGGTTTATTGAAGGAGTAAAGGCCATCCTACTTGCATAAATTCAGTATCGAAGTACGTTGATGATTGAAGAGATCAACTTCAACTTTCTAAAACTCTTTCAGCCACCATCCAATCAAAGGTCCATAAAGCTTCAGTTCCTCATTTTTTTTATGTGCAAATCATCCATGTCTTTTCTTAATGTTTGAAAGAAAAGATTTTGTATCAGTTGGCCTATTCAAGGGATGGCCCATATCTGCAACATTAGTAGTGAAACTGATGATTCATTGTAGCATATTTCTCTTGGCTTAAAGAATACAACGGACGCACAATTCTGAGGCGGACCTGGAGACGTAGTCCAGGAGGGACGAACTCCATCACAAACTTCTTGTCTTATGGTATTTCTTATGTGATTGATGTGAAATTGTTAAATCTAAACATACCTAGATTATTTCATGTCTAAACAGTTAATGCATATAATAAATGTTCAGTAATACTGCCATTCACATTTTTTACAAGAAACTAGGAAAGATCTTGGTAAATTCCGCATTTTAAGAACCTGAGTGTTAATCTCTATAAATTTCTATAGACAGAGTCTGTAGAGGGCCAGGTAGCCTCTGGATCTCATCCTTTCTTTAAGGGTGACATATCCAATAAATGCCCCTACAGTCAATCTCTGAAATAGAACTAAGTAACTCAAGTCATTTTCAGATCAATTTTCCTACCCTAATCCCTACTCCCTAGACCTATCCCCATTCTCGTTTCCTCCCCTAGGGTTTCTAGACCAGAACACCATGGAAGAAGATAGAGATTATATGGAAGAGGAGGAAGATAGGCAAGAGGAGGAGAATACACAACAAATAAGGCCACACAAAGAAGTAATAATCATAAGGCTAGAGCCCACCAACACTAGAGAATTGATAGCTTCAACAATGGCAGTTTCATGATTTCAGTATGTTGGTTGCCTTGATTTTTGTAACATGATTGAAAGGGTAGATAATCACCATGTTTTGAGCAGAATATTCAGTGTAAACCTCAAATACAATCAACTAACCCTAGTAGGTGTGACTTTCATAATGTCTACATCCATCATTGTTGCTTCCACAGGGATTCCAAACACGGGTGAGAGGTGGTTCAGATCCAAAGATCTAGAGGATCAGTAATATGAGCCATTTATCAAACCAATGTACATAAATGAGAGGGAGAGGGTCTTTCCTTTCAGCTATCTTATTAATAGGTATGCCCTCATGATGAAGATCATCATGAAATATTTCTCTTGTGAAGGGAAGTTCTCTAAACTTTACACTTATCACATAAGACTGCTCATGCACTTCACATGAGTTAAATTGCTCAATATCTCATACTTTTCATTCAGGAGCATATACAAAATGGCATACTTTGTGCAAAAGAGAGAGTTTTACCAGCAGATGAATAGTATTTTCGACCACTCCTTGATCAAAATCATTGTCCTCCATCAACTTAACCAGTTAAACATTTCATGGGACACATTCATGGAAAATGACATCTTCACTGCTCCACAAGTTCCACATGTTGAATATGTGCCTTCTTCATCTCATCCCATAGTTCCTACCATTTCATCACCTCAATCCACTTCACATACTCCATCACCATCACCACCATCATCACTGTTTCATGAGCACCATGAGTCACCTAGTAGAGTTGAGGTCAGCAAGCCTAAAGAGGCTGAAATGAGCACAATGGAAAAGACATATCAGAGAGAGCATAGGCAGGTGTTTGCCCCATAGATTGTGGGAGGGGCCTTGCCTCCTCCAACAAAGCACGTATTGAAGGGCAAATAAAATATGGCAGAGGAAGATGTACATGAGGCAGTCATTCATGATGAGGATGATCTCCATGAAACAGAGACTGATTTTGACATTTTTGATTTAGATGATTAGCATGATGATGAGGCCTCCAAAATTATTATCAAGTAGAAATATGCTCAACTCACGGAGCTTCAACTCAACTTAGAGATATCTAATTTTTTCATTGCATACTATGAGTAGGAAAATGAACAACTCAAGACCAAGCAGGCCATCATAGAGATTCAATTTCTCAAGGAAAAAAGAGAAGAAAACAAGGCAAAGGCCTTGCTTGATGAGGCCTATGAAAGGTGTGGTGAAACCAATGAGGAAGAAGAACAAGTGCCAAGAAGAATACCTAGGACTAGAGGGCTGAAAAGAGCTCTAGAACTAGAGAAGAAAAATGAGGCTTAGCTTGCTAATGAGCTTACATTGAAAGAAACATTTTCCATCATTGTCAATGAGAAACGAGATAAATGGCTTGATAGGACCAACCAGCATCTTGAGAAGCTCCTAGAGAAGAAAAACAAGGATAATGACATATTGAGAAAGAGGGCCAAGAACTGTTTCAAGAAAAACCAAATTGCAAGCTCAAAACAACAAAAGGTTAATTCAAGACTTGAAACCCTAACCAAGAAAAATGAAGGGGAAAAGCTTGATATTATTTCTGAGGCATCTCTCATAGCCTATTGCACCTCATCATCATCCCACAACAAAAAATTTGAAGAAATTTTGGCAAATTTTGAAATTTTTGGGAAATTTTGTGTTTTTGGCAATTTGACACAGTCAAACTAGAAAAATTCATAGCGTCCTAGGCCTTGCTCTTTTCCTAGGGACCTCCAATGGAGAAAATTAAACCACCATTGGATTCAGAAGGCCAATTATAATCAGAAAAACCACTTTAAGAAACTTTTTTGGTTCAAAGAGGCAGTCAAAAGGTCAAAAAATGACCTTTCTGCTCTGTT
>CM076574.1:1267710111-1268038023 GCA_034641835.2 Pinus albicaulis | reverse complement strand
GTTGATATGTATAACCAGATTGTGTTTGTGACATCCCATAAAATGGTGGACCAGCTTGTGAATAAATGATCCCTGATACAGGTTGTTGTAAATTAACCAAAGGATTTTGATATTGAGTTGAAGAAATCGCTTGATAAGGTTGATGTACAAGATTTTGATTCTGTAACAGGGGTATAGATGTATTAATAAGTGGTATTGAAGTGGGTGTAATAGGTTGAATTGGTTGATACGATTGTACAACTATTTGTGGTTGGATAAGCAGAGTGGGGTGCCATTGACAAACATTCATGTCAACATTAGTTTGACCAAAATGTGATTGAGTACTGTCGTATTGGGTGACCATAGGTTGCCCCCCAGCATAAGGAGGATAATAAGATGGAAAATATTGTTCTCCAAATGCTGGGAGTCTAGTTGATATGGTACTTAAAGGAATTGATCCATAAGGACCGACTTGATATTGCCGTGATGATGGATGTAATGATTCAAGTCGTTCAGTACTAACTATAGGACTACCAGTTAAAACACCAGATGAAGACATTGGTAACAACCATGGTCTTGAAGGTGCACCAGAGAAAGTGCTAGATAGTTATTTGTACCCTGTTGGGACCAAAGGGCCACTGTGAAAATATGACTCTAGTGAGGTTGTGAACATCGACAGAGTAGCGAGGGTAGGAGATGACGTAATTGGAACAGTAGACCCAACTGAAGATGTTGGTTCAGACATCGTTTTATGACCAAATGTATACTCTGAAATCGACAGGTGATTGAATGAAAATAGGATCAATAAAAGTAGATGGAAACGATTGAGGAAATGACTGGTACAGGTAAAGGTCTCCCCTAAAGTGGGTTTGACTTAAAGGTGTATCAATTTGAGGGATTTCTTTAATTGTGATTAAACCAGGATGAATAACTTCACTGTCAGGCCCAAAATATATTTTAGACGGTTGACTGTGTGAAATAGGAGTTTCAGTAGCTACAGAATTTTGTGGGATGACCAAGGTAGGAACAACTTCGGCTATTCAGATTCAAGATTCAGAGATTCTGGCAAAGAAGAGAAAGGATCTGGATCAATGTGTGTTTTAACAACTTCGGGTCCAGGAGGTATGGTCTCAATGATTGAATGGATCGTGACCATGGGTAGCTGTGAAGACTCTATTTTGACAACAATAGACAAACCGGGATTTGTGGAAAAAATTTGAGCTAACTCTGGATTAAAAGATGATGTTTCTCCAGAGGTACGAATTTTACTTGATTTGACAGATCATGATCGCCTTTTCCCACCAGAAATAACTTCTGGTGGTAAAGGTGGTTTTAAAGCTAATCTACACGAACGACGAGGGGTAGGATTGTGTTCTTCTATGACTACTAATTTATTTTATCCAAAAAAAAAAAAACAAAAAGAGGGTAATGATAGGAAAAAGGGTTTACCAGGAAACTATGAACTGCAGAATACCTCTTGGCAAACCAAGAAGTACGGGCAAGTAATCTCCCCGAATGCTGTGTTCAGTGTATCACAATTTCAAGGCGGCTGACTTGGTTAACTATGGATGGATAGCACCTAAAATTTGTCCTCCCAAATATACCCGAAGGTATGTGGAGGCCCAAGTCCATATTAGCGCTGTCTGATGCGAAACCACACAGTGAGAGCACCCCTTTGTACTTATCGTACTGTAACACCGCCCGATATACTAGAAAGTACATGGATGAGCTACGATATACTTATGTACGTGGAGTGAGGTATCACACTCGGAATGTATCGCAGACAAGTTAACGACGGCTGCTATGTTTTACGACACTAGAACACGTCTCTAACCTAGACCTCTAAATGTTATCGTTAATGTTCCAAAGCATTGTTATGTAAATTGAGATTTATTTTATGTTGATCTTGCTTAATAGTTTTCCTTTCAGGTTCACCACGGTGTTGTATATGAAATTCCTAAAATTCAAGCTAAGAATGATAAAAAAACTTTCACTTTCAGCTTTTTCAATGAAAGACCTAGCTACTAAGGGAAGAGAGCAAATAATTTGAGAGCAAACAAATCAACGAACAAAACTAATCAATGAATCTCAAACTAAATGCAGATTTTCTAATGTTCCTTTTGCAAAAAACACACAATCCTACATGCAAATGCAATTTTTCTTTTCAATTTCTTTAATGTTATGAATGCAGAAAAGAAACTAGGTGCATTAGATCAATAATCGAAATGCTTTTTACTTTCGAGAAATGAAGAATACAAACAACAATTTCTCTTTTGAAGGAAAAACAAGGATTTCAACAACAATTTCTCCTATCAAGGAAATGAAGATTTTACAAAAATTTCCTATTTTTAAAGCAGACGATTCTTAATGTGACCATAAAAAGTACTTTGAAATCAACTTCTCAATGATAATGAAAAAAATTTTAAAACAACATTGAACAAATTTTCAGTCAAAGGAGAAGAAATATATAGAGTTACTAGTCAATAGAGCATCAAACTTTTCAAAACAAATCAACAAACAAAACTAAAGCAAATTAAAAAGTCATATTCAAGGGGATTTGGTCCTTTCAGGAGCCAACATAGTCTCCAAGGGGAGACAATGCTCTGCAACGGAGGCTGAGAAGGGAGACAGTGCTCTGCAAAGCACTGTTCCCTAACCAAGGGTGCGTTGAGCACAGTAAACAAAGAAAAAGCTACTATTTGGCTCACTAACTTTGCAAATGAAGCTCTGAAAAAGTATAATCTTTATGTAAAACATCTACTGGGTGGATTTAGAAAGCAGATCAGATACTAAAACACCTATAAACAAGAGAAGTTTTCCCCAATGGAGTCGCCAGTTTGTTGGGCCAAAATTGTAATCTAAGGATAAACTACGCTTCCCTAGACCAGTGTCTAGTCTAGAACAATAGGTGAAAGACTATACTAATGTTTCTCCTAACTCATAACAGATACACATAGAGGATTGGATGCTTACTTGCTTCAATCGCTTCCAAATGGCTCCTTTCTGTCACTTCCACCACAGCTTCAAATTCAAGCGGTTTCAGATAGTTGAATGCTTCTTGCAAGAAAGAACACTGAAATAGCAGAAGATGCAATAATATAGATATCTATTCAAGCTAGTTAGCTAAATCAGTTAAGCATAAACTACATTCATCTACCAAGATTTTGCAATATGGAAAATCAAAGTAAACATAGATGCATGTAGGGAAAAACAAGAAGTACTCTTTATTGATGATAGAAGGAGAGGTTACAACCTAGTGAATGATTTGTAGTGACCTTACAGTAAATTTACCAACTCTCATCATAGCACAAGTCTGTCCAGCAGTAGCTCCACAAATCAAACTCTCTATTGAAAATTCTTCAGCATTTCCCTACTCAAATTCTTCCTCCCAAACACTTAGATCTGTGTTCAATTTATAGAGGAATTATAGGTTGTTTTGTAATCAATAACATTCCAAAAATGGGCAAGACAAGTTTCCATTCATGTAGATGTCAAATGGACACCTGGATCCGAAGCTTGACACATGTGAACCCTTCTAGAAGACACTGGCTAAGTGGAGATTCCGAAACAATGAGAATTTCGCTCCCAATGTGACCAACGCACCTTTTAATGTCGAGAAGTGCTTTACAGAGCAGCCTTGAATGGGGATACCTACATATGCAATGCACTTAGGCCCCTTAGAGCCTACGTTGGTGAGCTCCCACATGTTTAATAATAAGCTTCAAACCATGGAAAATCCTTGCTTGATGAAAGTCTTGTTTGATTTATGTTATTTCTTGTCTTACGGCATACAGCAACTGAGATGATAGGGAATGATAGACCCTTGATCATCGGTCCTGGAGATGATGCCTAGTTAACTAGGTCATTGGGAATGGTGCCCAAATTGACCTATAACAAGATTCAAACAACTTCAATAATCCAAACGACGGTGCTTACGTCCCCTCTTATTCAGTGCTGGTAGGAAATGAGGATGAAACTTTAACCCACTTGCCAAGGGGCCCTTATAACTAGGGGTTCTAACTCCTGATGCAAGGATGTCTTTAATTCTGAGCTGCCTTAGGGAAAAGTCTCCCTCTCTCTACTATGGTGGACTGGAGTTGTTGGATGGCCAACAATTGAGTCCCGTCTATCTCTGCTCCGGATCAGACACTGTTGGTATTGCTTGGGGGAATTCTGGCTAGCATAACAGTGTGCTCTCAAGTTTTTCATCTCTTGGTGGCATTTTATAGGAGAATTCAAATCCTCCTTCCCTCTCTTGGTACATTATGATAGTGACCCAAGAGAGGAGGGTGATTCCATTGTGTGCTCCCTTGATGTCCTAAGGAGGCTTGGGTGGTTGTCCTTAGGTGACTTCAAGTGCGGAATCGATGTCCTAGAGTGTGTTGTTGTGGTCTCAGAAAGTGACTTCCACCACTCCCAAGATTGCATGCTTTTTGTGTCAAAATGCGTGCAAGGATGCGTTTATCGAAGGATTTTGCGCACAAATGCACTTTTGACTAGTCCTTCTTTTACGTAATTTGATTTTTCCTCATACCTTAGAAATTTTTAAATAATTTCAAATTCTCTAATGTCTCTTACCCATTTAAATCCTTCTGCCTGACATTAGATAATGTTACCTTTGATTCTACGATTTTCCAATGATAAAATTTGCCCCCTAATGTGTGAGGTCTAGGAAGAACTGTATAGCCGAAATACATTATAGTTTCTTTTCTATATACTATGTGTAGAGAGAGAGATACCTATGTGTAGCTCAGAATTGGATACAGCCTGCACCAGGTTGAAGAATGACCATGTCTTGTGGGACCCCTGTAAGCAATGGTATAATACAATATATACAAATTTTCTACGAGGCGGGCATGTCCCATGCTCGTAATGCTTTAGCTAGTTAAACAAATCTATTCGACAGATACATGTTCTATCTGTGTCACTAATATGGTAGTGATATGTTGGTTGATGATGACAACTGCTAACGGCTTTAGGGTCATTTTATACTTGAAAATAGGTAGAATGTGGTACCCATATGTGTAAACCTAGTATGGAATATAAATGTGCATTGTACGCATAGGCGTTGGCTGGGACATTCGCGTGTAAGCATTTCTGAAAGAGACACTTTTGAAGGCATGGGTCTTTGACAAATTTGATCAAAGTGAAATGGTTGTAAGGTACGATACCATCTTAACATTAAATCTTGTGTTGTAGTTGAATTTCAGGAGGATTGATGGCATCTTTGGGCAATGATGTCTCTCACAGTTTCACCTGAAGATTCCCCTTTTGTGGAGAGGGGTGATCCAAGGTACCACTTCCTTTTTGGAAAACAAGTGTTGAAGTCAACAAAAAGGAAGCCTCAACTGAACGATGGGGTCACTGATATGGAGGATCAGGATCCTGGATGTGATGGGTTTAATATAGGTATGATGGTAAGGGGTGACTGAAAACTGATAATGGGGATTCAACGGCCCAAGGTCGGAGTATGAAAAGCATATTGGCGACAGTCATAACTATTTCTGATGGGGAAATCCCTGGAGTCGGTAGGACTTATAGGGTGGGTATGCACTGATTATGAATGTCATATTGGCTTTTGCATGAGGGTGGTATCCTCCAATTGAGGGTGTTCAGCGACTTCTGCCATGGGAGAAAAAATTAATGAGTGGGTGGGGGACATACTACATTGTTTTCGGTATTTGTACACTTACCAAAAGAATAAAATAATGGGGCTTGGTTTGTACAAAACACAAAGATGGGTGGCCCAAAACATGAAAGTGTTCACTCACTAATGATGTGAGGAAGGTTTTTTGTTGAGGGTGGGGACTGCATTGGTTTGTCTCATGTGTGAGGTTGATGAATCAGATGAAAAAGTATCACAGATGGGATTATGCTGATGGAGGTATGGTGGGCCAAATGTGAGGTGCAGTAGTGCGCTTTTGATCTTCTTGTACAATTTGGTTGTCTGGGAAAGGGGTTTTATTTCATATGGTAAAACTTGACCTTATGCATGGTGAGTGAATGGGCATGAGGTGCTTCCCGAACTATAGTGGCATGGCCATGGCGTCACTTATTTTTGTGATACATGGTCTCCTTTGGGTGACGAGCGCCATGGAGAGGAGGCTCTATTGACCAACGAGAATTCTTATCATATGCAAGGCGAGGTGATGATAAACATGGTCGAATGTGTGGAAACTATGGTTAATGTCTAGTGGAGAAATGATGTCAGGATACGCAGAGTTTTCTGGGACTCTATCATGTTGGGGGTAGAATGATACCTACTCTGGAATTTTTAGTGGATGGATTTGTGGATGGTTTGTGTGCTACCTGCAAAAACAAATACCTCAAGTGAAAGCATCTTCTTTATCAAATATTATTGAAAGACATGTTCTTTTAAAAATAAGATGAGAGAGGGCATACCTGTCAGCGCTGAAAATTTATTTTTTCGGGGACGCGAAAGTGTGGCATTGCCTTTATATGCTATGGAGTGCTGATCACAGTGTTGATTTCGGTCTAGAGATTGAACCATCTGAGCTCTCGTTATGGTCCTCCAATTTTTTTGAAAAGGGTTATATATAGGTGAATATGGCCCTAATTCAATTCATTCATGTCTGTTGAGTATTGAAAGGTCAGAGGCTTCCTCAAAGTAGTTCTTGTCATTGCAGTCAGCCTGAGCACCAGGGATTAGCAATATCATGCCCAGGTAACCTCCATGATGTCCTACATTTTAATTTTTTCAATCCGAGGGTGCCAGGGCCCATACAAAACTGATTTGTATAGATTATGAGCTTGTTTTACCCTAGATTGTGTGGGCGATCAAGGTAAGGGCGCACTTTCTACACACAAAATTAGGGTTTTACACACCTTAGGCACGCTTTTCTCAGCCTTGGGTGTGCCTTCCATGCGCATGTCTGAGGGATAGGCACGCAAAAGGGCAAGGCAGTTTTTGTCCAAATTTTTGGACATTTTGGCTATTTTTTGATGTTTTTACGCTGTTGATGTACTCCTGTTTGGTTGACAGGATGTTGTGGAGGGATCGGGATTTGCCCGAGCTTCGTACTAATTTAGCCACCAATATTAAAGTGCACCAATAGTTGGCATAGTGGGGTCTCCTAAAGTTTGTGGAGAATGACCTTCTTCGATCACAGGACCGACTACTACATTACCTGAGCGAGCACTGGAATAGGCAACACAATGTGTTTGTGTTGCGCGGGTGTGACCTTGCTATCTATCCTAAGACGGATATATACTCCGTGACCAGGCTACTGCCTCAAGGTGAGGCGTTGCGGTATCCACTTCCTTCTGAAAGGGTGGATTTTGAGAAGTTCCTGGCACGTCACTGTGGCAGGGCATCCCTTACAGAGCGGTGCATTTCTATTACCTCGGTGGTAGATTTGGTCGAGCAGTGCGCTTGGTAGCTATCATGCAACTTGTAGGTTCGTTGGCTTTGCACTGGCTAAAGGTTGGGCACTTTTCAACTTTGCTCATTTCTACTGTGATAGGATGGTGGCGCAGCTTTTCAAGATCCAGGATGGAACAAAGCTATTTGTGTATGCCAATATTTTATGTAGCATCATGTAAGAGCGGGTGGTGTTGTTAATACCGATGGTGGTGGTGCCTGCCAGGGTGCCACGAGTGCCTCACATGAGGAGGTGGGCCCCTGTGATGCCTCGAGGAGGAAGTGGTAGGGTGGGGCATTACTGGAACACCACTACTAAGGCTTGGTTTGAGGCAAACCCTCAGATGTTCCTGCCATTCCCAAATGCAGGGATGGACTTTTAGGAGGATCCAGAGATGGGTCTCCCTCCTAGCTATGTTTCGGGACCAGCAAGTACGTCTTTATGTTTTCTACATTTATTTGAGTATATATGTTGATATGTTTTTTTATCGTGACACTGACAGTTTTGTCTACTCTTGTAGATGTTGGCGAGGTTGGTCGTCCTATGGATCGATTGGTCGGCCATGGTCCTCTTAGCAGACCTCGAGGATCTCGTGGGGGCTTGGGAGGAGATCCTACACAACCTCAGGGTGGAGGACACGATGGTGAGGTTGGCCCTTCGGGGGAGGGCAGAAGCTCGAATACTACCAATACTGCGGCTGAGCAAGCTCATGTGGATGTAACAGAGGCTCGTGCTAATGCTGCGAAGGCTCATGTTATTGAGCTAAAAACGCTGGCGGTAGTTCTAGAGGATGCCTGGGATCGATTGGATCACTTGACCTAGGGGATTCCATCTCGAGGATTTTTGGATGACCTCGAGGAGGTGTGGCTGGAGACCTTGATGGCTCGAGAGAGGGACTATCGGCTAGTTTTACGTCGGGTGGCGGTCTCGGTGTTGACGACAACTCCAGTAGTGGTACCGGGAGCAGCAGTGGGTCCACATGCCCCACCTAGGGGAGCACCACCAAAGATTCATTTATGTACATGGGGAAAGCACCCATTATGATTATGCTTCCCCTATTTTTGACAACTTAAATGTGTATCTTTTTGGGCTGATAGATGGGTAAGATACCTTATTTCTGTACTCAGACACATACATTTGATATATATATGAGAGATATTTTTTGTGGCTCTACATGGTGTGCCCCCTATTTTTGCTTATGGATTATGTTATGCTGATGGACGTCTATGTTTTTGTTTTTTATGTATGATGGTTTATTCAAGATGCACTCCAGTTTAGAATATTGTTAGCTATCCGATCAGCTGTTTGGTTTTGACTACTTGGTACATGTGTGAATGTAATGTAGTCAAATTGTCTGCTTAATATTTTTGCATGTAAATATTTTCTAAATACATGTGAATCTCATATCTCAAATGTTTGGTTTAAATACGACACTAATAGCTGGGAATCGAGGTAGATATACATATGGTGAATGCCCTGATGGAGGGCATCGCACATAAGTCTGATAACGATGTCATATTCTGCCTGATTTCTTGTCATTGAACTGATGCATAGTCCATTGGTACAGAGTGGTGATTGGTCAGGGTGATAGATGACCTAGGCGGCTGCTGCTAAACTTTGAGACCATCGTGATGCTCCATCGGCGAATCTGAAGTAACTTTTGGGTTGGTAATCCATTGTGACACTTGAGCACATTTTGAAAAAATATTTTGGTAAAAAACATTAAAACAGTTGGGTTTGTGCACATTGACTCTAGGGTAGGACCTGCATGGACCTTATGGATAGAATTTCTTGAGGTAAAGGCCGTTAACGGGGTTGATGAGGTATGTCCCATCCTGTTCCGTCAAGATGTATGCCCCCTTGAGGAGGAAATGTTTTACAATGTAGGGTCCTTTCCATAAGGTTTCAAACTTTCCTCACCCTAGGGCTTCTTTTTCGACATCGTAGCGGAGGACTAGTTCTCCCTCAGTGAATGAGTGAGGGTTGATGTGGTGGTCGAATGATGATTTTACCCGTTTCTTATGGACCTCATTGTGTTGAAGCAATTGTCGTAGGCTTTCGTTGACAAGATCTGGTTGTACTAGATGTTGTTCTAGAGGTTGGGTATCATCGAGAAGTTCGATGGCGGCATGTAAATTTGGGATCTTGCGGAAATAAATGCAAAAGAGAAAGGAACCCTAACCTTTTGCGAGAGGAATAAGGTGGGAATATTGAGACGTGGGGGTGGTTGCAATCCTATTTCTAATATAAAATGATACAAATCATATGTGGTGTATCGTGTCATCGGTTTTTGGTGGGGGAAGAATCTCCCTGATGGGATTTTGTGTGAGCGCAAGGTTGGGTCCCCCATTAGGATGGTCAATTTCCAGTTGGTGGAAATTGTGCCTAGTGCAAAGGTGCCTGAATGTTTCTATTAGCGGGCATGCCTCTAGTTTGTGGTTTTGGCCAGTGAAAATGGTGCATGGTACCACTGTGCCAACTAAGTAGATTGTGTGAGAACCAACACTACTCTTCATCCCAGATGTGGATGCTTGGAAAGGATCTGTTGTAGAAGATGAGGTCTTTGCTTCCATTTCCATGTTGTTGGCTTGGGTGTGTCTAAATATTTTGGAAAGTGTAGAATTAACACTACTCTTACCACTCTTAGCTTGGGGAGATGCTCACATTTAATTGTGTAGTGAAAGTGTGAACAAATCCGGCAATAAGTAGGCGTGATCTTCCCTTGGTTAGATAGAAGTCTCTATGGCAGAGAAGAGACTATGCGAAGACTATTTGTGAGGGGCTTTAGTTCTTTGCATTGATTGACCCGGTGGTCAATCCGGTCATACAGTTAGCTTGTTATCCAAGGTTTGACCTGGGTCATGCTTGGTTGGTGCACCATCCCAGTTTTCCCATCATGTTGATGTGGGTGTGGGGTTGCTGGCTTGGGGGTGATGTATTTTCTATATCATTTGAGGATATCATCCTATTTCTTATCTATTGTATGGATCCTATCAATGAGAGGAAAAACTCACAGGGTATAGGTACATCATTGTCCATAGTGATTTCCTTGACATACTGGGAAAAATAGCCTATAAATGGGGGTCTCGTCTACTCAGTTTGTGGTCTGGCAGGGTACCAGCATCGTAACACTGCTAAATAAAGGCAAGTGGTGACCACATGATTGGGAATTTTACATAACACACATGTTGGTCTTCTCTGTAGAGAGTGGTTGGGGGAAACAAAGGGTTCCCTGATTGGTCGGTTTTTAGATGACAGGAAGAGGATGGATCTGCTCATTGTATCTCCTTGGGTTGTCAATTTGTTCATGGATTCTGAGTCTGTGTCATCTTCTTGGGAGAGGTGGACTATAGCTGAGCCCAAACTAGCTAGTGCTAATCAGAATCAAGGGATATAGTGGAAATTTTCTATAAGGTGGTTGTCAGCACATAAAGGACATGTGAATTGCACTACCTACAAACCGACGTAATAAACCTATTATATGGGATACCATCTGTGGATGATTTCCAAGGCTACGCATTCTTCGATGAAGTGACCACGTTCATTGTACAACGTGTAGCATATGATAGGAGGGAGAAATATGAATGAGAGTCCTTCTAGTGACTGTCATTCCTCCTGCAGGTACAGGATGGTACGAGGTTCATCTCCAGATGACTGGGTGGAGGGATCCTCTTGATAGGATCACTCGATGGCGTGTAAGGCTTTCCTATATCGTGGGATTTCTAGGCAATGATGGGTATAGTGTCCATAATTGCTGCAGATACGACACGCGTGATTGGTACACGATCCTTTGCCTTTTCCTTTGGTAGAAAGTTCCTTTTTTTGGGAACGTGGTGTCGCGATGTCTACCTCAGATCCAAGGAGCAGTTTTAGTTCATCCAGATCTGGGAAAATATGTGTAGGGTGACTTACTACATTGCATATCATGCAACCAAGTGATTCCCGTTGTGAAGCGGGAGTCTCCACCCTCTTTTCTCTCTCGGTTTTCTTAGCCATAATCATCGGTTTTATAATGAGAATTTCCTTTGTTGGGATGTTTTCGATATTTTCCTATATGGGTGGGGCCTCCTCGGGACTAAGGGGCTTTAACCCTGTGGCAGTGATGTGTGTGGCTCTTGTCCCAATAGGGTGAATGAGGTACCAAACTGGTATTGCGAAAGATATGTTTGGTAACACCAATGTTGCCAAAAACTGCTGGGATACGAAACCAGCTAGGGGGTAGAGGGAAGGGGTTTGGGAAGCGGCGTAGGCTAGAGAGGTTGTCGTGGCCAAGGAACCAGTGTCATTACTTTTTTTGTTTGTGTCCTGACTAGCTTCGGTGCTTGATGTGGACATCAGGCACATCAAAGCCCCTGTGACATTAGGTGATGACTCAGGTATAATAGGGGGATCTCCTAAGAATGATCCTAGGATGGACGATGGTTTGAACTGGTCAGGGCCATATTCTTGGTACCGTGAAAGCGCATCCACGAATGTATCTATGTAGGGTAGAATGACATCCATGCTTGTTAGGGGTCGCTTTTTTCTATGCATCAATTGGTTGACAGTAACGATGCGGTCCTCATGGGGGAACATCATAGTTCTAAAGACGAAGGAGGGTACAACTGACATGGATTTCATATAACTCTGACCAAGGAGTATATTATAGTCCAAGTGGGCATCCAAGACTTCAATGTCTATAAGGATTGTCTTTCCGGCTAAGTAGACCGAGATGTTTTGGTAGAGACTAACAGGGGTTGAAGGGCGACCATCGTATGCTCTAAGCGTGATGTCTGATGTATTTAGCTTAGGAGATACTAACTTCTTCCAAACGTTCTTTGACATGAAGCATGTGGATTCACCCTCATCAATGACACATCGGTGAATGGTAATGTTTTGGACCGATACTGGTATCTGAAAGGCGACCATTGAAGGAAGCCAAGGGGTGGCTTTGTCTAAATCAAAAGCCTTTAGGCAAGTATCGGCATGGTCAATAGATCCTAACGAAGAAAGAAAGGATTTATTTTGCTTTGGGCATGACTGTAATACTTCCAAAGCTGACATGGCAGTGGAAGATTAAGCTAGATCATCCACAATGCTATATTTATTGGCTGCTTTGGAATAGTTTCATGCTCACCTAGTTGGTCCCTTTGCTATCTTGGGTAAGGGTTCAATAGGCATCTTTGATATGGTCAAAGGTGTTTTTGGTGCACTGGTACTAGCCCCTAATGTGTTGGTGTCTAGTGGGGTGTCATAGTTTCAATTATGTTGTTGAAAAAACATTTCTTCGCCAGTCATGTAGATTTCATGGTTGTTCTTTCCAAAGTCGTCGAGAGTTTTTTGTTGTGTGCTAACAGTCCCTTGATGAGGGAAATGTTCCTGCATGACGGCTATCTCCTAGGAAGATCCCCCTTGTCCATGGTTACTCTGTAGTTTCTTCAGCTTAGGGAGATTGGGACAGTGGTGAGTGTAATGGTCATACTCACCACAGATCAAACAAGAGTGGTTTGTTTGAAGAGGTGGAATTTTGTTCTGCCTTTTGGAAATTCTTGGATCCTGGTTTCAATTTTAGTTGGAGTTTCCTCCAGCCTGAGATTCTGAAGGGCATTGGTTATTGTTGCCCCCCTATTCAGGATTTCCTTTAGGTTTTTTTTTTTCCTTTTTTCTTAACCACATTAGGAGGGTAGTTCTCCTAGTTATATGGTTGGTGCGATTGGTTTTGGGAAGGTTGCACAAAGTTCACCTATGCATTATTCTGCATGGGTGGGTCTTATGCTGGGGACTGTGAATAATGTTTTCCTTGGTTTTCAAATGGTTGTTGGGGGGAACTCTTCTGTCAGAATGTCTATCTACATAATGGGTCCCCTAAGCTAGAGGATAGGGTCCTTCGTGTTGATGGTGGTACGACAATGCCCTACTGGTCAAATTTTACGGAGGCATGTGATGACTTTGGTAGCTGAGTTGTGGTAGAATCATATGTGTAACCAGAGTTTTGAAAGCTACTACCTGGGTAAATTTGGGTCAATGACCCAATTAAACCATCTGCATAGTTCGACGTGCCTGGAAATTCTTTGTAAGTTTGTAGATGCAGGGCGTTCGACAGGATATTGTAAATATACCCTGACTACATATAGATCAGTTCAAGCTGTTGGGCCTTACTAATGGTGTCCTCTTCAAATATGGGCTTTTGTTGCACCACATCCTTTGAAATCTATGTGGTGAGATTTTTCAAGAACAGGTCTAACAAAACTCGATCGTCAAGTTTGGCTTTGCACAAACTATGACGCCACTGCCATTCATGGAGATGGTCCGAGATATGGACGATGAGGATTTGCCTAAAGTGGGTCAGTAACTCCATTCCAGAATCATGGTGTATGGGTAACTGAAAATAGGTTAGGAACGTAGTGGTGAGGGCACTAAAGGTTCCATGTGTAGCGAAGGGTTTCTCCACATATCATTTTGTTGCTACTCCAGTTAGAGTGCGTTGAAATGGTCTCAGTCGAATAGTATCATAAACGATGTTGTTTGACGAACACCAAAGGTGGAAAGTCATAGCATGATTTCCAGGATCTTCCACTTGCTTCCCTTCAAATTTTGGAATGTCTGATGAGAGCTTCATGGGCATGGGAGGCCATATGGGGTTGTGTGCAATGGCGTTGTTTGTCAACAATGTTAAATTTGATAGATTTAACAAAGCTAGAAAAGGTGACAGTGAGGTTGTAGCCATTACGACTTTTGAAAACACAATGTTCTGGCTAGGAATAGGGTTTTTCTATGATGTACCCTGTTGTGCATTCAACTAGATTCCCAATTGGATAGAACTCCTCTGCCCTCTAGAGGTTGTGGGAGGAGTGGTGCATGGTGTGGCATTGGGAGACTGACCAAGGTTCCCAACTAAAGATGCCCAAATAAAGGATGATCCAATAATGGTGGCAGTGTTCGACGCCTATATAGCGAAAGTCCTGTAACCCCTACCGGTAATGGGGGGGGTCCAAAAGAGGTCTATATCAACGAGGTCCCGTTGGGTCCATTCTAGCATTAAATAGGTATGGATTTGAAAATATTTGAGAGGATAGAGATTATGATCAAAGCAAAATTATGATCGCATACATAAAACAAAGCGAAAATAAAATATATTTTCCCTTTAGATTAATCCTATGTGATCATTCAATCAAAAAATATGGTTTTTTTTTGTTTGTGTATGATACTCAAATCCTAGAAGACTTGATCATCCTCACACACTCAAATGTAACTGGGCCTTGAGAAGATATCTTGCGAGTGTTGGCACAACGTCCAGTAAGAGCTGGCAATGCCCCCAGTCAGCCAAAGAAAGTACACCAAGGTAAGGGTAGAGGATCTAGTGCTTGCCTACACCGTCACATATAGGGAAAAGGATGCCCTAATTTTAGCCACTAAGTACCATTGTCCCACGTGAGCATTCGATTCTTGGGCTTCTTGGCAGTTCAGCTAACAGTACCGAGTATCAACCGAGTCAAGTGCCCCAACTGATACCACACGCACTATGCCTAAGCCTAACCCCCTTTGAATCGAGTCTCTACCGCACTTGGGTTTTCTTTTTCATGGGCTGATAGGTGGATTTGAAAGCTCCCTAAAAATTCAAATTCTATGTTTCAAGATGAATAATGATCAAGGCAGCTTATTGGATGCCTACCCCCCTAATCCTAACTTAGACTATAAATTCTTTTGTGGCCCCTGTGGGGAGAATTTAGTGATTTTTGTTAAGTTAGTTTTAGGTGTCTTTTGTTAAGTTATCTTAGTGTGTGGGTGTGTGTGAGAAAAAAGTGAACAAGCACATAGTTTTAACGTGTGGATATGCAATGATCCTTTTCAAAATCCCCTATTTAAACTACGTTCTATTGTTCCTTGCTCAAAAGAAAATCATGCGCGGATATGGGCCGCTTTCAATTTTTCCTAGTTAATCTATGTGATCAACTATAGGAAGATGGTGAGTTGTGAATAGAGAGTGTTCATATTCTTTCCTAGGATCACCGGAGGGTGCAACGGTAGCAAAGATTACTTGCTCTTCTATCGACAATTCAATCCAGATCTTGAAATCCTAGTGCAAAAATTGACCTAAACTAATGAATTTTACACTAGAAAAGGAACTAGCTAAGCATGCGTGGACTTGGAACACTTACTTTGGCTAATTATCTGGGTGTTTTGGTACCTAAATTTGAAAAACATGATTTTTTTTGGAATGCAAGTCAATTTTCCCCCTACTTAAACTATGTGTGTAACTTTGTAAAAATAAACTTGAAATAAAACTAACACCGAGCCTACCCAAAAGCAGCTAAGAGCGAGCTTTCGCAAGTTGAGGGGCACCTCAAC
The DNA here is from genome assembly GCA_034641835.2 of Pinus albicaulis. NCBI lineage: Eukaryota > Viridiplantae > Streptophyta > Pinopsida > Pinales > Pinaceae > Pinus > Pinus albicaulis. The sequence goes on along the minus strand of CM076574.1, from coordinate 1,268,022,334 downwards.
CAGTGTTGGAAGATGTATTATGGGCTGTGAGGCACATTTACAAGTAGGAAAATATGGAAATATTGGAGAAATTTCTCATTCTGTTTTTTTCATGCAAATGGTTGAAACATGTGCGATGTCTGCGCGTAGGTCAGCTCTAAATGCGCACCTTGGGGCGCACTTGTCTATGAGAAATTTACACAAATTCCTACAATGTAATTTTTTGGAGCTCTTCTGCTTCAGTCTGTCACTTAAGGTGAACTGGGGAATGAAGGAGAGAAAAGGGGGAAATACCAGCCCAACTCCACAGCAAAGATGGGGGTCTCTGCGAAAGGGCACAACCACATAAACTTGGAAATAAAATTTAACGGAGTCGCCAATCCTATGTTACTGTGTTTGGTGCACGTATGTACAAAATCACACCAACTTAAGGGGTGTGGTTTTCCCTCTTAAGTTATTGGTCACAAGCAGCAAATATATGGAGTCAAGCAAGTTAGTGGAACATGCTAGAACATAAACATACTAGATAGAGAAAAATTATGCATATTCAAACATAAAAATTAAACTAAAACTAAAAAAAATAACACAAAATCTATAAATAGAGTCAAACAACTTCAATAATCTAAACGGAGGTGCTTAAGTCCCCTCTTATTGAGTGCTGGTAGGAAATGAGGATGAAAATTTAACCCACTTGCCAAGGGTCCCTTAGAACTAGGGGTTCTAAGTCCCAATGCAAGGATGTATTTACTTCTGAGATGCCTTGGCACAAAGTCTCCCTCTCTCTACTATGGTGGACTGGAGTTATTTGATGTCCAAAAAATGAGTCCCCTCTATCTTTGCTCTGTCACACACTGCTGGTATTGCTTGGGGCAATTCTGGCTAGCATAACAATGTGCTCTCAAGTTGTTCATCTCTTGATGGCCTTTTATAGGAGAGTTCAAATCCTCCTCCCCTCTCTTGGTACATTGTGATAGCGACCCAAGGGAGAAGGGTGATTCCATTATGTGCCACATTTATTCCACTGTGTGCTCCCTTAATTTCCTAAGGAGGCTTGGGTGGTTGTCCTTAGGTGGCTTCAAGTGTGGAATCAATGTCCTAGAGTGTGCATTTTTGGTCCCGGAAAGTGACTTCCGCCACTCCCAGGATTGTGTGCTTTTTGGGTCAAAAAACACGCAAGGGCGATTTTATCGAAGGATTTTGTGCACAAATGCACTTTTGACTAGTCCTTCTTGAATGCAATTTTATTTTTCCTCAGACCTTAGATATTTTTAAATACTTTCATATTCTATAATGTCTCTCAGCACTATAAACCCTTCTTCCTGACATTAAATAATGTCAACTTTTCTTGTACGATTTTCCAGTGATAACATGGCATATCTTGTTGCCATGATTGGTGGAGGTGGTGGAGGGAGATGAACAGTGGATGAAGTTGGATGGGTAGAGGTATGAAATATGGATGGATAAAAAACTGTAAGATACATCCAATTCTGAGATTTGGTTTTGAATAGACCTTGTTCAAAATTCAAATCAAATTGAATGTCTTGCAAAGTGACAAAGTTATCAGGTAAGGAGCTAGATCTGTGAAGAAATCTGATAATGGTTTGACTTTCTGTTCTAGGAGTTTTCCTCAAAATATTCTCAAGATTTTCTACAAAAGGATGGGAATTTCAATTTGGATGGGATATGGTGGATATTATTTTGGGAGATGGAATTTAGTTCAAAATCATAGACAAACTAATTATTGAAGATTGACAAAAACCAATATTTAAAATAAAATCGTATCATACAGTGCTTTTAACTAGGGTTTTCTGAATTCATATGAAAATTGATATTTTTCAGTTGTTCCCTAGTATGGTCGCCACTATGTTATAGCTCTATAATTTATAATATTGTCAAGACTAAATTATAAATAACAACGTCAAAACCACATGAGGCCTAGGATCTAGCCCTCCTAGACTCAGAGAGGGATCTCTCTATATAGGATCTAAATTTGTTTTAAGATTTATGATATTATGCTAGTTAAATTAATTGTGAGAGTTGTATTTGTTTGATTGTTCATGGTTGGATCTAAGGAATTTCTTCAAACAGATTCCATTGGGATATGGAGTTGAAATAGGCTAAATATCTGCATCAAATTATAGAAAAATGAAAGGAAAGCTATCTGTGAATACTAGTGTTATAACTGAGTGAAAATATGAAATGGATAAAAGGTTTTCAGTAATGACTTAAGAGAAATTAAGAATTCTTAAATCATACATCAGAAGAAAACATAAAAATCATATAAACAGTAAGAATTAAGGTGCTCTGTGATAAAAAAATCTCAATCTAAATTTCCTATTTTACGATTAGAATTCAAATGATACATATGAAGGGAAAATAGTGGAAAACATTAAATCATGATAAAGGAAAAACATCACCAGGATACCACAACACATGAATCTTGCAGACCGATTTCTTTATTGATGATCCACCTTGAAAATTACAAAAGCTCCAAATCAAAAGAACTTCCCAAACCAGGGTCCAACCCTGATATTGAATAAAATGCTATATTTAAACTATTTGCAACTGATTGTCGTTTCAAAAATGGAAATCTGTTCATTATTACATAATAAATTAAACTTCGCATGCACATCTCATGCATGGACACTTTGTAACGGCCCTTTTAACATATGTCTAAATTCATTATCAAATCATAATTCAGTGTAACAGATTTTTTAACAGATATCTAAGTCACTATAAAGTCGTTATTCAATGTTGCATCAGTCTGTTGTGATGGAAATTTTGATATTGTTGAGCTGTTTTGATACAATGGATTTGATGATTTAGATAATTCGTTGAGCTACATTCTTTGTCATCATGCTGATTTGTCATCCTCCCTGGATTCCACACAAATTTTCCTACTCATTTTGAGTCGGAATCTTGGTTCTATTCAATTTTCTATATACTTCATCAGTATCGGTGTACTTCACAAATCTTGGCCTCAAATGAAATATGTGCCTAATTTCATGTTGTATGAAGACATCATTTCTAATAACTTCATAAAATGTTTTCCCTGTCATATTTTTATTCATATTTGTATGCTTGGATATATCCTTTGAAATATCTGTGAGATTTTTTACATAATATGTCCTAGGCATCAACTTATAATTGATAACAAATAAGGGAGGCAATCCCTTTTTGTTAAGTGGCTCAATCGTATTGAAAAATATACTTACTCTATTCTCCAGCTGATGACATATTTCTTCTAGTTGTGTAACTAAAATCTTCTTTATTAACACCTTTTTCACCTAAAGTATGGTGGGTAAATAAATGTTGTTGCAGAAACAGAAACAGAAACAGAAACACAGAAGTCTGAAAAAAAAAAAAATTTCCGGCAAAATTTCCGGCAAAATTTCCGGCAAAATTTCCGGCAAAATTTCCGGCAAAATTTCCGGCAAATTTGCCGGAAAATTGCCGCCCCGTTTCCGATTCCACCCCTCAATTTGGTGTTTCAACCGTTTTCGCATTTATCAAACCTTTCGCGTTTTCGTGCGCCGCTTCAACTCCTCCTTTATGATAAGAATTTTTTGCTCCTCCTATATGTGTGTCTCATGTATTCTCACTTGGGGGAGGTGCATTGTGATACCAAGAGTTGGAGAGATTTATAAAAAAAATAAAAAAAATAAAAATAAAAAAATTATGAGAGGGGGAGACTTGGAGGGTAGCCAAATAATAATCTAAATTGCTAAGTAGCTCAACCTAGTGGAGTTAAACTTGTCTTCCTCAACATTCCTTGTATATCTCTCTAATGTTATATTTTGGCACTGCTTGTGAGCTCTTACACCTCAGGGGTTCCAGGGAGAGAAGTTCTCCCTGGATATGGTTGGGTAGAAAACCGGATGGTTAAAATGAGTTGGTTAAGGGATCAAAGGTGGATCATATTCTCAATGATTGGAGTTGAATATCTCTTCAGGTATAATTTTCATTGTTTTAAAATTATAGTATAGCTTTAGCATAAAATAAAAATTAGAAATTTAAATTGTTGTAAGCATCTAGTTTTGGTTTAATCTTACTCTATCCAAAATATTATTAATTAGTTAAAAATGAAAACTAATACCATTATATATGTATGGATGTTTAAATCTAAATATTAGAATTATTATTGGTGTAGTTTATGGTACAAACCTTGGTATGGTAACCTTTGAGAAAGGAAAGAAAAATATTTTTTAAGGTAATTGCAATAAAGAATTTCTAAAGATATTGGGTGAGAGTTTCATGGGTGATGGTTTTGTTTCATTTTAATTGAAATAGGTAATTAGAGACATGTTTTGGAAATGGTTTCATAATATGTGGAAAAGTGATTAGAAAAATTCGTGAATGAGAAATTTTATTATTTTTACTATATATGCAAATGATTATGCATGAATAAGAGCTAAATTTCAGCTTACAGGAGAAGTAAGGATATAGACACATATCCAAAGTATACTTGGAGGAATCAATGGATCTGCCCTTGAAATAAAAATGCAGAAATAATGTCAGCCAAGAGTTTCAAAGAAAATAATTGAGGTAATTTCAGTAATTAGGTGCATGCAATATTTGCAAATGTAGATAAAAAGTAAGCATACACAATGCATTAAAATAATAATCATTGGTTAACTCTTATTTTGGAGTATCTCCTTATATGTATTACAATAGCTCAGGATGTTTGCCATGTGTTTGTAGGAATGATTGAGTGAAACTAATGCTTGAAGAAACTCAAAACCCTTCAATTGACTTACAATAGATGAAATGGTTTGGAAATGAATTTATAAAATACATAAGTAATTACAGATTAATTCTTTGTTTCTATTTGTTATGCATGGTTGTAGATTCAAGCTTGCATGCCATCTATTTGACAAAATCTGAAAATGAGATTCCAAGAGTAAGAATATTTGTTAGTTTAATAAAATTGCATCCTAGGGTAGTTTCGTATTGTTTCAACCCAACTTCAGGGGGTATTCATGCCATATGAACCTGTAACCCCCTATTTGATGCCAAAAAAATACTTTTTAGAACCCAGATCATAAATCCGGGTGCTTTTGCAGATTACTGATGCCAAATGTGTGTGTTTGTTCTCGAGTTTTTGGTGAAGGATTAAGATGATTTGATTTCTGTTTTAATATGCCATTATTTGATTTTTGAATTTATGAATTTTATGAGTTAAATAGTTTGAGTAAGCATCTTAGATTCATGTTGCTAAGGGTTGTCAAAATCGTCTTAAGAGATGATGGTCGCCAAGTGTTTGACAAAATGTCTCAATGGTTGTATATTATATGCTTGCAAACTGTTTGTCATAATGATTCAATGGCTATAGCCATTTACATCTATGAATTTTCTGTTAAAAAAAAATCCAAAGTGGAATTAGGATTTGTAACCAAGATGTTTCTGGAATGTCTCAATGAATATGCGTGGTAATCCCATTGAGTTAAAATCCATGTTGATAAAGTCAAATTTGGGTAAGTGAATTGTTGTAGTGTTAGCGTACATATGAAATTATAAATATGGGATACCACTCCTATAGAAGCTAGATTCTTCTTTTAAGTAAATAATTCATAAGCATGTTATTTAAAATAAAATCAAATTAGTCACAACAAAAGTAACAATTAGCTTGTTGGAAATTGTGGCTCCTAAAGTTTGATATTTATTCATCCCACTAAAGACTCTTTCTTTTAAATATGATTTTTGAGCTTTAGGATCAAATGATGGTTGTCATTTCGTAGTTTGGTTTTGGGATCTGAGTGAGACATTGGCTTTGGGCTTGTCTTGGGATTTGGAAACAAAACAAAACAAAAATATCACATTTTGAGTTTAGTGTTCAATATTTCTCTATAATACTGATGGTTGGTAAGGTGGGACCTTACGAGAGATGTACGATATTCAATAACGATTCACTCCTTGATTTCTACCATTGCCAACATGTTGAACTGATGATCGGTGTATTTACGCGTCTCCTTTGTGTGGTGGCCTTGGAAACATCCTAGCTTACTAGGGTATCATTCCAACAAAACTTGAGTTGTAATTTTAATTGGACAATCACATCATCCTTATACTTATTTTGACATGGATGTCACAAAGACACCGGTATTAAATTCTTCAACATGTGATGGAGGCAAGGAGTCAACCATTGAAGAGTTAAGTAACTATTCCAATTCTTCGAAAATATAGGTGTTTATGTCTTAGTATTTGCAATGAATATATTTCTATTTTTCACATAAAAATAACTATTATTCTTGAGAAGAATAAATATTCAAGCAATAATTATTGCATTTATGGAATAGAGAATGCATACAAAAGAAATAGAAGTTACGTTAGATTTTCTTTAAAAAGAATATGTCCTTTTCATTTACAAAAAATCCATTATTGTGTTGAAGTTCCTTTAAAAGAGATAGGCATTTGGTTTCTTGGAAAATAAACACGTGTCTGCATGCTTCAAAAGTTAACTAATATGCTTTGATTTTTATTGGAAAGAAATATGTATGTATTTCTATTCTTTTGAAAGAATTCATGCATGTGAATCTTGCAACTAAAAGATATAAATACATATCATATGTTGAAAGGGAAATATATTGAATTAGTTTTCTCTTAAAAAAATATTATTTTGCAAAAGAGCATGTATTGCATATTAGCTTTCTCCTGGAGAAGAACATGTAGTCATACGCAAGTGTCATAGTTTTGATTTCAATTCCTTTTGGAAGTATTATTTTTGCATGCAAGTATGATAACTATAATGATATTTCCCTTATAAAATGTTATGGTTGTATGCTAGAATAATAGCTATTATGGGAAAGATTATGTATTTCTATGCAAGAATGATATTCTTAGTGCTAATTCCTTGCAAATGGGTATATGTTTAATTTTGATAGATTCCTTGGGGAAGATACATGCATTGTGTGTATAAGGAATACTGAAATTGTGATAGGCTTTAAATCTTATTATGATAATACTACATGCTGAAAATAGCCATTATTTTATAGAGATATGTTCTTTGCATGGCTAGAAGAACCATTTGAGTTATATTTCTTTAGAAAACATATATGTGATTACTTTATGATATCATAACTATTATGTTAGTTATTTTGGAATAATATCATGTATATGCATGCAATATTTGTATTAGCTTTCGTTGGAAAAAATATACATTTTTATGTGGGAAATGATAACATGTTGTGTTAGCCTACATTGGAAAAGACTCTTTGAGAAAGAAGATGAAATACATGCAAAATAAACCATAATAATGTGTTGGTTTCCTATATATATATGGGTAATATTGGTATAATATTTGTTATTGCTGCCATTTGTATGTTTTTATAGAAAAGAAAAAAAAAGGCTGTGATAACTACTGTAGTATATTTCCTCGAAAAGGAAACATGTGTTTGCATGCTCTATTGTGTTAAACATTTTTTTGGGAAGATTATTTTAGAAGCTATATGCACTTTCATTCATAGAAACAACATTCGTTGTGTTAGATTCTTTACGTATTTTCATGCACCAAAAGTTATAGCTGAAGGGTTAGTTATTTTGATAAAGTTTATGTAATATTCATGCATGGATATCATAACTAATGTATTAGTTTAATTTAAAGGAATGTATGGACAATTATAGCGATTTGTCTTGCAAGAATGTGTGCTTATGTGAGGGAAATATTAGTTAATATGGTATTTATTTTATAAATGTGCTTTTATGGTTACATTCTTATAACTAGCCCATATGCAATGTTGTTAAAGGAAGCATGTCATGATATTTTTCTTGCAATTCATGAATGTAAATTAATAAATGGTGAAGCATCACTAGTATAGATTTATGGATTGGTTGATTAAGATTTTATGCAATAATGATATCAATGTATGTTGAAGACAACGATGGTAGGAAATAATGGTGATTGTGTAGAGGATATAATTATGTTTTACATGGTGGCAGGTAAAGAATTAATTTCCCATGTAGATGAGTGGGAGCCACAGTATGTTCAAATAAAGGGGAAACTAGGCCACAAAAATATAAAGATTGCATATTTGTGGGTAAACGATATTATGATGATTGTAATAGATTTAAGATAGATATTTTTTATTTAAATGGCATTTCCTTGTAATATTTTATGAAAATTTTTAAGGGATGGACTCCCTTATAATCCATTGAGTGAGGAGTGAACACCCTCACGAGCATTTAATAATAAAATTAAACATTTGATGGTTTGCACCCTATGAGGTTTCCAAGGTATATCGGTGTCTAATGATGTGGTTGTATGTTGTGGTACTTTTATGTTTTGGTTTCTTGCATTAGTAGATGTTTATAATATCAAGTGTGTGAATAAATAATCTAGCTAAAAGAATCATGAAAATGATGCAAGGTTACATTAGAAAGCTTATGTCAGTATGTGACAATAATGGTTATTAATGGTTATGTAACTTAATATTCCTCTACTAAAGTTACTTTATGTAATGTTGAAGATTCTATGTAATGGTTAATGATGAATCTAGATTAGTAATCTGGATAGTTACCCATGGGTAAATTGTGTAAAATATTTCTAACTTGATACATTTTCAGGAGAGGTTACTGAGGCATGTTATATGAACACTATAACAATATGCTAGAATATTCGATGGAGATTAAATCCTTACCATCAACCTAATAATTATTGATAATTAAATTGGAATTTTTGGAAGCCCTATTCTAAAATAAATTATTTGGCTTAATAAAATGATATATTTTCTTTAAAAAATATAAAAATTGAGTTGAGAGGCTCTCTATAGCCAAGTATGAGGGACGTGGTTCATGTAATGTTACATTTATTGAGATGAAAGGCTCTATACAACCAAATATGAGGGAGGCGTTTTGATGTAATACATTTAAAAACAATAAAATACCACTTACATTAACAAATTAAAGTAGAGAGAGTGTCTACACCCTAGTATAAGCGAGGTGTTCTCATGTAACATTACATTTAAAATTAATAAAACAATACTTACATTAACAATTTAAAAAATGCTAATAACAAAAAAATTAATGTGGGGTAAATAAAATACTTCAGTTTCCACCTTTATTTTACATCAAATTTTATATAGAGATTAAGTAATTGAAAGTAAAACAAATTAATTTACTTTTAGTATGTGCGAGATATGCAATTCTTTCACTACGTAAAATGGAGTTAACAAATAATGTGTAAAAATAATATTAGTGATACTATATTAAGTTGATATGTAACATTTAAAACAAAAATATATTAATATATATATATATATATATATATATATATATATATATATATATATATATATATATATATCTATATATATATATGTTTAATTATCAATTATAATATAATTGTATATCAACTTTATATAAAGAAAAAAATAAAATAATTAAGTACAAATTTTCATATATTTTCATTTTCCATTGTGAGGGGAGATGTGCAATTTATTCTTAATATGGGATTCATATATAATATTAAAATTAAATAAATAAATGACATGGATTATAAATAAAATAATTTCAATATGCATGTAGAGTAAAATATTTTAATATAAAAAAAATGTAAGATTTTAAAAAATATTAATAACACAAATATTTATATATATTATACAAAACAAGTGAAAATTAAAATTCTATTATTCTTAGAACATTTTATTAGTGTGTTAATCCATTTTAAGTCGAGATTTGCCAAATATGAGTTAAATATCTAGAGGCACAAACCTGTCCTCAAGTTTTTCACTCAGAAAGAGGTTTACATCTTGAGAGATTTTATCTCTCTCAACTATTGATAGATCCCGAGTTAAGATGGATCTATGTCGGTAGTAATTCAACTCATGTAATTTTATTATTGTTAATAAAATTACCTGATTTTTTCTTCATTTGAAAAAAAGTAATGGGAGTTTCATTTTCAACATGTATTCCTGTGCTATAGTCTATGCTATGCATCAATATGGACATCAACCATCGACAAAGTCTAATAAGTAGATGTATTAGTATTAATAGTATAGATGCTATATAAATTGTGTATAATATATAGTTTATAAGTTGATTAATATTCCTTCCATATATAACTTGATGGTGTTGGGAACAAAGGTATCTATCTATGTGAGTCTTATTTTTATATACTTGATGGGTGAGGGTGCAATTCCACCATCACCTTGTGCAAAAAAAAAATTGTTCTAAAAAATCAAATTACTTAAGACTACTCAAACTATGCTCCTTAGTTTGTTGAGAATGGTCAAACCCATATCACAAAGGTCCTTAAGGCTAATGGGTACTCAACCTATAAAATTATTAAATATTTTAAATCCACTCATAATTCTAAATTTATAAGCATTCCCTCCACTTCCCCACTTTTTTCTTTCATCTCTCTTCCCTCCATTCAAGGCACCATATACGAGATTTGAATGATATTGAACAAAATGAATAACCAAACTCTATAATATATTTTACCAACTATTTAAAATTTCCAAAGATAAATATGAACCTATTTTTGTTCTAGGTCTTTAGAAAATTCCATGCTCATGTGGAAAATCATACATTGGCCAAACTGAAAAAAATTTCAAAATCCACTTTAAAAATAATATAGTAGACCTTGCCACAACCACATATCTAAATCAACTATTAAAAACCATTCTCATAATTGTAAGAATCTTATATGCTTTGGTGAAACAAAAATTGCATGTAACACCTTATTATTCTTCTTGTTTCATTAGAGGAACAGTAGAAATTGAAAAAAAATCTAATAAATTCAATGATAAATAGAATAGCTACATTTAAGTTAGGAAATCATAAAAAACCATCATTCATTATTTTACTCATTAAGTCTTTCCCTTTTCTTTGATAAACCATATTTACACATTTATTCCCCCATTTTATTTTTCTATTTTTTAAAATACTTTTTATGAATCCTCTTTCCTTGCTTTACCAGCCTATATCGATTTTTTAAATCATTTTTATGAATCCTATTTTCCTTACTTTACTAGTCTAGATCCATCTTAACTCTGGAATCAAATATCTATGATGTGAAAATATCTTTTATATTGAAAACATATTTGATCCCCCGGTGCTTGGTAGATCTAGAGTTAAGATGGATCTAAGTTGATTGTTAAGGAATTAATATTCTTAACCAATTACTTAGGACAAAGATAATTCAGCAAAAGAGCCCAAGATAAATTACTAGTTTATAATATCAACTTAATGGTGATGTCAATATTAATATTATATTTTATTCAAAATTATTATAAAAGGATTAATATTCATAATTAATATATAAGAGATTAATATATTAAGATTAATAATAATGGTAGTAGTATATGTGACTAAATAAAAAATTATATAAGAAAATATTATGAATTATTTAGTTTAATTGACTATTTCTATGTTATAATTGATCTAATTAAGGTATGTTAGTAATGTTGTGTTAATTCCTCTTTTAGATTTTGAAACCAAATTTTTACACATGCTTAAGGGTTCAAGTACTCTCGCAAGTTATTGAGTCTCATGAGTGATTTTTATGTTATTTTTATGAACAATTTAACATAAAAGAAAAATTGAACAACAAAAAATAAAAGTACACTACATCACCATAGAACGCATCAACATAGAGATCTGATGAAGGAGTTCACCCCTCCTGGGCTACATATCCTTGGTCCAGCTTCCATGGCATGGGCCTCTTTATTATGCTCAAATTTGCAAAATGATGTGTTTACAATGATTTTATGCTCATGAAACCTGCACCAATGGGTTCAAAACACTAAAAAATGGTGTCTTACCCTCTTTCTGTTCCTAATTTTGTCGAAAACTAACTGAGTTATGATCTCTACTAGTTTTCTCCACAATTTCCTCCCTAAATTTAGCTAACTGGCACTAATTCAGGCTAGCTGGCACCAAAAAGAGAAACTTCGTTATATTTTTCAGACCACCAAGTTAATCCAGGACTATCTTAACAAAACCGCATTAAGTCTAATTAACTGGGATTAGTGATAAAACCTACGCTTTATGGTTAATCCTGGATTAACGTTAATTAAATGAGTTTAGCGGTTAATTAACATGTGGTCATGGATAAGAACTCCACTTGTTCCATTGTTCTCACAGGTTATGGTCGCATGTTTTGGGGACTGGCCCCATCTCCCCTCGTTGGCATATTTGATAAAGTTTAAATAGTTGCAGTGGACTAATTGCTTAAGGAACATGAGGTATTAGGAAGACTAGTGGCATGTGTTGTTGAATTATTATTATTATTTTTACTTTTTTCTTTTCCTAATATTTTATTTTTATTTTTATTTTATTTTATTTTATTTTTACGTTTTATTTTTTATTTATTAATTTTTATTTTTATTAATAAAAATAAATAAAAATAAAGGAATTAATTTACTTTCAAATTATTTATTGAATTATGTTCAAATAATGTATATTTAATTATTTAATTATTATTATTATTAATATTTTTATTTTTATTTTTTATTTTTTACTTTTTTCTTTTCCTAATATTTTTATTTTATTTTATTTTCTATTTATTTATTTATTTAATTTCTTTTTTATTAATTGTATTTATTTATTTATTTTTTGATTCCTTATTACTATTTTTTATTTTTTATTCTTAATTTTTGAAAAGAAAATTATTTTATTGTTTATTTTTATTGATTTATTGTTTATTTTTATTTTTATTTTATTTTATTTTATTTTATTTTTATTTTTTTATTTTTTTTAATTAATTAATTAATTAATTAATTTATTTATTTGGTCAAACTAGCTGTTATTTTATTTATTTTTATTTTTAGTTTTTAGTTTTTCATATTTTATTTTTTATTTTATTTTATTTATAGTTTTATTATTATTATTATTATTTTTATTTTGTTATTGTTATTTTTTATTTTTATGGTCAAACTAGCCGTTATTGTACAACGGCTATTTGGAGCTTCTTTTTCTATTTAAGTTGAGTCCTAGATCAGATTTCGTATCTTGTCCTGATGATGAACCACACTGGCTGGTTCGAAACGCGTCGACAAAAATTTCTCCATTGTGATTTTCACTGAAAGATTTGATACTTGATTTATGGATCACAGAAGTCAAATTCCTAATTTTATGACACTTTGAGGAGGACAAGCAGCGCCCCCAAGCTCACGTGTCTCGTCCTCATTGTCACATCAAAAACAAGCGAAAACCTGCCAATTCACCACAAATCACACCAATCCATAATTGCCACATGGCAGCCACCCATTAGCTGGAGGAGTACTTGACCAAAGTTGACCTTCTATGTCACCCTACCACATAGGCATTCCATTCAGCAGTATAGACTGCTGACTACATCTGTGTACACATTTTTTTACAAAATTTTTCCAGTTTAGCTAAATGAAAAAAACTCATTTCTGAAGCCATAGAGAGTCAATTTTGTGCAAAACGATTTGAACCGGATTCATAAATCCAAACACTACGCGGTTATTCAAGTTACGAGTCATTCTAAGAACTTTGATTTTTTAGCATAATTCTAAGCACCTATTCAATAAAGTATTGTAAACCATGAGATTCAATGTTCAAAGTTCCATTGGGCAATATATATATATATGTGTGTGTGTGTGTGTGTGTGTGTGTGTGTGTGTATGTTCTTAGTCCACACAACTACTAAAAATATTAGTTTGATTTCCTGAGACTAAATTAAGGTTATATTCCATAGATATTAAATTAAGGTTTTAATAAAATAAAAGATGAGAATACTAATATTTATTATTATATATTAAGATGAAATTGTATGGTGTTTATTTTTTATTTATAGATTTACCTTTAGTTGTAGTAGACTCAGGTTAAAAAAAATTGTTGACAAGCTTACTTACATTACATTACTTACTTACATTACAGATATATCACTTTTTTAATTAAATCTAATAGCAAAAGGGTTATAATTACTTTTGACATATATCTAAACTCTCTATTCTCACTAGTACTAAAAATATTCAATGAATATTCCATAGATATTTTTTTGTAAGTCATAACTTTCTATTAACTGCAAATGTAAATATTTACATGGTTATCTTTTAAGATCCTATTGGTATGAACCTAACTAGGTTTGTTGACCATTTCCATCACTCCAAAACAAAAGTTCCAAAAAATATACAAGCTAGGTGGCCATAACTGTAAAGAAAAAAAATCCAAAATACTAGCTAAATAAGAAAAATACCAAAGAACATACTCAATCACTAGATTTGACAGAGGCTAGGTTGTCTGGCTCCATCCTTGATGAAGGGGGATGGTGGAAAGGGCAACTGATGTGTTTCTCCAGGTGAGCCAACAAGGCCTCCAAATACTCCAATTTTTACATAATGCACATATTCCCACCCCACATGATGACCATTCACTCATGTAAGTGACACTTGAAATATTGAATTTGGGCCAATGCTACAATCACTACCTCATGTTGCTCACAATGATTTTTCTTATAGGCCTCTGATTGAATTTTGATTGATGACCTTGGTGGTGTTGGAGCTACGATAGAGGAGTTTCATTTCTTACTCTTGGTTGTCCAACGACCTTGACGAGCCTCCCCTTGTAGACGTGGTTGGCCCAACATTCTCCTTTTCTTGGTATTGATGTCAATGCTTGGGTTTCATGGAAATTCCATTAGTGCTACCATCCAAATAAGAGATTTTACATGGATCCATTTCTGGGAAGTTCGAAGTGTGCACTCCAGCTGTTGACCCCTTTCCACCCCATAATTCACTCCTCGCTTGATGCACACTTGCCTCCTATTTCACAGGAAATCCTCCCTCATGCCGCTAAGACCACCTTAACACCCACCCGGTTGTGACCTACCCTCACAAACTCTGCTCATGGGTTTAGATCCCACCCGAAACTAAACCACAATTCTAATATTTTCCCACCATTGCGTATGATGCTCTTCAACTCCAAACTCCTTTCACCCCCAATTTTGGCCACCCACCATTGGTTGGGGCCCATTGGAGTGCACCACCATAAGAAGAGGCTGAGACACCCATAAAAAAATACCCTCTAAAGGTCACACACCACTACATTAGTTAGTTGAAGATCCATTGCATAACAAAGACCCAATGAAGTGAGATTCAATTGGGGTAGAGGCATCCCCAATTCCCCACTAACACTCTATCTAACTCCAACGGTGTTCTTGGAAACAAAAACTATAATAAACTACAACTAATACAATTTTCCAGGTGACAACCACCGACAATTTGCGATTCTGAAGCTCACCTAGTCTAGATGACACCACAGGGACTACAAGAATAAATAGAAAACCGAGGGGCCAAGGCTCCCTTGTGCAAGCTTTTCCAACCCCTGTCATATTCCATGGTGTAGAACATCACCACTTCAAATCTCTAATAATCATCAATGACCGAGGAAATTGGCTTAGGGATCATGTTTGAAACACTCACCCAAAACTTCCATCACCATAATAACATTATGAAACCCATAGTCCATTGTATGATACCCATGTCCCACCTGCCTTTGCATAAATGTGCTCGAGCACCAATGGAAGGCTTTACACGGGCTTTTTGCTACATCCCCTGCAATGCAACCCACCTTCTTGTCACACACATGGAGAGTCTTGATGGAGGCCAGACATGACTCCCAACAACCTTGGGTTATCCACCCCCATTGAGGTGATATTCCATACATATTAAGTCAAGGTCTTAATAAAGTAAAAAATGAGAATACTAATATTCATTATTGTATATTAATATGAAATTGTATTATGTATATATTTTATTTATAGATTTACTTTTAGTTGTAACAAGGAAGATATTAAAACCAACCTAGATCCATCTTAACTTTGATTCTATCAAGCGCCTAGAGGGATAAAATCTCTGGAGGTGAAAACCTATTTTTTGAGTGAAAAACTTGAGGAAAGGTTTGCACCTTAAGAGATTTGATCTGTCTCAGCGCTTGATAGATCTGGAGTTAAGATGGATCTAGGATGGCCAAGGAAAATATATCGAAGATATAATTAATTTTATTAATAATATGTAAATACATCTAATAATAATATAATCATTTTAAATATGATGAATATGTCTGAGATTAATCTGGCCATTTTAATTTTAAATTTTCTTAGTTAGATGAGTTTGATGAGATAATAGATATTGGTAATAACTTAAATGATGAAAAATGATGAAATAACAATTTTGAATGCAAAGTGGCAACGTAATGGTATTGAATGATATAAAATGTGAATTATAAGAATGTAGTCAATTACAAATAGTCTTCATTGTGATGAATCTCAAACTATTTTCTTCTACTATTCTTATTGTTACCCTTGTTAGTTTTTTCATCTTTTCATATCGATTATATGAAAAGGATAGTTGAAATCGTAGACCATTTAAATCTTTAGCTCGATCTGTTGTAGTAAAAATCATACCTTGTCTCTCTTGCTCACCATTAATAATAGGTTGAATTACTATAACACAAAAATCAATGTACATTGCCAATAATTTTATGTTCTTACGCTAAAATCAATTCACATTGTTAATCCAATCACTTTAAAATTAATATACCATCATACATCCAATTACATCAAATTAGAAACATCTACATTGAAATCAATGCATCTAATCCAAGTAATATAATAAGATTAGAAAAAAAATTCTACACTGAAATCAATGCATATAATGCAAGCAATCAAATATGATTAGAAATAAACATCTACACTCAAATCAATGCATCTAGTGCAAGTAAGAAAATAGGATTAGAAACCAAAATCTACACTGAAATAAATGCATTTAGTGCAAGCAATCAAATAGGATTAGAAATCATCATCTATAATGAAATCAATGCATTTAGTGCAAGCAATAAAATAGGATTATAAATCATGTACATTGAAATCAATACATCTAGTGTAAGCAATCAAATCTCATAAGAAATAAACATCTACATTGGAATAAATGCATCTAGTGCAAGCAATCAAATAGGATTAGAAATCGCCATATACACTGAAATATATGCATTTAGTAAAAGAAATCAAATTAAAAATAATCTACACTTAAATCAGGGCATAGAGTGAAAGCAATCAAATATCATTAGAAATTGACATCTACACTAAAATTAATGCGTCTAGTGAAAGAAAACAAATAGGATAAGAAATCACCGTCTACAGTGAAATCAATGCATCTAGTGCAAGAAATATTCTTCCCTCCCACCCATATATATCCATATCTCCCTCCAGAGTATCCTTCTTTGTCTCACTATCGCACCCCCCCCCCCAAGGCACACGCTCTCTCATTCCATGTCTATCAATCCATCTGTTCCTCCTTCCCTCTCACCATATCTCTCTTATTCCCTCTCTTCACCTTCCATAAATATCTCTATCTCCCTTTGTATCTCTATATCACACCCAAACCATACACTTTCTTTATCCAATCTATATATCTATCACTGCCTCCTCCTCCTCCTCTCTCTCTCTCTCTTCCAATTCTCTCCCTCTCCCTCATTATATCTCTTTCCTCTTCTTGTCCTCTCTCCCTCTCTCTCCATCTTCCCAATCACTCCCTCTCTCTCTCTCCACCTTTCTCTCTCTATTTATTTCTTCTTACCACCATCTCTCTAGCCCTCCAACTTCATCTCTATTCCCCTCCCCCCCTCTCTACTCTCTCACATTGTCTCTCTTCCTTCATCTCTCTCCATTTCTATCCCACCTCTCTCTTCCTCTACCTTCACCCTCCAACTCTATTACTATATCTCTCCCTGTCTCCTTCTCTCTCCTTCTCTTTCTGCTTCTCTCCATCTCTCCTTCTTTGTTTATTTATGTCAATTTTAGATAACAATGGTATGTTATATTCTAAGAGAAATTTACTTTATTTTTTTTATTAGTAGCCCAATTCCAATTCCATATTAGAAATCACATTAAAAATAGCAGTAAATGCTGATAAAACATAAAAAAATAACCAAAAGACAAGCCAAGACAAGAGGACACAATGTTTTGGCAGATGCCAAGGAAAAACCCCAATGTGGCTAAAACCCTTTGATCAAATATTCTTATTACTCTTCAAAAGTTAAATAGAGAGAGAGAGAGTACAACATAAAAATTTCACTTCAGTTAAACAATAATCAACAAGATTCCCTAACCATAAAATTCGACACTGGTCGAACCAACAGTAAATATCCTTCGATGAATCTCGATCAAACCTAGTCAACTTGGCCTCCAAAGAATGTCAAAGTAAGCACAAAAAATTCTTAAAAAACTCAGTAAAACTGGGTCAATGGAACAGTCAACTCTATGGTCAAAGCTATGATCAACCCAAAAGTAAAACTACCCATAATTCATCGAAATGTGTGCCAATAGCTGTGGACTTCAAATATCAGAATTACACCCAAAAATCAAAGTCAAAACATGAATGTTGACCCAAATTCAACGTTGGTCAATGCTCTATTTTTCCCCTAGAAACAATCTAAAAATATCTCCTTCCTTTCCACATGTGTGAAGAGAGAGAGAGAGAGAGACTCCTTGAGGCTATACGATCCAATGAGAGAGGAGAGAAAATGTGAGATGAGATTATTTCTGAATTAGGAATGAGTCTCTCCAATTTATATCCATCAATGAGGGGTGGAGACACATATTTGGGGCTTATGAGCGTACACTACATTTTTGGCTAGCCTCAAGTGACAAATGTACATGTGCGAGAGAATAAATTGAAAATCCAACTTCTGCTCATCCAAACACGATGATCTTTAGATCAATATTGCACCTCTCGGAAAGCGGAATAAAAAAAAAAAATATTATCTCCATTATATGAGATGTCCAAAGTGGATTTTTTTCCCTAGTTTCCAATTCTAACACTCCCTCTCAACTAGGGATAACTCCACTTATCAATCCATCTGTCAACTTGTGCAATCCTGTCATCCTCTATCATCTCATCCCGTACCATGCTGTCATCCTATGTCATCTTGTTGTTTGTTTACTTTTCTCGGCTCTACTCTACTGAACCATGAATAAATAATGAAGAATATTTGATCGAGAGTGAGTCACAAGACCTTGCCAATCTCCACTGATCCAAAGTGAATTTAGAGGTAAAAACCTCAAATGGACTTGTTCCCAAATCAAGGTGTCGGACACAACCCATCCTATACATAGAGAGTATGGAAATACACGATGCGTTCATCAGTAATGCTATTGTCTCTATCCTCATTTCCCATCTCAGTGGACATATAAGAGGTACTTCCCATGAGTCTCAAACTACATGGGTAGGATGTATTTGGGGCATAGATCAAGAGAGGGTGAACCAAATCAATATCATAATGGTGGGGAATAAAACACCAATAAGGAAAGGAAAACCTCACCTTATGGTTGCTTATATCTCCAAGAAACTATCCCAAATTCCCCTTGAGCTCGTGGAGCTCAAAGTCCAACTCAAGCGGGACCTCATAAGAGCGTCTATCAGTGATTCCAAGCTTCTCACGAAAGGTTAATAATTTACCTTCTGTAGGGGCTTTGTGAAAATATCTGTGACCCACTCATCAGTCCTAATGTGATGGAGCCTTACGGTGCCTTGTTTTACCATATCCCAGATGAAGTGGTACCTAATATCAATATGCTTGGAGTGGTCATGGAACACAGGATTCTTTGAAAACCAAATCCCACTTTTGTTGTCACAATGGATCATGGTGGTATCAAACACATGACGAAACAACTCATTGAAAATATTTCTAAACCAAACAGCCTCACAATATGCCATAATTTTTGTAGTGTATTCAGCTTCAGCGGTGCTCAAAGCAACGATATCTCCATCATCCTCATCCAAGAGATCAAAGAAAAACCTAGAGTGAAGCAACATCCAGATGTGCTCTTACTATCCACGATGCTACCAACCCACTAAAATTTAGTATATCAATGGAATCTCACATTCTCGACAGTGTATCTCGTTCCATGATTGATTGTGCCTGAGAGATATCTCAAGAGATTCTTGGCAGCAATCTAGTGTATGTGATGAAGCTTGACCATATATTGACTCAACGTGTTCACTCCAAAACATATGTCCAGACGGGAGATTACTAAGAACATCAGGACCCATACAGGTTGATGATAATCGGTAGGATTTCCAAAATTAGGCCCAAAAATGCTTCCATACAATTTCTTAAAGTTGAGTTCCGTCAGAGTAGTCACTGACTTGTAGTCCACCATCCCAAATCTTTCCAGGAGCTTCACAATATATTTTCCTTGAGAAAGGAAAATCTCTCCTAGATCTTGTGAGACCTCCAAGCCTAGGAAGTTGTAATGTTCCCAATTTTTAGCCTTAAGCTAAAATGGAACATTATAGTTGCATATTTTATTTTTTCTTAATAAAATGGGTAAGTAGACACCTTAGCCCTTTTTTAATGAAGAAATAACACTCCTTATGTGAAAAGGAGGTGAATAAAGCAGTTGATATAAACACCTAAGGGTGTGAATGGAACCCGGATCACTTGCTTTAGTCATCTTTGACTAAAGTCGACAGTGTTGCCCAAGGAGGAGAGGCTTCCTGGAGAAGCTGCACAGTTTTGGAGGGAAGACGATCACATGAGGGAGGAAACCCTAATTGGTGGGACCATGGTGGAGGAGAGTTCCCTTTATTTATAAGGAGGATATGGCAACCCATTTGGATCATGTTTTTGACTTTAGAATTGGGTCTGCAAAGGCTTGCATCGCCGGGATTTTTAGCAGGGTGGTGGTGCCCTCGGGCACTAGGGTGTTCTCAGTCGGGAATCCCTACCTCTTCCTCAAGGAAGGATAAGGATTGAGCTGCATTTTCCTCAATCTGGCATTGGCCGCAGCTACTACCAACATCTACAGTGTTAGCTCTGCAGCAGAGAGGATGTTGTGTTGATAGGGGCAGCAAAGGAGGAACTCATGGAGTCATCTTATTTTGTTTTCTTCAATGGAGGAGTGATATACTCATTGGAGGAGCTGCAAGGAGGATTCCTGGGCTTCATATCATATCTTTGGCACTTAGAAAAAATTCCATCATCTCCCACTGCGCAGTCCATATCAGAAACTGTGTTATTTTATGGAGGCAATGTGAGGAGGGTTCATGGAGCTCATCAGGAGTGTGTTTTTGAGACAAATGGATCAGCCCTTTATGCTTAGAGACATTATCAGAGGATGGAAATCACATTTCAGATCTGCCATGGCCTCATTCATATTTTAGTTCAGTTGCAGTGACAATTTACTTGTCACATTTTGTATGTTCCGACATTTCTAGCAATCTCTCCTAAATTGGATAGAAATCCCATAGTTCAACCCATTTCCTTGTTATTGGGCATTATTTTGTTTTCCTTCAGCCCTATGTAAATTTTATTCATAATCAGCAGCTCATACCTTCATATACACAACCCAGTCACTGCTCTCTGGCATTTTGTAGAGTTGCAGCAACTCATGTATTTTATTGTTCTTTCATTGGAGGTTGGTTCTTAAAGCTTGAGTGGCTTGTCCCTAAACTATTTATTTTAAATTACTACTGATATTATCATATAATGTTGGATGCATATATTTCCCTCTTAAGAGGTATTCAAATTTGCAGATTTTTATGGTTATTTTCACATATTGCTATAAGCTCTCTCATTGAGCATTGCTTTAGAGACCTAGATTGCGAAGATCTGAATAATCCATCTAGAGTTATTTCTTTGAGCTAATTTTATACATAGGAGCTGTATGTGGTGTGTTGTAAGGATCCCAGTAGTGGTTTGTCTTATTTTTACAGAAGCTTCGTTATACAACGTCCTCAAGGACCCTGTAGTAGAAATTCCCGAAGTGGAAATATTGCATATCCATAGACAGAGTCTGTGAAGGGCCAGATAGCTTCCGGATCTCACACTTCCTTGTGAAGGTGACATATCCAGTAAATGCCCCAAAATTCAATCTCTGGAATGGACTTGTGGTCTTTCTATAGACGGAATTTTGGAATATCTTAAGATATTCCCGATGGAGAAGAAAGTTCCAGATTTGGAACATTACAGTGGTATCAGAGCATCAATCTTGGCTCAGCCTGTGCACAAGATTTAATGCCATTATTAAGAGGAGATTCTCTCCAAGGAGAGGAGATTTACAAACGAAACAAGGGGAAAATAGGAATGATGGAAGAGGAGGTCTGCCTTCTTCTTTTCCAGACCATTTACGAAATCATTGAAAATCTTGATGAAAGGGAAAAGTGGGAAGATTTTCTGAGAGGGTTTGTTAATGGGACAAATCCTAGCTATTTTCATAGAGGGTGTGGGAATTTAGCCACACATGCAGATCCATAGCACAGTCCTTTGTTCACTTGCATTGCAAGGGAGTAGAGGAAGGAAATGAGGCCATGGGAGGAGGAGCGCTGCAACTCAAGGTATGGTTCATGATTTTTTGTTTGAAGGTTCCATTTTTCATTGTCATGCAAATGCAAAAACATAAGATGCATTAACTAAGGGTTTTGATGGACGAACTTGGTCAAACTCATTCTGTCATAAACACAAACACTTTGCATACATTGGAAAGAACCAACAATGCTGTCACATTAGGAGGAGATCCATCACCACATGGAAGGGGAGCCAGTGCTTCCAATAGAGGAGCTCTTGTGTCTTTGCAAGGAGTTCCAAATATTTTACATGTGGAAACCAAGACACAATTCTGGAGCCATATGTAGCATCTGCTGCGAATTGTGAGATGGATAAAGAAGAGAAGAATGATCAACATGAAAGGATGATGGGCTTTCACCCATATCTATTTCAGAAATTTTATGCACTAAGGAAAGAGACTGTACTACGCAGTAGAGAGAGAGGGACCTTTCATTCCTCTCATATATACAATCCACTTCCTATCTTGATGTCTCACTTTTCGGAGGCATTCCACTTGGGAGGCTACCTGATATAGAGATGATGAGAGGCATCATGCTTTGTGGTTCACCACTCTTGGATTCCGGAGGGGTGGAGACATTGGAGGAGTCCATCACAGCATAGAGAGTTTGGGTATAAGCATAAGGAGGAGGGATAGACTCTCTCATTTTCAGTACCACCCATTCTCTTCAGCTATACTGCGCTGATAGAGTTTGTTGCATGGATGGAGGATAGCATCTTCATGATGCAAGATGACTTCTCCATAGATTTTTTGAGAGGGAGGATACTTCCTTTGAGGAAGGACTCTTTCATGCATTGGAGTAGATGGAGGCCACTCATGCTTACATTTGCCAGGATCAAGAGATTCTTTGGAGGTGATAGTCTCTCATGGGAGGCTCATTTTCAGAGAGCATCATTTCTATTTGAGCATGAGTAGCTGCATTATGGCATGGAAGCAACTTGGAGGATGAATTTGGCATGGGGGATGTCAAGGTAGCAGGCAACAGTGTGAGGGAGCACCATATTGCAGAACACCAATGCTGTCTATGTGGAGGATTGATCTCGGTTGGAGGACTTAGCTTTTGGTTGAGTGCTCCCAAGATCTTGGTGCATGCATGATTCTTGATGACCAGGAGGGAGATGACAGATACATGGTTGATGATATGTTCATATATTATTATGGCAGAATCTTCTTGAATAGAATTTCTAGTATCAAGGAGAAATTATTGCATGTAGGACATGAGGACTCCCTAGCTATGCACTTAGATGCATAATTTGCCTTGATAGAGGAGTTCACTTGGGAGGGAATTCATCCTTACCTTCATCAGCATATGGACAGATGCATAGCCCGAATGATTTTGGAGAGGTTGGCACAACCATTCCCTTACTCATTGGAGGAAAGGGAAAGCGTTCAGATGAGCCATTTCAGCTCAAGGTTTCAAGTACATGGTAGAGAAGGTATAATTTCCCATTTTGTACCTCTTTACTTCATATGAGCAGCCTATTGTCTCAAGGTGGGTCATCCCTTCTTGCAATTGGTATAATGTACTTGCAGCTACTTGTAGCCTTGATTTTGGCTATTCTTATGATGGTTTGTGGGGGAAGCTACCTTCTTCTTGGTGTGCACCATTGGCACCAATTTGTAATTTTATGATTCCATCTTATAAGGAGTTTGTGGCAGAAAAAAAGTGGCTAGTACAACACTTGTTACTTTTTATTTTGAGGTAGGCCAAGAGGCATTGTGCAGGTTCCATGAGTGGAACTTTGAACCACTCTCCAGTTGTCATTTGACAACTTGCTTTTATTATGTATTGCTCCTTGTATTTCTGATGTTTGTACACACATAAGGAGCATTATTTGGAAAGTATTGGATGTAAAAACCATTGGGAGAATGATTCTCCCCATTATACATGTATTATGTTGCAGGGGACACCATGGGAAAACCATGATTGCCACATTGCTACTTGTCTCTTCTTGTGGGAAGAACCACTTAGAGAATTTGAGGAGGCATTTCATGGCCAATTTTTCTTGATGGGGTAGCTTGGGCCATTCTTGGAGGCCATACCATTTCATCCCAAGGACAGAGGCAGCCCCATGGACACTTCAAATGGAGAGAGGGCCATCATGGGAAATCAAAAAAACTCTCCATTTAGCCCCAATACATTGTAGGAATCGGGGGTGAGATTTTCATTTGGATGATAGCATGGATGAGAGGATCATCATTGGGAGACAATTTTTCCCATGAATATCATCACTTCTACCTTAAGGAGGCCATAGCACAACAAGAAAGGTTCCACTACACTTTCTATCTTTCCATGAGGAGCATCATTTTCAGCTTGCATACTTGGGAGAGAGCATTGGAGGAGAGATTTATTGCAACATCTTTGAGCAGTGGTAAAGCTTGTTGTTGAGGAGGCCAAAAGAGAAGGAAGGGGGAGAAATTTTGTTCTCTCTATGCAGTTGCTTGAGGACAAGCAACATGTGGGAGGGGAGGAATGTAATGTTCCCAATTTTTATCCTCAAGCTAAAATGGAACATTATAGTTGCACATTTTATTTTTGTTTAATAAAATGGGAAAGGAGACACCTTAGCCCCTTTTAGATGAATAAATAACACTCCTTGTGTGAAAGGAGGGACAATAAGCAGCTAAAATAAACACCTAAGGGTGTGAATGGAACCCATCTCACTTTGATTAGTCATCTTTGACTAAAGTCAACAGCACTGCCCAAGGAGGAGAGTAGAGAAGCTGTGTAGTTTTGGAGGGAAGACACTCATGTGAGGGTGGAAACCCTAATTGGTGGGACCTTGGTGGAGAAGAGTTCCTTTTGTTTATAAGGAGGAGATGGCAGCCCATTTGCATACATGTTTTAGAGTTTCAGACTTGGGTCTGCAAAGGCTTGCATCCTCGGGCTGTTTAGCAAGGTGATGGTGCCCTCGGGCACTAGGGTGCTCCCGGTCGATAATCCCTAACTCTTCCTCAAGTAAGGATGAGGAATGAGCTGATTTTCCTTCAATCCGCCATTGGCTACATCTACATTCATCTCCTATAGCGTTAGCTCTGCCGGTAGAGAGGACGTTGTGTTGCTCGGTGCAACAAGAGAGGAACTCATGGAGTCATTCTTGTTTGTTTCTTCGGTGGAGGAGTGGTCTAGTCATTGGAGGAGCTGCAAGGAGGATTTCCGGGCTTGATTTCAGATACGGTGGCATAGGCCAACATTCCATCATCTCCTTTACGCGGTCCATGGAGGAAGCTGCGTTATTTTATGGAGCGATGAGAGAGGGTTTCATGGAGCTCATCGGGGAGGGTGTTTACGCGAGATAAAGGGATTAGCCCTTTTAATTAGAGACATTGTCAGAGATGAGGGCATTTACATTCATATCTGCCATGGCCTCATTCATATTTTGTATCAGTTGCGGTGACAACTCGGTTGTCACATTTTTGTATGTTCGGCATTTCTAGCAATCTCTCATAGATTGGCTAGAAATCTTAATATTTCAACGCATATTTGTGTTATTGGGCTATTTCTTTGTATCCTTGACATCATTGTCATTTTTTACATTGTTGACTGCTACTCTCTTAATTACTGCGCGAGGCATGGTCCTCCCGGCATTTTGTGTAGTTGCGGTAACATTAGTATTTGAGGTGTAATCATGGGGAGGTTGATTCTTATTGCAAGATGGTTCATTCCTCATGATATTTCTTGTATTTTATTGCTGATATATTATAATATAATGATGGTTGTAGCATTTCCCTCTTATGATGTATTCGAGAGTTGTATAGTTCATGTTTATGTTCATATATTGTTGTAAGCTCTCTCATTTAGCATTGTTTTAGAGACCTAGATTGGAGAGATTTGAATAACCCATCTAGAGTTATTTCTTTGAGCTCATTTTACGCAAAAGTTGTATTGTATGTGTTCTAGGCATCCCGGTGGTGGTTTGTCTTATTTTGAGAAACTTTCTTATCTGACATCCCCAAGGACCATGTGAGAAATTCCCGAGGTGGAATATTGCATATCCATAGACGAGTACGACGAAGGGGACGACTAGCCTCGGGGATCTCTCCCTTCTTTGGAAGGGGCATATCCTGTAAATGCCCCAACGGTCAATCTCTGAAATGGACTTGCGGTGTCTTGCGAGAAGAAGGAATTGGAATATCTTAATATATTCTCAGTAGACAACATGTTCCCGAGATTTGGAACATTACATAGATTGAATCGGCTAAGTAGAGGTGAGTTATTATTACTATGCTCTGTTGATAATGTTGTTACTTGAATTGTTGTAACATTTGATTTCGATGGGGATTGAGTTTCGATATTCCTTTTAAATAATTGCAATTGGATTTTATTAGATGCTTCCATTTATTCTTGTGTAGAGATCTATACTACAATTTAGGAAACATTACTCTCGATTAATAGCGACCACATCTTGTGTACACACTCTTGAAATAAGAGGACTTGCCGGATTGATGATTAATGTGGGATAATTAGGAGTTTTAAAAGGCACCTTTTATCGGGCAACAATTGTAATAGGCCCTACATGTTTGGTGTGAGTAGAGCCCATTTATCCAATAATGTATAGATGAGGAGGAATACTATGCTTCTTTGCGGATACTGAACGAATACCCATTGAACTCTATGTTGTCAATTGCAACTAACATTTCTTCTTTTGTCCAACTTCTTATAGCGTTAATATTTTTTTTTTTAGTTGAAGTTGCGCGCCGTAGACTATGATTGTGGAGTGGCTGCGTAGTTGATGGTCTACAACATCGGCTTGAGCCACATCGTCATCCTCAACAACATTGCTTAGAGCATTGTTGACATTCGAATCCTATTCTTTTTTCATCGATGAAGTGCATCGCGGTTAAGGCAGCCATTTTGGTCACTCTTCTACCACTTCTCCTTGTACGAGCTACATAACTCACTCTTTCCATGGATGCAACTACCTATGAAGCACCAATTGCATTTAGTTATTCACATAATTGAAAAGAATGCTTTCATACAAGCCAAACATCCTTGGTAACATCATCTCTTCACATTTATAACAATTTATAATAGTTTACAATTAGTTTGTATATTGCATGCATTTAGTTTAGAATAATTGAAAATAATGTTTTCATACGAGAGAATACGGCTTATATGCATAGCTATTGCAAATAGATATGTTAACTTCAAATACTCTGACTTCTATTTTCAGCTATTGCGGATAGATATGTTAACTTCAAATGCTACCACTTCTGTGTAATACTAAGATATTTTCCCTGAGAATGATTAAATGATTGGGTAAGTTTGAATTCGATCGATCTTTGTGTCATTTGAAGTCATTTTGTACCTTGAAGTTGAATTCGATAGGATTTCCACTATGCCTTTGTGACTCTAAATTTTTTGAATCCACTTAAATGTTACAAAGCTATTGGCCAAAACTCGGGTATTGAGGTGTTGAATTTATGAAATCTATAATATGTTTTAGTTTCAATTGTAATGTCTCCTTATTCACCAAAATAAATTAGCATCTTATTCTTGCTCTTATTATTTTTCTGTGGGCGATTTGGGCAAGTTCATGAGATAGCAAGAGTTCCCTTTGTGCAACGCAGCATATTTTTTAGATATAGGGAACTGCAGTCGATCATGATTCTTGAAGTCATCGGCTTTGTTAAGCGACATTGCTCTTTACTAGTTCAATAATCAGGTGACTATTTTTCCAAGGGACTCTAAATTTTTTTGAATCCATCGAATGTTACAAGCGTAGCGGTAGATGCGGTAGAGAGTGGGGTTTGGGTAGTTTTATGGGATGTTTGATTGATGGATATATGGTTACGCGACTGCCTGGTAGTGTGTCTATACGAAGCTATTCCCTTTTTGTTCCCAGCGGTGAGTTTAGTGATCCTAGGGGTGTTCATCCCATACAAAGGAGTGTACCTTTATTTAGGAGGTAAGTTGGAGGATGATAAACTCCCACCCTGGTACAATCCATAAAGATACTTATATTTATTCCCCTCAAACACTTTATATCTTGGGGCCCCCTTTACTAAATACCCCAAAGGAGCAAGAAAAGAAAAAGAGTCCTCCCCCTTGAATGAATATAGATGGTAAGGCTTGAACAGATCGGCCTAACAAGTTGATGGAGGTTGAAATCTAGGTGACTATTTTGCCAGAGACTCTAATTTTTTTGAATCCATCAAATGTTACAAGCTTGTCAGCCAAAAACTCGGGGATTGAGGTGTTGAATTTATGAAATCTATAATATGTTCACTCAAGAATAACGGGTTCACTCAAATAATATCACTATATTGTTTATTATTTTGCACAACAACGTCAATTACGGGCCAATAATTCATGTCACTCTACTTTGTGGGAGGCATTCAATTTGAGGTGCATTATTTGAGTTCCTTTTGTCATAAACTTGGCACGTGGTTCTCTTATCATGTTTCCTTTTGTCATTAACCTCTTGTAGAGATTGTTTGCAATTTAGTTTTTGCAATTCGTTGTTTTGGGGAAATTGTTTTGAGTTCAATCTCCCATTGGGATGAATTTGTGTTCAACTATACTATTAACCTCTTGTAAATTGTTTGCAATTATGTTTGGGGAAATTGTTTTGGAGTTCAATCTCCCATTGGGATAGATACGTGTTCAACTATACTATTAACCACTTGTAGAGATTGTTTCAATACATTTTGGGGCAATTGTTTTGAGTTCGATCTCCCATTGAGATGAATCTGTGTTCAACTATACTATTAACCTCTTGTAGAGATTGTTTGCAATTGTTTTGGGGCAATTGTTTTGAGGTTCGGTGTCCCATTGGGATAGTCTGTGTTCAACTATGCTAATAACCTCTTGTATAGAGATTGTTTGCAATTCTATTTTGGGGCAATTGTTTTGAGTTCCAATCTCCCATTGGGATGAATGCATGTTCAACTATACTATTAACCTCTTGTAGAAATTGTTTGCAATTATGTTTTGGGAAATTGTTTTGAGTTCAATCTCCCATTGGGATGAATGTGTTTAACTATTAACCTCTTGTAGAGATTATTTTTGCAACTCATTTTTGGGAAATTGTTTTCAATTCAATCTCCCATTAGGATGAATGCGAGTTCAAAGAAAAATAGAAAAAAATATACAATTTCATGAAAATTAAACTTTTAAAAGAATTAGAAATAAAGATTTTAAGAAAACTAAAATAAAGACTCAAAAATGAAATTAGAAGTGTAAGAAAGCTGAAATAAAGACTCGAAATGAAATTAGAAGTGTAAAAACGCTGAAATAAAGACTTAGAAATTAAAAATAAAATTGTTAGAAAAATGTGCTATAATTGAGAAAACTAACCTGAATACTGCTTGTGGAAATGTTTTGGGTCTTGTGTTGGGTTGTCTCAAGTGGTGAATAGTTTGAAATGAAACATGTAACCGGCGGTGGTTGAACTTTTTATAGTTTTTTGCCGGTTGAATTTTATTGGTGACAATGATGGACATAGGATTGCTATATGGCTTCATTTTGCATATGTGATCAAGATTGAATTTGATGTGATCTAATGGCTGAGAATTTGTTTTTGTTGATCCATGTGCTTTGATATGTTTTGATGGGAAATCATTTATTGAATTTATTGGGTGGATGTCATTTATTGTACACAGTGGAGTTTAAATGTTGTTATTGGGTGGATGTCATTTATTGAACACAATGGATTTAAATGTTGAATAACTTGACAGTTATGGTTGACATACATTTATTTTATATGTATAGGTATTGATATTTACTTCTCATACTGACATCGGGGGTTGTTCAATGCGGCGGAAGTATTTGCCTTTTTGTACTTATTGACTTGACCATTTTGAAGGAAAAATGGTTTATGAATTTTCTAGTTGACATGATAGGATTTGTAATCTTGATACTTATTAAACTTTTTATGGACGGTGGTGGGTTATTTATGAACCGTTGCTGGGCCAGTGAATAACTTGGGAAATTTTGGACTTAATTTAAGATATATTTGAACTTGATTATTTCTTCATGTTTAATTATTGGTTGCATATATATCTATTTTTGATGAATTGATGGAGACCAGTGTTATAACAATTCTTGAATCCTGCAACATTAAACAACTTTACTCATTCTTTGAATTTTTGTCAAATGATGTCGGGTTTTTTAATCCAATGATCCCATTGTGAGAGATAAAAATCCATTCAATACTTTAAAAATAAATCACCCTATGCAACGTATCAAAGTTATAAATCAAATATTCAGATCATAGAAAGCGTCAAATTTATTCTAAGCTTCTTTTCCTTTAAACGATCCACAGTACGGATTTCTATAATCTTTCTTTTTCCACAAATCCATTCAACTCTCAAAAATAAATCACCCTATGCAACGTATCAAAGTTATAAATCAAATCGCATCCAGATCATAGTGTCAATTTTACGTACCGATTTCCATAATCTTTCTGTTTCCTGAAGCATTACAATATGAAGTTGTATCTAGAGGTGGTAATTTCAGCTAGACAGCTATTTTGGCTAGAATCTGGTCATTTAAAAAAAAAAAATTTGATTGTAGGAGTGTTTGAATTGTGTTTTATGGTGGAAATTGATTCATACGCCATCAAAAATCTTTGGAAAACCCAAAATCTTTAAGCTTCACAGTTGTAATTTGGATTTCTAAAAATTTCTGCAAGATTTTATCAAAATCATGCAAAATTTCCATTATTTTAGGGACAAAAACATCACCTCCTTACTAAGCGTTACAATCTCGTACCATTTCTGGCGACATAACTAATGGTTAATGGCTAAACATTCTCCCACAAGATGTTTTTATGGATTGAAACAATCAAGGAGCTAAAATGGCAAACTCTTGTTGAAGTAGAAGAAGAACAGTACCCAGCTTCAAGGAGCTTTTGATTAATTTGGACAAAACTGCCTGGATATCCCACCATCTTATGCAGATCAATTGTTAATATATCGATGCTTTATCTTTAGATTAGAATAGACAATTATTTGCTGGATGTAGGCAGGAACCACTGTTCTTTAGGTCTACTAGAATTGCCAGGTGTATATACCTTGCTATATCAAAGGTTGTTTCCAAGGGTATCAATAACAGGAGTGTCCTTTGGACAGAAGCCCTTCAAAGGAAATTCGATGCATTACAAATGATAACGCTGCAGATTCATTGGATTATGAACCAAGCAAAAATTAAAGGAAGATATTTAAAAACTTATGGGTGATCTCGAAACCTTAGTAGGTAGCAAATAAGGCAAGTGTTCAAAGCAACTCCATAGAAAGGTTGTTTTGTTCGTTTTGGTAGAAAAAGACCCGGGAATTTCTATGTCAAAGTATCTGATGTTAGTAACCTTTATGAGGAAAAGGAATTCATAAGGATCAAATAACGGTTCTTGTAATTTTCATCTATTGGATGCTTGTTCACAAGCACTTCTTGGTCGTTGTGATTGTAAGTACTCCAATTAAGTGCTACGTATTGATTGTCAATGAGCCATTGTGATTCTTAATCCTCTTCACTCAATATCACCAGTAGTCTCCACAAGAACACAAGCCATCCTTAAAATGATGGAAACGACTTATATCTCTAACAATGATTTCTCGCCCAACAATTTTAGTGATAAACTTGGTAACATTGTAGCAATCACCACATATGCGAAGATTCTTGATTATCCGGATTGATGTACCAGGGCTTGTATTGATAAGCCCAAAAGAAATAGCCAACCTCTCACTGTGTCCACAGAGAATGTATTCTTTCTCTTCCTCCTCAACATCTTGCAATGCAAGTTTGCGTTAGGCACATATCCTGCCTCTTTCTGCCTAGCCAAGCCCTCCAATGTGGCACGAATTTTCTCTGATTGAGGGTGTGCTCTGTCCTCTACAAGGAAAGAATGGACCTTGTTCTTGATCTGAATCCAGGTATATCCTGGCACCTTTTGTAACTCCTTTGCCTTTCATTATTGCTCTCACTTTTGCCACACCATCCCACCTGCTAGCTGCAGCATAGATGTTTGACATCAGAACATAATAACCAACCTTTTTAGGCTTCAAATCCTCAAAGATGTTCCCTTACAAGCTCTCCTAGCTCTATATCTTGATGAATTCTGCAGGCACCGGTAAGGCTCCCCACATCATCATTGGGTTTTAGTGGCATGTTGTTGATGAAATCATATACCTTGTGCAAGTACCCTGCACGACCAAGAGAATCAACCATGCATGCATAGTGTTCAATCTGGGTTCCACGCCATAATCTTGACTCATGCGATTAAAGTAATGCCAACCTTTGTATCTACCTGTTCCTGAACGACTACATGCAGATAGGACAGCAACAAAGGTGACATGATCTGGCTTGTGCTTCTTCTTCACATTTTGTCCAAAAAGCATGAGGGACTTATCACTTTGTCCATGCATGCTATGCCTGCAATCATTGCAGTCCATAAGGCCGGAATCTTTATAAGACATTTTGTCAAACAAGTAATATCCATCCTTGATACTCCCATTTCGCATACATATCTATGGAGGCACTAACCAGGAAAACATTGATTCAAACGAATTTCTTATAGCGAAAGCATGAACCTCCTTTCCTTGTTTGATATCCACTAAGTGGGCACATGCTGGAAGAACACTTATGATGGTGACTGCATTCGGTCTCACACCCGCCAGTTGCATTTCGGAAAACACTTTGGGACGCCTCCCTTGCAAACCCATTCTGGGTACATCCCGTGATCATTGCAGTCCATGACACTACGTCTCTTAGACGCATTTTATCAAACACTTTGATAGCGCATAGGAGACTGCCACATCGGCTATACATTGCTATAAAGGGTATTACTCACTAAAATGTTCGACTCCAATCCACTTCTAACTATGTAACTATGAATCATCTTGCCCAGTTCTAAACCTGACAAACCGGAACACGCAGGGAGAATTACTGCGTATGTCACGGAGATCTGGTTTCACCTTTGCAGCTTCCATTTGAAGGTAGAGTTCCAAAGCTTCATCCCCATGTCCATTCTGGACATACCCTGCAATCATGGAGTTCCAAGATACCACATCTCTGTCATATATTTTGTCAAACACTTGGCGTGCATCCTTATAACATCCGCATTTTACATACATAGAAACAAAAGGCATTCCCTGAAACAATTCGTTCTCCAATCATTTCTGATTACATGAACATGTATTCCCTTACCCCGACATAGATGCTAGGCCTGCATATGCTTTCAGAACACAGGGAAAAGTGAAATTGTCTAGGCAGAATATCTTCCTGACGCATTTGGGCGTACAGTAAAGGGCTTTTGCCATAACCCATTCCTGGAATATGCCCTTATCATGGAATTCCATAGAAACACATTTCGTTCTGGTGATTTATCAAAAACCAGGCTTGCATCCTGTAAACTATGGCACGTATCATACGCGCTCACAAGTTTGGAACTTAGAAAACGGTTCCCTCCAACCCTCTGAGAACAATGTGGGCGTGGACTTGCCGCAAATCATCGGCATTGACACAGGCCTGCAAAATTTTAAATAGGTGTAAGTTTCTTCCTCGCATAGTGGCCTCGAGACTGCGTTTCTGGCATTGAATGTTGGGGTATGAATACCTTGCTTTTGCTTTGTGACAGTATTAGATTAAGGGTACATGTTGCCATTGTTATTTGGGGTAGTATTGCATGCTTAAACACGAAGAAACTCAAGTCAGGACATCTTGCTGATGAATGATCGTCATGTCGCACAGCAGCCATGTCATATTGACCATCAATGTTATTCATCTGTGCATTTTCACAAAACAATAAGAACTCTGAAAAACCCGGACCATTATGTGGTTGTCAAGGTCTGATGGCCGAAATCCAAGTTGTAGTGTCCAACCAGATTGCAGGAAATCAATGGTCTCGGCGCCCGTTGGCCATTCAAGATTCCATCTGCCAATCGAAATGGCCATGAAGTATCCAGAGGTAGAGTATGAGAGTATGAATGGCAATATATCCAAGATACATCAATCTTCACACATACTATCATCTAGTACCATTATATAACTAATTCCTAGTAACATCACATGACATTAAAATTCACTAGATCTTAAAACAATGGAGGCATTAGTACCACCATATGACATTAAAATTGGAGTCGTGCAATTTTTTTTTTATTTATTTTTTGAGTTTTGCTTTTGGTTCAAAATTTTGAAGTGGAATTTTGATTTATATTGGTTTTTTTATTATATATGGATTCGGTATTAGAAAACCTATTACATTTCGATTTTGAAGGATTTACCTATCAAACTTGTGATTTCGATCAATTCTCAAATTTTAGATAACATAGGATAAGATAATTATATTAATGTCTAACTAATGGCTACGAGAAGTAGGTCGATGAGGCTATAAAGAACAATGATGTTGATACAAGGAGGAGTGGTCTCCTATATAAAGAACAATAAAGCAAAAAAAACATAATGCACGAAAACCAAAATGAGAGAAGTCCTGAACTCAAGTGCGGAGGGCACAAGATAATGGTCCACTAAATCTCTCTCCTAACACTCGAGGTCGAATGCAAAAAACTCAAGATGGAGTGTTGTCACGAGGGAGGGCTAGGGGAAGATCTAGAGCCTACGGTAGGCGAGGAAGGGGTAGAGACGGATGCGGAGCCTCTATTAAACCATTGTCGAAAAAAAATTAAATAAAAAAAATCTACGAAAAAACTTCCAAAAAATCGTACTAAAAAGCTGACTCGATTAAAATTTACTAAATCTTAAAACAATGGAGCATCTAGTACCATCATATAAATAATTCCAATAATATCAAATGACACTTGAAAATTCACTATGTCTTAAAACAATAGAGGTTTAGTTTGGTGGTTTTTTAAAATCAATTACATTAAGTCTAGACTACGGTCACTTTTAGTGTCGAATGGGAAAAGGATTTTGTCGTTGTTATTATGATGGTGTTAGAAGTTTACGAGTTTGTGGGTAGGCCGGTCTTGAGTCAAGGTGCATCGGTTGTTCGGTAGTTGAGAAAAGGCTTTTATGTAACTTTTGTTCGGTGTGGATGAAAGGCCGGTGCGGAGTTTAGTCGTATCGGTTGGGTTTTTGTTTTGATATGGAAGAAGTGAAAAGGTTATCATGTAACTCATATATCACATGTTATTAAGTTTGAGCAGACACTTAATATACACCAAAGTTTTTTTTTAGTGAAAAAATAATAATAATGAACTTAGTGTTTTCATGGAACATTATTTTTTTAATATAAATATAATTATTTTCCATTTTTTTTTATTATAAAATTTCAATATATAATTTAAAAAAATAAATTTAAATAAAAGTTTTCTAAATATTATAATTATTTATTGTTTAAATTATATTAATATGGCCAAAAAAATCTCGATACATTTAAATTATATAAATTTATTAAAACAAGTAAATAAAATATTTAAGATACATTAATTTTAAATAACAATGATTTGTTTATTGATAAATATATAAAATTATTATCAATTTATCGATAAAATGGTAGACTAATTAATTTGTGTAAGATTTAATTCTCATCATTCTATTATTACCCGAATAATTCTTCCATCGAACATTAAAGCTAGCTTTCACCTAAACTTAACTTAATTCGATACATAAACATAATTATAATTATCAAATATCTAATTTTAAAAAAAAATTAAAAATTAAAAAAAAACGCTTAAATAACTTAAAAGACCTTAATGTCAAATATACACCAATATATTTCTATGCCCATTTAACGAGTGTAATAAATATACTTTATATAGCTCTTTACTTAAGTTTTAAAGAAAAATAAATTAATTAAAAAAAAGGTTTATGGAGAGAGTTTGGAGTTTATTATCAATATGTTTTAAACAAATTTCATTAATAAAACAAATTATATTTTTATTAAACAAAAAATTCATTAATTAAAAAACTATATTTTTATTAAAAATTCATTATAATTGATAAGAAATTAAATTTTAATATAATTAAAATTAGAAATATATAAAGATGAAGTTAATAAAAAAATAATAATTTTAATAATATGAAAATAATAAAATCAAATAGTATTTACCTTTTTATAATGAATCTCCTTAAGTAATATCCATTTCTTATGGGGCATTAATGAAGTAAGCTCATCGACTTCATGTGAGGAAGAATTTAGTTTTCAAAGTGTTAAGCTCATTGATTATGTGCTTTAACGTGCTTTTGGTTTTTTGTTGGTGTGCCCCAAAGTCCTCTTAATTGAGGACTCTTTTTCAAGCTCATTGTAATATATTCCTTATTCGACATAAAAACTCTAAGAGAGGTTGGTATTTGTGGACTACCCTTTGTTTGGCCATGGTCCTTCACAAAAGAGCTAGTGCATCCATAAAGGACCTCATCCATCACCGAGACTCTCTTATGGTATTATATGCTTCCTATAATACCATAAAATAATAGGCAAAGGTACATACATTTATGTGAAGAATGAATCCTACTTACTAGAATTGTTGCAATTTACATCTCCCTTCCTCATTCCGGTTTAACAACTCCATAATGAAGGTATGAGGGAGAACTCTCCCTCTCAGCGCCAAGCTCAACTCAACGGTTGGCCACCCCAGAAGCCTCGATCTACCATTTCCAAACCTAACGAGTTTATTTCCCCCTGCCCCAAAAGATGCCCTCTTCTTACTTCCCCCTTACTTATATAAGCGTCCTTCCACCTTAAAGGACTCAATCCCCGAAGATACATTTTGTCATGGTATATTTTATCTTGAATTGGCCTTTTCTATATCTTTATTTTTGTGCGGGTCATTATTTTAATTGATTTGGGGCATGACACTTTTTCAATATCATCTCTTTTAATGCATCCTCCAAAAGTAGTGTTCTATGCTTAGTACTAAAATCATAGATTACGGGGGAGGCATGAGTGGGGAGGGTTATTTTAAACCTAGATGGAACAAAGAAATTGAATTTTCCATAGGGGAGTAGGACATTATTCTATTAATCGAGCTAAGTCTCTTGCTCTTGTCATTGAACTATGTTTGGCCTCCTTAGGAAAATTACTAAACTTGTGGTTCTTGGAGACTAAGATAATTATTAAAGCAATGCATAAGACAAAAGGTCAATGTCCATTCTTCTTTGGAACAAAAAATTGTTAAATCCAACAAAGAAATTTCAAATTTTAGGTGATTTAGTTTTTACATATTCTTAAAAAATTTAATGAGTGTGTTGATTTGTTGGCCAAAGAAGCTTTCCCTCCAATAAGTAAAAATATTCACCTATCTTGGGAACCATGACTTCCATATTACTTAATTCCTCTATATTATGCATTTAATCATGCAAAATTGGGTCTTAATCCTAATCATAATCCACTTATCTAAATCATTAAGTTTTCACACCCACAAAGATTGACATATGTTGCATCACACTTCATCACTCCCTCCATGTCTTAAGGTGGTTTATACTACACCTCTTAAGGCATAATTATTTCCATTTAAAACCATTGATCATTGTATGATTATCTCGGGTGGGATAATTCCTCTAGCGCATGTGCATTGCCTTGTTTTATTTAAGGTCTCTTTCTCTTGGCTTCACTGAATGCTTCCTCTAGAAATTCTCATCTATTATTCTTGGTTGCACTTGTAACTAACTTTAGGTTTTCTAGGATTTAGATCTTTGTTTTTTTCCATCATTTCATCGTCATTCCCTAAATTTTGCTCCTTCCCTTCCTACATAACTTTAGGATTATAGCCTTCTTTACTTCCCTTCTTTCACCAAACTTTCTCTATTTTCCATTGTTTCCCTCCTTACATGGTTTCTCTTGTCTCTTTTAATCCATACTTCATGGGAACTTCTCTTTTTTTTGTGTGGTCACATGAAGAGAGTTTGGATCCCTTCCCCCTCCCTAATTTATCCACCATGATTTCATGTAATTTGGTGCAAGAACCCTTTTAATTATTAACTCTATACAATGTATAGATATTTCTCATCTCAGTGTTGAAGTGAAGTAGCGGAATATGGAAATGGACCAATCTAGGCAGACTCACAATAGTCATATTCAAGCACAAGCCCAAGAAATCAATATTATTCTCAATACATTATCACGACACCAAGCAAGATTTCTAGTCTATGGGGAGAACAACAAATTAAAAGAACAAGTTGGCATAGTTAATCATGTACTCTACCATACAGTCTTATATGGCTTCCTTTGTTCTATGAAGAATCATCGCCAATCGAATCGAAAATTAGGAAAATAAATGAAGACTCGAAGCGAGTAAAAGGATCTCAACACAAATTTTATTTGGATTTACATATATAATGATTAAGTGTTTCTTTAATGTTTTGTAAATTCAAGTTACTTCATAGTTTATTTATAAGGATTTACACATAGTTTTCTAGAAAGTAGAATTTCTTTTAAACACATTTTGTCCTAGTAAAGTAATAATTCTAAAAATTATTAATTCAATTCTTATTGAAGATGTGTAATAAAAACTATATTACATTTTTATAGTAGAAATCTTAATCGTGTCTATGAAAACAAATAAAAGAATAGATTTATTTCCAAAATTTTGCATGAGAGGAAGTGCATATGGTTAGACCTTTCCCTCCATTTTTCATTTCGACGCTTTAATCAATCTTTTACACGAGAACTATTACGAAGTATGAAGAACCCACTTTTGATGGCACCTTGGTCCTCGACATCACATCATTGAACTTTCTTCCTCCTCTCGGCTTTTGTTCCTCATGTTTTTTAATATATTTAGACCATTTTTTCTCCTCCTCCTCCCTCCTTTTTTTGCATGGGATTCATTAGATAGGTCGTAACTTGACTCAAATCATATAAATTATAACTTGATCTATAGGTTTCCTCTTGTGGAGAAATTTAATTGATTAACTTAATGCTTGATTAAATTATTAATTTGGGGTGTTATAATCCTATTTTCCACTCCCCTATAGAAAGAGAGACCAAATTTAACATACCTTAGTTCTTGGCTATAATTCATCCCCTTTCACCTTGAATTTACTATATGTCTGTTAGCCACATATAATAATTTGTAAAGCAAACATGTGGCTAAATTTGTTCAAGCCTTCAATTGAAAATTTCCCTTGAAAATTTATCATCCTTGAAGTCTCGTGATGTCCTTATCCTCCAAAAGAATCTTCATTCTTGTTTCCATTGATGAGCCCCTCTTTTGTTTGTGAAAGAAATTGTTTTTTCAAAGGCCTCCATTTTCTCTTTTTTCACTCCCACAAAATCCCCATTTTCATCGAAAAGATCCCTCGGAAAACATCATCATTTAACCTCTCGTCATCCCAAACCCCTTTTTAAACCTTAAATGTCCCTTTATTTGGTTTGAAAATCCTCCCCACACCTATCGGAACCCCTCATTTGGCTTTAAAATCCATGTTTGGCTAAAAACCCATTTTTACATTAAGGCCTTAAGCCCCTTTCGGCCTTAGCCCTAGCCCTATTCTCCATATAACCCGCGCTCGACCAAGTACTGGGCCTAATCGCAATCACAAAAAATCATTCCTTTTTGTTCTTTTTCCTCGAATTCTGATGCGATGAGCCCCTCCCCTTCGATCTTCGATCCAATCTCGACCATCGAATCCCACAGGCGACGGGCGAGGAGATTCAATCGCGCTCGCTCATAAGCCCATCACCCTTGCCCACCAATTTGATGCGGACCATTGAATCCATAAGAACCGGCCAGCAAAGGATCTCATCGCGCTCCATCCACAACCCTCCCGAGCATCACATCCATTGATTAAATCACGATCGTTGATCTCTCATGCGATGCGATGGCCGGCGCTTAATCACACATCGCAAACTCAAAAAAACTGCGATGCGATGATCCCTTCTCCTACGATCCGATTTGATGCGGACCGTTGAATCTGAGAACCAACGCCCAAGATCTCATCGCGCTCCTTATAACCCTTCACACGTCCAGGCCTGGAGTTAAATCTCCCGCCGTTGAAGTCGAGTTTGATCGAAGACGATCCACATTACTTTTGCTCATCGAACGCGCCCTTCTCTTTTCTCCCCATCGACGGATCTCGACCATCCGTTCCCAAGATCCAACGGTCGGGATCTAAATTGCCATTCACCGAGATAAGCCACCTTACGTCACTCTTAGGGCCCCACCATATATTCACTTTGTACACATTCTTTGTCCGCATGTGCAGCTTGCTTCCGTCCGTCGACCCTCCGGATCGGACGGTCGCTATGCAATATCACGTTTTTTAAGTGCCCAAAGCTTAACGTTTCAAAATTGCGTGATATGGGTGGTTTTGAAATACACGCGTCACTCATTGAGTGGAATCGCATTTTTTTGGGCATTTTCGCTTTCCCCCTTTTTCGTTGCATGAAAACCATTCTGTTCCTGCCTTCTTAGCCTTTAACGATGCAACTTTAAAGCTTTAATCCTGTCGTCGATCTGCGAGACGGACGGCTCTTATTATATCACAAACCCGTTCACTTGTTTTTTAACTTTTCTTCCAAATGACTGCGTCGAGTGATCCCCACCAGAGTGATTGTTCTAATCTAACGACCCATGATTAATCTCGCCCCCATTCATGTTACCATCCATATAACCTCCCGAATGACCTCATCGAAAAATCGCAACCATAGATCACCATGATACAGCGGTCCTAACGCACATCGCACCCAAACTCCCATCGGACCTGTTTCCTTCCGCCATGATTTTAAGGCCATTTTCCGCTGAATCCGGTTTTCCCCTCCTTGCTCCTCCATCCCCACAGGCCTCTAAAGCATGCTTCCACTCCCCTTTGGTTTTTTATAATGAGTTTTCATTTTTTTTAGGTTTCAAGGTGGTGAATTCACCTTTGTTTTCACAATCACGACCATGGTGAAAGACCATTGCGAGTCGAAGATCACTAAAGAAGAAATCACGAGAGAGGGTTTAATAGCATGTTTCATTGAAGATCGGGTTATTGACCACGACATGAACCCTCCGGCGCCTGCAGCAGCTTTTGTATATTCACACAAACGAGGTCAGCGGAAGTTTAAGGTGTATCGAGAAATAGATTAAAGGATTAAAGGCATAATATTGAATATTAAGAAGCTTGATCCACAGTCGGCCACGGATTAAATACAAATCATTGATCGTAACGTATGAGGATATATTAGCAGGACATTCATTTTACGGAAGAAAGGACCAAAATCACTACTACCCATTCTCACATTTCTTCATCGAGCTCTAGAGTAGTTACTATTCGACAAGAAGTCCTAAAAAAATATCGATTACGTAGTTACAAAGCATGGAAGACCTGAAAGGAAAATCTTCACCCTTTCTTGTCACATAGGATAAAGCAGTACTACGGCCAGGGAAAAGTACCTCCGAACATACCCTTGGAGTTATTATCAATCTGACGAACCCTAAATCATCTAAGAAGTCTTGAAAGTTAATGTAAAGATATTAAAAAGCAAAGGAATGGGCTCAGAAGACACTTCTCCTACTGTTTTAATGAATCATTAAATCTATCTACCACTACTATCACTCTTTCACTATAAGAACTCACAAAGAAATACAACGAAAATGTTGGTTGGTTATTGAAAAAGCAACGATTGTAAGTTGTTTTGCGGGTTAGAGTTGTGAGTAGTAGTTGTAAATAAATTTGAGGAGATGATTTCCGGATGATGTCAAGCTACCGAGACGAGAATGTATGTGATTGGTTTTGCTCTTCTAATATTACAAGCATGTTCATCGGATCACGATGCAAATCGGTGGTAGATGTGTTCCTTCTTTGTTATTGTTTTCCCTCTGTTTTACATCATGTTTCATTTTCTACGTCAGAAAACAATAAATTTTGCTTAGGATATCTTATTTTAGTACCCTATTAACTCACTGCATTTTCTTATTTTTATGTTTTACGCTAATTGTGTATCTAAGAACAAATTCAATATAATTTAACCGATCGAAAGTTGGCTTGTCCATGCTAACTGTGTATGAATTTAGAGTTTGTTTTCTAGATGTTCTTGTTTGGTTCAAGTAGAAAGAATTAAAGATAAGGGAGATTTAGAGTTAGCCCTATCCCCTGGATCCTTTTCCAACGGAGGTTAGCCTTTCTAAGATCCCTTTGAGTTGAGTGTCAGCGAGAGAAAGGTTAAAAGTCTTTCTGCGATCTTAGAATTCACTCTGTGTTTGAACTTAAGTGTTTTCTACGTACGAAAGTAGTCGGGAGGACTATTTGGATTGTTGTCTTCGGAGTTAGCCTCATTAGGAGTTAGGATCATAGAGGTATAAGGCATGTCTTGTCCCTGAGCTTACCACAGAAGTGGTCACCTTGGGAAGGTTTTCCTTGTCATTCCCATTCATTTCCTTATTGTTTCATCCCACACTATCATCTTAAGAGATCCTCTTTTTAGATGACTATCCCTTTGAAAGCCTTGGATATCTGAATTGCAAGTAAACCCTTTTATGACCCCCATTGC
Source organism: Pinus albicaulis (assembly GCA_034641835.2). Classification (NCBI taxonomy): domain Eukaryota; kingdom Viridiplantae; phylum Streptophyta; class Pinopsida; order Pinales; family Pinaceae; genus Pinus; species Pinus albicaulis. The sequence goes on along the minus strand of CM076574.1, from coordinate 1,267,979,671 downwards.
CCAATGGACTTGTGTTCTCTTTGAATTGTCTCCCCATTGCCCAAAAATCCTTCTCTCCTCATTCCTTTACCTTACATTGAACCCTTCTTTCATGTTTTCCAACCAAAAAAACAAACAAAACAAAAACCCTTGTGCCCTATAACTAGCCTAATACCTTAAATTGAAATTCAAAAAGATACATTATTCTTTACCTTTATAGAGAGATCCCTCTGCGGATACGAGAGGGCTAGATCTGAGATCCCAAAGTGGTTTGATGTTGTCTTGTCATTTTGGTATTGCTATATCTTCCAAATCACGGGAACCCCAACATGTCCTACAAGGGAGTTATTACATGTTAAAGGGGTGAAATTACATAATTGAGTAATTTCTCATAATTAATTTGTCACAATTTCATAATTATCAAATAAAAATTATTTCACAATTGAGAAAAAACTCATAATTGACAAAAAGTTTATATATTTTTTCATTCCCAAGGAGATCAACATGACCTACTTGTGTATGAGTAGGCTAAGGTTCATTGCTTAGAAGTTTCATAACTTCTCAAGCCCCTAGGTGTCCGGATACATTCTTTTGGATGATAGAATGAACCTATATAATTTGACCTATCGAAGAGGAAGGGGGCTAGTCAAAACTTGTGAGAGAGCTCTACCATGTTGTCTAGCTATTTGAGAGACCATATTTGAGAGGAAGTTAGTATTTTAAGCTGGGAATTAGGTCTCACTTCCTGGGAAGGTATACATTTTATTATTTTGATTTATTATACAAGTATATTCGTTATTCTATACCATCTTGCGAGGTTTTAGGTGCACATTTCTTGACTTTTCATCTGGTCCATGTTTATGTGTTAATTTCATATAGGGATAATCACTTATTTGATCACACATTTTTTAAGTGAGTCCTAGGAAGACTCGTAGAGCGAGAACTCCTTGTACGGTGTTATTTCGGTTACAACATGGGGGGGGCCGTGAGCTTGTGAGATGTAGGATCATTTGCGGGATTGGAGTATCTAAATAACACCTATCGGGAAGCTTAGTGGAACACATCTAGGAGTCAATATTGGTCCTTGAGATTGAGGGTCATGTATTTTACTCTATGGAGCAAATAACCCATGTAGTTTTCTAAGAACTAACTAAAGAAGTAATTAGGTACAAATAACCTACATGATCACAAACACAAGTCAATTTTCTCATGATTCTTAATTCACATGTCACCTCTTGGTAACACATAATACTTAGCACATTGAAGCATGAGTGAATTACAATGGATTTTGAAAATAATGATGACTTAATCCATAACATGGTAAAATAACCTAATATAGAAAAATATTCTAAGTAATGCCATAGTGCATTGCCAAGCCAAGGGACCTCCTTGTTGAGAATGCATTGTCGAAGAAACCACGATGCTTTGACTCACAATTACGAAAAAATTTAAAATATAACCATTATTATATTTATATAAGATCTTCGCGAAATACGATGGCACAATATCTTGTATCATCAACATAAATCATGTCTACTCTATTTTTTTCATGATTACACAAAGTTTTACTTCTTACCTACACTACCTCCTCCTTGCTCTCTCTCTCTCTCTCTACAATGTCACTAATAAGATGTGGCATTCAATATAATTAAGAGATCTATAGTCTCTCTCTACAATGTTACTAATAAGATGTGTCATTCAATACGGTTAAGAGATATATAACTATTCGATCATATTTCCAAGGATCTCTCTCTCTCTCTCTCTCTCTCTCTCTCTCTCTCTCTCTCTCTCTCTGTCGCATGTCACTAATAATATGTGTCATTTAATACGATTAAGAGATATAAATATTCGATCATATTTCCAAGGATCTCATAATATTTCATGCTTGAGAATAGAATATAACAAATTACTTGATTCTTTGGAGAGGATAATTTTGTTGAAAAGTCAACAAGAAATGTGTGTCTAATTTAATTTTCCCTTAATTAAATTGGACAATAAGTGTAATCTTATCTCATAAACACTTATTAATAGTTAACTAAGTGTGATAGACTCGGTTAACTCATGAAATTCCGAGTTGAGGTTGGTTGGTGAGGCATGTAGAGTGATTCTATTTGTTTTAGAGTCAAAGTTGTAGTTAGTATATTAGTTTAATGCATGAGAAATTAGTTAACTCAATTAATTGAGTTAAAATCGGTTAACTAGTTGTAGCTGATTGTTGCACTAGTGATAGGTCAAGTGAATTAAATTATATTTAATTTACATGCGGTGATCTATCAAGTAGTCGATGATTTACTATTAATAGTTGCATGCATGTCAATTTTGATGAATACCCAGAATTAAGACAAAAGTTAAGGGATGTTAACTATCGGTTGTATTATTAGAAAATTGAGCATGAATTAATACACCCATAGGATTTCCCACAGGGAATTGCACGGTTTGGAAGGATGAAATTCCTAAATAATAGGGATTTAATTGTACGAGATTGCGTAATGCGGGCAAGGCGAGAAGAGGCGGAAATTGGCTAAGTGTTGGTCGATTTTGTCGGATCAATGTGAGACGAGTTGGTAGAGTGCAACAAACTCTTGTGAGAAGATTGAATTGTATTGTTTCATGCTTCCTTGGTTAAATATACAATAGAAGATAGAGGGGTTTTGACGAGAAATATTTCCCCAAGAAAAATATATGTGTTGTGGATTGATTTACTTCTTTCTTTTACTTGGTGTGATTGTGCGATCGTGTTTATTTTCCACTTGATTAATTTGTAGTAGAAAGGATTCGGTATCTTTCTTTAGCATATTGCATGATCGGATTGAATCCATTGATAAAAATATTGTTTGCATAATTTCTACATGGTATTAGAGTGCGAAATCACTATAGTGGAGAAAAATTGAGTTTGTATTAAACATCATTCGAATTTGCAAAAATATTCTTTGGTGGGGAACGGGCGAATCAGATGGCTTTCAATGGATTAAGAATTGGAATATGCACTCGAGGGAAGTTATAATTATATTGCATGGAAAGACATAATGGAGGCTGTTTTGGATGAAAAAGTGTTGAATAATTCATTGATAGCAATATTCCCAAGCCCGCAGTAGCAGACGCCGCTCTTCTTTATGCCTGGCAAAAGAAGGTTGAAAAGACGAGGAAGATCTTGTTAGAGGGAGTTCGAGACCACATTGTCTTGAGTCTCCATGGAAAAGATACTCCATATGCAATGTGGAAGGATTTGAGAGATTTGTTTCAGAGTAGCAGTGACCACAAAAAATTGGCGCTGAAGGACAAGCTTAGGAAAATCAAAATGGAGAAAGGCGACACTATTGCGAAATATTTGACCAAGTTCATCGAATGTCAAGATGAGCTTGGGAGCATTGGGTTTACCATAGCGGATGATGAATTGGTGAGCCTAGCACTTCTAGGCCTTCCCAAGAGCTGGCATAGTTATTAGGACTCTATCAATGGGAGGGAGAAGCTACCAGATTGAGAGTGACTTTGGTTGAATTTTGTACAAGAAGAATTCAGGCAGAATATAAGGGATGGATCCTCATCCAAGGCAGATGAGGAGTAAAATTGTGCCTTGGCTAGTAAGGCAAAGAAGAGGAAGGGAAAGAAATCCTATTCCAAATCTGAGACCAGAAAGGAAGGAAACAAGCGTGACATGTCCAGAGTGAAATGTTTTCACTGTCACAAGCATGGAAATTATGCCACTAGTTGTCCACAGAATAAGAACAACAATAAGAAGGCTTCAGGATCTACAGAGGGGGAAGCTTTGGCTTCACAGTTCGAGTTGGACTTCTCACTCATCGCATGCATGGCGTCTAGTGCGATGAGATCAATGTGGTACTTGGATAGTGGTGCATATTTAAAAATGAAGAGGGACAAATAAATATTTAGTAGCTTGGAGGAGAAGGATCTTCAGATACACATTGTGATGGGTGATGACGGGAGGTATAGCGCTACCGAGATTGGTACAGTTACTTTCTAGAGACAATCAAGTAAACCTTTCTTATTAAAATATGTCATGCATGTACCAAGCTTGAAAAAGAATTTAGTTTCAGTTGCTATGTTAGAGGATAGAGGATATGATGTGGTTTTCAGTGAAGGGAAAGCATTCCTTTTTCAAAAAGCCATAGGAAAAGTTAAGAATATTGGGATTCGTGTAAATAATCTCTACAAAATTGATGTATATGGTTGTGCAACATTGATAGGTAAAGAAGATAGAGTGGTGAGCCAGGATGAGGGTGAGTTATGGCACAAGAGATTGGTCAATCTACACCACGGTGCTTTGAAGCTCATGCTTTATATTTCTACGGGGCTTCCAAAGGTTACTATTGTGCAGATAGATACATGCAAGGGATGTACCATGGGGAAGTATACAAAGGCCACTTTTCATGAGAAGGAGAATTGAGCAGCGGAAATCCTTGAGAGAGTTCACTCAGATGTGTGTGGACCATTCTCTATAGCTTCTACAGAAAAGCACAGGTATTACGTGATTTTGTTGATGATTTTTCTAGAAAGTGTTAGATCTACTTCATGCAGAAGAAAGATTAGATGTTCTCAAAATTTTGCGAGTTCAAAGAACTGGTTGAGAAAGATACAAGGAAGCATGTGAAGGCTCTGAGAAACGAAAATGGTGGTGAGTACATCTCCAATAAATTAAAGAACTTCTGTGCCAAAGAAGGAATTCGAAGAGAGTTGATTGCACCTCATAACCCACAACAGAATGGGGTTGCAGAAAGAAAGAACAGAAAAATTGTGGGTGCAGCACGAGCGATGTTACATGATCAAGGCCTACCATTTAGTGCAGAATCGTAGTCCTCATCGGATACTTGGCATGAGTACACAAGAGGAGGTTTTTTCTGGTAAGAAACCTGATGTTTCATATTTTAAATTTTTTGGCTCATCTGTCTATTTCCATGTGACCAAATATTCCATAAATAAGCTAGAACCAAAAACTGAGATTGGGATATTTGTGGGGTACACTGATACTCCCCACAACTATCGGGTGTATTTTCCGAATAGTAGGATGATTGTTGTCATATGAGATGTAAAATTTGTTGAGGAGAAAGCCATGCGATTCTCCCCTGAGAGGGAACTTGATTTGCATGCAGATGAGGAGCTCTGAGTTCCAAAGGATGAACCTCAATATGTGGATCAGCCACATGTAGAGGACCATGGAGTGGCAGAAACCACTCATGCAGAGCCATCCACTAAACATGGTAGGAGGCACCCCACAAAAGCTGACAAATTGATACTTGATGCGACAAAACATTTAGGAGCACCTACATTACTACACAGATAGAGACAGTCTCCAGACAGGTTTACTGGATACATGGCTCTTATGGGCAAGTGTATTGTGACAAAACCATCCCCTTTTGAGGAAGCAGTGCAACAACCAACTTGGGTTGATGCCATGGTTTAGGAGTATGAATCCATCATTAGGAATAGTGCATGGGAAATTTTTTGGGTGTGGAGCCTGATTATCTTGTTTATTTTGTATCACAGTGTTGGACCCCTGTACCTTAATGGGGCAGCAACGCCGCCCATAATTAAACGCTGCCTGGGGGGTCCAGGGGGGGCCTGCGACTTTATGGAGCCCCCCCTAGTAGGGGGTTTCAGCTGCTACGCCCCCGAAGCTAAAAATAGATGTAAAATTGCCTTGTAAAAGTATAGTAATTTCTAGTCAATCTGGGCTATTCATCAGGAGGATGATCTAACGATAGAAGTTATGTTTAGTTTAGGGTTTTTTTCCCTAGAAGGCAACCCCTTGCTTTGTATGAGGGTATTGTATTGTGATTATGCATTGTATGTGTATTCTCAAAGTGAGAAACTGATAGAGAGACTATGAAAGAGAACAGAGGATATTACAATGGATCGGCTATAGGTTGTGTCTCTTCATTTTGCTGGATAATAGAAGGAAGGACTAGTTGTTCAGAATGGATGTAGCCCAAACTAGGTGAACCACGCATATCTCTGTCTCTCTGGTTTTATTTGTTTTGTGTGCTTGTGTTTTCCACATATTTTATGTGTTGCATTGCTCTGTAATATATAATTTTCTAACAAAGTTGTCCCAAAACGAGTTGGAAAATCGGTGGTTGGATCTAGATGGATCTATAAGGTGAAGCAGATAACAGCTGGGAGTGTGGAGAAGTACAAGGCTAGATTTTTAGCCTAGGGATTCTCACAAGTTGAGGGGATTGACTATCAAGATACTTTTGCACCAGTTGCAAGGTACTCATAGATTAGATATATCCTTGCACTCTCAGCACAGATGGGGTGGTAGATACATCAGACGGATGTGAAGACTGTGTTTCTCAATGGATTTATTGAGGAAAAAGTGTACATTGAGCAACCAGAAGTTTTTGAGACCTTTGACAGTGAGTCACATGTGTGCAGACTCAAGAGAGCAATGTATGTGCTAAAGCAAGCACCTTGTGCTTGGTACACTAGGATTGATAGCTATTTCATCGGGTTGGGCTTCACGAAGAGTGAAGCGGAAGTGAACTAGTACCAAATTGTGGTTCATGGTAAGCTTCTGATTATTGTACTTTATGTATATCATCTTATTCTGAGAGGTGATGAGCAGCTCAAAATTTCTTACAAAGAGGATCTTGCAAGAGATTTTGAGATGAAGGACATGGTACTCCCTTAATATTTCCTTGATTTGGAGATATGGCAGCGCGATGGGGAGATATTTGTTTCTCAAGGAAAGTATGCCAAAGAGATTTTGAGGAAGTTCCACATGGAGAGTTGTAAAGCCATGGAGACTCATTTTGCAGGAAACTAGAGGAGGGAGGATGTTACTTCAGGTGAGGTAGTGGATGCTACTATTTACAGGAAGCTTGTGGGTTCACTCATGTACTTGGTGAACACACGACCAGACGTATGCTACACAATTAATTGACTTAGTCAAGCTATGGTTAAGCCGACCAAGCTCTTTTGAAAGGCAGGGAAGCATGTCTTGAGATATCCTAGGGGCACTATAGAGTATGTATTATGGTACGGACGGACAAAGGGAGTGAAGCTTCAAGGCTTCACCGATGTAGATTGGGCAGGAGGGATCTTCAACATATGATCGACAACAATTTCTTGGTACAACAGGAAGAAGAGATCAGTTGCACTCAGTTCAACCGAGGCAGAGTACATGGCAGCCAGTCAAGTGGCATGTGAGGCCATCTGGATGAGGAAGATACTTGTTGGTTTTTTTGGTCATCAGATGGATTCGACGGTGATACATTGTGATAACAAAAGTTGCATAAAACTCTCAGTTAATCCAATATTCCATGATAGGTCCAAGAATATTGACATATGGTAACACCATCTCAGAGATTGTGTTCAGAGATGCATTATGTTACTTTAGTACATTCCCACGGAGGATTAGGATGCACATATTCTGATGGGGGCACTCGCCAAGAGAAAATTTGAATACCAAGGAAGCAGGATCGGGGTAGTTGATAATCCCTTTCTTGTTAAGAGGGAGTGTTTAAAACTCAACAAGAAATGTGTGTCTAATTTAATTTTCCCTTAATTAAATTGGACAATAAATTGTAATCTTATCTCATAATCACTTGTAATAGTTAACTGAGTGTGATAAAATCAGTTAGCTTATGAAATTCGAGTTGAGGGTGGTTGGTGAGGCATGCAGAGTGATTATATTTGTTTTAGAGTCCAAGTTGCAGTTAGTGTATTAGTTTAATGCATGAGAAATCAGTTTACTCAATTAATTGAGTTAAAATCAGTTTAACTAGTTGTAACTGATTGTTGCACTAGTGAGAGGTCAAGTGAATTAAATCAGATTTAACTCACATGCAGTGATCTCTCAAGTAACTGATGATTTACTATTAATAGCTACATGCATGTCAGTTTTGATCAAGACCCAATTGAACAGAGGTTAAAGTGATGTTAACTATCAGTTGTATTATTATCAAACTGCCAGCATGCAGTAATACACCCATAGGATTTCCCATGAGAATTGTGCAGTTTTGGAAGGCTGAAATTCCTAAAGAATAGGTATTTAATTCTACAGGAATTGCGCAAGCAAGGCAGGCTAATCATAGGCAGGAAATTGGCTAAGTTTTGGTCGATTTTGTCTGATTCAGTGTGAGACAATTGGTAGAGTGTAGCAGACTCTTGTGAGAAGAGTGCATTGTATTGTTTCATGATTCCTTGGTTGAATATACAATAAAAGATAGAGGAATTTTGAGAAGAAATATTTCCCCAGGAAAAACAAATGTGTTGTAGATTTATTTGCTTCTTTCTCTACTTGGTGTGATTGTGTGATCGTGTTTATTTTCTACAATTAATTTGTAGAAGGATTCAATATCTTTCTTTAGCATATCGCATGATCGAATTGAATCCATTGGTATACATATTGTTTATATAATTTCTACAGGTCAGAATCATCTATTATTTCTTTAGGGTTGGTTCTTGGTGTATAGCCTATTTTTTTGAAGTTTCTTGTTCATTTTCTTCCTCCTCTTCACAATCTATGTAAAATAATTTCTTTCCAACACACTTATGACATTTAGTGTATTTTCTACCACAACTGTAGCAAATCCATTTTCCTATTTTTTCTTCCAATTGTTGTGGTGTCGCCCTTGTAGGTTCTAAAAGTCTAGGAGTAGTAACATTTCCATGTTTATAGATGTGAGTGGTAGGCTTCCTTGTCGCCATAATTTTACATTCAGTTTTTCTTTCCAACCTGAATGCCTTCTCCAATGAATCAGGTTTCCAAAGGCGAACCTCATGTTGGATGTTATCCTTTAAAGTCCCTATGAAGACATCAATCATGTGTTCCTCTAGACACTACAAGAAAAAAACACATTGGTGAGGGGCGAAAATGGTCACCATAAGCTCATTGGTGAGGGTCAATAGAGCCTTCGTCACCAAAAAATGAACGTCACCAAAGGTGGCGTCGCTGAAAGTATAGGTGTTGTGGTGACATTCAAGGTCCATCACCAATAATGATTTATAGTGATAGATAGTGATCGTCACCATTTCATATGAGCAATGGTGACGGACAATAGCCTCCGTCACCAAAAAACTAAATGTCACCAAAGGTGGCGTCGTTGAAAGTATAGGTGTTGTGGTGACATTCAAGGTTTGTCACCAATAATGATTTATACTGACGGATAGTGACCGTCACCATTTCATATGAGCAATGGTGATGGAAAATAGCCTCCGTCACCAAAAAACTGAACGTCACCAAAGGTGGCGTCGCCGAAAGTATGTGTTGTGGTGACATTCAAGTTCCGTCACAAATATTGATTATAATGACGGATAGTGACCGTCACCATTTCATATGAACAACAATGATTTTTTGTGATGGACCTTTCATGGTCGTCACTATTGGTGCATATATATGGCGACGTTCATTGACCGTCACCATAAACTCATTGGCGACATCAAGGTCCGTCACGAATAATGACTATAATGACAAATAGTGACCCTCACCATTTCATATCAACAACAACGATTTATGGTGACGGACCTTTAATGGTCATCACTATTGATGCGTATATATGGTGGCATTCGTTGACCGTCACCATTTCATATTTTGGTGAGGGTCGAAAAATGTCACCATAAGCTCATTGGTGATGGTCAAAAGAGCATCCGTCACCAAAAACTGATCTTCGTCATTCCTTATATATGAATATCAGGGCACGATGGAATCGAACCACCAACCTCCTGCTTGTAAAGCAGGTGCTCTTCCATTGAGCTAGCACCCTTTAAATAATTAGACTTTAAACTAGCAATTGCCCCTAAAGTTGCAAAGATACACCAAAGGAATAAGAACCAGGAAAACCGAAAGAACTCAGTGTCCTTGCTCCTATTTTTATTCTATGACACTCTACAAAGTATGATCTTGATCTATGACATATTTGTGCCGAGTGGTTCTAATTTAATAGTAAATGTTATATTAGATAAAATAAATGAATAACTGAGAGGCCTTACGGGCTAATTTTTAATCCTTACACCAAAATCTCATAATATTCAAGTCTATGGAACAACTCGTTCAAAGTTCAAACTGAAGTAGATTTTAAATGGAAAGCCTAAAACCAGCTAAGTAGTTTACAAGTTAACATTTTGGATATAACTTCTATTCAATTTATATGACAAGTTATGCCATAACCTTGAAACTAGTTTCTTAGCTAAAATACTTTCTTAAGTCAACAATGACAAAGAAAGATAGTCATGGCAAGCAAAATTCTCTTGTTTTTTCTAATGAGGGTGCATGTAACTTGATAAAAGTTGTATGAGAGTATCAAACCATAAACAGTTTCACTAAAACATGGAAATGACAAAGTCTTGTTAAGCAACAAAAGTTTAATTGAATATATGAAAAGCATCGAGCTAAATGATATAATTAAACTAAAAGTAACAGTAAAAAAATGAAATTGCCATCATATACCATCTGGTTTGGTTAGTTCTTCAGAAAGAGAAAGTGCAATTGCATGATCCAGCTCCTCATCTTGATTATGTAATGGACCATCCTGAACAAAAATGTCCACATACAACAATCAATGTTATTGTATTGGTAAGACTTTTGATATAATCTATCAAAGCATGTACTATGTAGGAGAATAACTGGAAAGCACAACTAGAAATTTGAATCACAACATAACAATAAAAAAAACATGCAACATGAAAGGAACAACTCCACAATTTGAGAAATATGAACAATCCATGAACCTGTTCTTATATATTGATATAGATAACAAAATAGAAATCTAGATTTATGAAATTCAAGTATCACACAACAATGTCTTGAACAAATCTCAATATGTAAAATAGTATTTTTTGCATTTGGATTTACCTTGCAGAACCTGAGGAAAAAGTTTCCACAGAAACAACAAATAAACATAACAACATGGACCTCAGGAGCAATTGTGCAGGGGATAAAATATGAAGGTAAAGCACTAGAGAAGTATTCAAAGCAAATGATGAAAAGCGTATCTAGAAAGAACTAAGAACCCTCTGAAGTGAACCACACATTTATCATCATGACTAGTACACTTGCAAAAAAAGATCAAAATAATTTATGAACTATTCCACCAAAAAGCAATGAATTTTTCCACTAAAATACAGTTTCAAATTAATCAACTTTGTTAATGCTAACAGATAGAAGATTGAATTTTAAAAGACAATACACTTTGAATTAGGGATTATCGTGGCATTAGAGGGCACATGCCAAATTACATTATCATCTCCAAATGCACCCCTACGTAGTGTCCATCTGACACTTTGTGACTTGAACCTTTAAAAGGCTTGCTCAACCACTTCATCATTCAAGATTTATTGTGAGTGCGATGGTACAATGTGACCTGCATGTCCCAAATAACATGAGCCAACAATGAAAACCATAATTAAATTATTAATGCCTTACTAATTTAATCCTTGAAAAGACGAAAAACATGAATCCAAGAAAGAAAATGATAAGGTTCTCGTTAACCAACTATTATATTTACAGATATGGCAGAATTGTTGATTGGTTGTTTCAAAATTTAAAGTATTTTACTTATTCTCTAAAACATATGAAAGGACACTAAAATTACCAAGGTCATATTTCAACATAAATCTTGCAGAAAATCAAATTGCAACTATGAAGATATTATTACAAAAATCTTGCAGAAAATCAGATTGCAATTATGAAGATATTATTACAAAAATCTTGCAAAAAATCAGATTGCAACTATGAAGATTTATTACAAAAATCTTGCAGAAAATCAGATTGCAACTATGAAGATATTGTTCTAAATTTTAAAAATTATAGTAATAAAATCCATCTTCAACATGACTTAACATTTTATATCATATTAGACAAATTTTGAGTCAGGGAACAAGTACAAGGTTCGGAGTTAAAATATTTGCATCAAGGACAAGGAGATACCATATACAACTTTATGAGTTGAGTTTTATCACTAGAGAACATAGTCTTGATTCTTAAACCAGCTCTTAATGAGGGAATTCTGGAAATAAATGGGTACAAAATGTGAATTCATCCCTTATGAGTGATTATCAAGGTTTGAACCCAAGTCATCATATGCACTCCCTCTTATTGGTAGACCATTTTTTCTTGTAGCTCATGTTGATGGACAAAAGCCCTCTTAAGGGTGCCACTAACATTGCAGGCTAGCCAATCAAGATAGTCTTGATCAACTTCTATGCCTATAGGGAATAGAAGCTTGGTCTCCAACATAGAAATTGGTCCAACTTACCACTAGACCAATCCCTATGTAGGCTAAATGTTGACGATGAGAAATCATCCGAGGGAGCGACTGATGTTGGAAGCTAGCTAATGGGGATAAACCTGGAAAATTTTGTGCCAAATAGTAATAAAACATTTGTCCCTAGCATGGTGTATGTTCTTAGATTGCACTAGAACAAGCCTAATCGACTCATTTTTATTAGTAGGAATGATAGAGATGTCATTTTTAAGGAGAGTGTTGCTTTAATCTCTTGAAGAATGTTCTTGTTGATTTCCCTCTATGTGTGATATTTTCTAAACTTGCTCCTTAAATTTTGATGACTAGAAACACTAAAGGATATATGTATTGCCTAGGAATCTTGTTAAAACTTTAAGGGAGAATGTTAGCAGGTAGCTATAATTTCTTGTTTGGTAGCAATAGTGAATTGAAGAAAGTTGGATGCTAGGAAATTGAGGCTTCACTTATTGATTTTGGAAATGCACCACTTAGGTACACAAGATGTTATGGGTTCTGTAAATTTTTTGTAAACTACCAAAGTAAGAAGTTGGACTAAGCTAAGCAAGAATCAAGATGATAAGAGGAAGTAAAATTCAACTGGGTTCTAGCACATGTAGAAATGGAGAAATCTTGGCTGGAATATGAGCGGTGTATCATTTTATAGTTGTTAGAAGAAGGAAAATTCAATTGGGTTCTGGCACATGTAGAAATGGAGAAATATTGTATGGAATATGAGAAGTGTATCATGTCTTGTTTTTATGATTAACCTCCATATTATCATCTAGAGGATCAATGGAAGAAGGAAGGAGTCTAAGAATAGAAGCAAGGTATCAAAGTTTCTTTGGATATTTGTGTAATAAAGAAGGGAAAAGGGGCACCTAAAAAGCAACCTTATGTTCTCAAGGAAATGAGCTGGTAAGAGCAGATAAACAATCAAAGTTGGAAAGAGCAAATAAACAATAAGGACATAATTAAATCTTTGCTCCATTAATCATACTGCAATAGCTAAAAGACTAAGGAAGGAGGAGGAGCTATGTGTTTTGGATGGTTGGACAAATTCTCATTGTAGCATCTGCTTGGCATTGAGAAGCAAGGACCGTAAGAAAGATCTTGTACAATAAATTCTTACAATTTGTGAAGACCATTGCCGAAACTGCATCTGACTTTCATGTGTGTCAAGGAAGAGTTTAGAAATTTGCTTCCTTATGAAGTAAGAGAGGAAAATTCTAAGGCTTGCTAAAATCATCGATATGTCCATTTCACAGTGAGAAACTAGATAGAGACACTTACTACTTAACTTTCAAGAACTTATGCTTGACTAGCTAAAAAGTAATGGATTTTTTTTCACATCACCTTGAGTACAAAGTCTCAATCAATTGGATGAAAAATAATGTCTATCTTTCAAATGTTTGAACTAGGACTACATCACTAATATTAAAACAATAAAAGAAATAATTTCACTCTATAAAAAGGTAGCAAGTAACAACATACTTGAATTTTTGGGGTGCTTCAAACAATCTAGTCATGAAGATAGGATTCCAAGTTGTTTGCAGTTTTTAATGGGAAAAGTTGGCTCTAATTTTGGAACTTTGTTGGCTTTGCTGCAGGTATCATTTTGCACCAATTCCTCGCCAAAACTTTTTCATAGACTCGCTAAAATATTCTAGTTTTTTTCATCCTTATATGAGTAAACCTTCCATCCAGCATTGGTTTTCCATACAAACTTTCAAAAGAGAAAGTGGCAGTTCAAAGCAGGTTATAAGGCCTCCTATAACAGACAGAGAAAGAGATGACCCCAAAATGTGGCAAAATTTCTCGACTTCAGCAGGCGGTAAAGAAAATAAAGAGCTTCTATCTGAAACCTCTAACGACGTGATTGGACAGCCTATTCTGGCTAAAACTGTGAAAATGTACCATGAATTTTCTTGTACATTATTATGATGTTAAGGATATTATCCTTACATTACCGACCGTTCACCAAACTGAAACCATGGGAACCCCCATGAGCCGAATCCATTCTGAAATTCAGATCTTTTGACCGACAGAATATTTCCTAGTATAGTTTAGTAATATTTTTAATATTTTATATGTAACCATATAAGAATAGAGAGATATTTATGACAGAGAAATGAGTTTGAAGATGCATCAACAATTTTTCCATGAACGTATATGAAATATGTACCATCTAATACATTGTTTATGTTTCAAAATTCCATATAAATATATATAATTTTTCTTGTATATTTATATTTCCATACGCAAACTGAATGTTTATCATAATTTGAACTGTGTTTGATCGCCTCTCAATAATTGTTCACAAATGTAAATCTGCGTTTAAATTGAAATGACTACGAACAAAGACTGACATCGAATCAACAATTGAGATTATAGTCTTTTATGGTTGAAATTCACAAATTCTCCTCAAAGAAAAGTTTATTATATGTAACTCTCATTTTCAATGCGTTCACAATCTTCTGCTTTCATATGCAAACTTAAGGTTTTGGTTCTTTTCACTTATGTTGTTGGTCCTCCTCGCTGCTCTGCCACTTCGGGGTTTGAGGATTTTTCTACATGGAAAAACCCGCACATCCGTATTGCCACAATTTATAACTTTGTGTTGCAGTGCTTAACAACAGGGTTCTAACCTGTGAGCTCCGGTGCCGAGCATGCAACCAATGGTGAGACCCAACCAATAAGGAGAATGAGGAAATGCAAGCCCCACTTTGGCAGCATCTTCGATGAGTTCCTTTATAGGAAAACCGCTCTCCACCTGCATCGTCATGTTCGATTCATTCACCCAAATCACGCGATTTAGATACCGAGTGCTGATTATGAGACCCTAATCCCCGCCTGGACACACCAATTTGGGAACACTATGAGAGTATCTTGTGACGACTCTCATCTTATGATTTTTTCTGGTGACATTGCCCACCAAAGCGACAAGATCCACTTCGATGGAAGGAAAAACAACCTCTGCAGCCCGGCAGATTCTTTGATCCAGAAACGCCCCATATGCGTTAGATATTATGCAGTTGGTGGATCCATTGCCACATATTACCACAGGACCCAGAGGACTGCAACTAACATAGATTTTGATTTCCTTAATGCAGCATAGAAGAAGAAAAATATGATTAAAAAAATCCATGTCGCCTCGCTAGAGAATCCGACCATGGATTTTCCATGAATCAGAGGTAAGAAAACAAATTATGTTCTATTGGTTGGTTAGATGGGTTGAGGTCTAACACTAAATCGGCTCTATATAAGTCTATGATGTGAAGAGAAATGGAGAGTGCAATTCCTTTTTAGCATATTTGGGGCCACCATCATTCTGGGTTTTCAGTCAGTGAGGCTTCTCTAATACGAAAATTCCACTCACATTACTGACCATCGCCAAAAGTGGGCACTTTCCTCCAAGTCCAACAGGGATCTGCCAGTGTCTACAAAGAATTCCACGCGTGGAATTATGAAAACGCAACTTGTAGTGGAGCTCATGATCGATGGAAATGACGAAGACAAAGAAAGAGGAGTGATTTTCAAGAAATCCCCAAGAAAAAGGGAAAGCCAGAACAACTAATCTCATACCAACCATGTACTCGTGCACTGTGATGCCCTTCCGAAAAGAGAACTATTGTGAGCTCCAGTGCCAAGGATGCCACCAATGGTGAGACCCAACTAGTAGAGCGAATGAGGCAACACGAGCCCCACTTTGGCAGCGGCGTCAATGAGTTCCTTGAGAGACAAACCATTTTCCACATGCATCCTCATGCTCGATTCATTCACCCAAATCATGTGGTGCTGATTATGATACCCACATTCCCGCCTGGGCACACCTGTTTGGAATACTGTGAGACTATTTGGTGACTACTATCATCTTTTTATTTTTGACTATCTCAATGCAACACCAACCCCAAAATGAAATGATTGAAATTTCATCCTAGAGCAGAGGAATGCGTATATAAATAACCACATAAGCCTAGAAATTGGCACCCATGTTTTTGTAGTTTTTTCTATAGAAAAAATAGGGATTTCTATTCGAAGGTGTTTTCTTTGATGTGCGTTTCCAGGAATTGTGGGTTAAAAATATATATGCACCCAGAAATAGATTCGCAGGAATATTATATATCTCAAGACAATTCTGTCCAGGAATAAATTTAAGCACTTGTTAAATCGAATTTATTCTAAAATTTCATTGAAAATGGCACAAACATATAGATGTGACACATTAGATAAGTAAAAATGTGTTCTTACATGAGAATATTCAAACGCTGATCCAATGACTTGAAGGAGGCTGAAAATCGTCGCACAGAATTGAGTGAATTGAGGTCGAGCTTCATGACATTCACTTTGGCATTGGGATTGTCTTTGAGAATGAATTCTTTCACCCTGTGGTCACTCTGCATGTTTCTGACGGACATTATCACTGGTGCACCTGGCAGGGCCAACACCCTCACAGTATCTATCCCTAGTCCACTTGTCCCTGCTAGAGTCTAATAAAATTGAATGTATATGTCATGTACTATTTTTCTGTAGCCCATAAACTGAATGCATGAATGCATTGGAAAAAAAAATAAAAAGTGTATAGTTTGGGAAAATGTATCCTTTAAAAGGACATGAGAAGAAGAAAAACCTGTAATAATGCTCGTGAGGCCATTCGCATCATTTCCTTGAGTGACATCCTCGGCAGTAGATGAAGAAGTGAAACCAGAAGAACCTGGCTTTCTCAACTAACCCCATATCCAAGGAATTGATTCCTTATTTGGTTATTTAGTTAACAACAATCGATACTGAGAGGAAGATAAAATTATAACAAATTTTCAGCGCACCAAAGTGACAAGCTCCTCCTCGGTGGAAGGAAAAACAACTTCTGCAGCCCGGTAGATGCTTCGATCTGGAAATACCCCAGATGGAATGGATCACGAGTTTTCAGCAGATATCATAATACTATTCCAGGATGGTTAATAGCATTTCTAATGGTCTTTAGGGCCACCTTTGTTGGTCGATTCGTTACTGGCCCTAACCAACATCCTACGATCTAGATTCAAATACCCTAACCATCTGTCTGCCCGAAAAAAGTGGCATGTTTCAGATAAGGCAAGTTACGACATTAGAATTAATTCCTGTGGATCACACCCATCACAGGAATCAGAACTCCCATCACCACTAGCTCTGATCCAAACATGGGTGAGTGGGAATGAATACAGGCACGGAGCGAAGCATTGAAGGGTCAGGCCGAAAATAAAGAAGAAGACTAAGTCTAGAAAGAACCTCTTTCTACAGATCTAGTCTAGAAAGTCGAAATATGGCCAATTTTTCCAAACAAGAACTCAAAATAACTGCATCAGGATAAAGCATATAGGATTCATGTTGACTACAAGAAAAATAACGGCAGTTTGCAATACCCTTTAGCAGAAAAATACCTTCTGTGAACTCGTTTTTCCTGCGACGAAACATAAATGAAATTGTAGACAAAGAGACCTGTTAGCTCGAGGATCGATTCTAGGGCATCAGATGCAGGCTCGCGAGGTACCAAGGGGTTAAGAATCTAAAGGCTGGATAGGATTTTTAGAATGGCGGCAAACTACCAAAAGGTTTCGAATCTAAAAGCGGGATAGAATGTTTACCGCCCGATTTGTATTTGAATCTAAAGGCTGGATAGGATTTTTACAAGGGTGGAAAACTACCAAAAGGTTTCGAATCTAAAAGTTGGATAGAATGTTTACCGCCCGATTTGTATTTGATTCAAAAAGATTTTCAAATAATTTTGAATATTTTACATATTTTTATTATTTAACTTGATTAATATTTTTAGATGGAAAAATAAATAGGCATATAAAATAAGAGGCCAAAGAATTGAACCTCAATGTGCGTGGGATAATAAACGTTTACCTCAATTCTCTCGTTCACTTTAAATTGATATAAATTAAGATCATACCTAAATCATTTATAAATTATATAATTATTTATTATTAAATTGAGATTTTATATTAATTAATAATATTAATGTGAATTTATAATTTTTATTATATATTTGTGAAAGCTAATTATTGATGTATCAATATTTATGTTCTCTTTTTTATTGTTATGTTTTAATATGCTTTAAACATGTTCAAAATATGTTTTCACTTTTATGTGGAGGTTATCTACTTGCATATTTAAAGAATTTTGATATAGATTTTGCCTTTAAAAATTGACTATTGTGATTGTGATGGTAAGAAGGTACTCTATTAATAGAGTTAAGGGTTATTTAGAATAAATAGGAGATTATTTTCCATTATCTAGGACTAATCTTTGAGAGAATGGATAAACATTCCCTAATTATCACACAAACAAGAGTTTAATTTTTCATTTATTGTTTTATCTCCATTTTCTAAACAAAGGGAATACCTTCTTCTAAGTGACTTTGATTGGCTCTCAGTCTTAAAGGATTGCCAAACATTAAGAATTGAATCTTCATTACTTTAAATATTTAGTCTTATCGAATATACCAAAAATATGGTAGGATTATTTCATTGTGGACAAAATCAACTACATGTCTGAGGGAAGGTGACATCCTCATTGCATCATTTGTGATGTTTATATAAAAAATAATCCAATGTTATGGAGGAGTTGGTAGAGGTTTGATAAGTGGGCCAAGGCTTCAACGACACCAAGATGATGGAAAAAAAACCCAAGATTTGGAGTTTCCACTTCGGCACATTTGTTATGCACAAGGATGGCTTGGTGAATGGGTGCCATGAAGGGTACGACATGGGAAACCATCCCAACTTGCTCAATCGAGGAAGAACCAGGGTGGGTGAGAGCGCACATGAGCTTGGTGGCATGGGCACGACAAAGGTGTGGCATGACTAAGGAACACACCCCCAACAATGAGTCTAAAAAAGTTGACCGGAGTGCCAATGGATATAATGCAAGGTGAAGTTGGTGTGGTTAGACTGACAAGGGTGGAAGAACATGGAATGAGTTGAACATTGGATGTCCCCCCAAACTAAAGTAGTGTTGTGGAAGAGGCACTCGTAGAGACAAGATGACCCAATTGAATGGAAGGTCACAAGGCATAAGCTAACTAAAAGGGGTGAAGTCACATATATATAAAGGACACACACGATGGATGAGGAGAAGAACAAGACATAAAATATACAAGTCAAGGGACAATTGGGAAAGTTGTAGGGCGAAGAAGAGCAACCAAGCATTAAAATCACAATTAAAAATTACTAACATAATTTAGTAATTCATATACTTGTTGTACTTAATATTTGGTCATATTTTTATTCTTGGACTATAGTAGTAATTTATGCTAATCATTATTAATTTTGTCACTTATTATCTAGTCATATATATATATATATATATATATATATATATATGTGTGTGTGTCACAAAGTCGGCTACTGTTTATATTCAAAAAATATATGGGAGACTAAGCTCTGTTGTTACAAGGCGATGTATATGAGAAGCAGAGCAGGGGAGGACAACATTGAGAACAAAATCCCTTTTGCTTCTATCATTCTTAACTCTATGAAAAACTGAGCTAGTATAGACTTGAAAAAACTGAGACAATAAAAGAGAGTATTTTCAATTCATGCTTAATCGATGTTTATGTGATGGATTTGACGTGCATTGGGTTCTTCTGGATTGCCTTCAACATCTGTGTTTCTTGCATTTGCTGAACTGGTACTTGGTGCATTATTTGTTTCCAGAATATAATTTAGGATATCAACAAACTCTTTGACGTGATTGCATCTGTTTGAGAGGTCATTGAACTGTCCCTGGAGAGAAGAAACTCTGTGAAGGAAAATATTGAGGTCAGCCTCATGTTTCTCCTTGGTGATTTGGGCATGAGTATCAATTTTGGCATCCAAGATCTTATTTTGTGCACGGATTTGCTCCAGGTTTTCCTGGAGATGAACGCAATGAAAGCAGTCTTCGCTTCTTGCCATGTTGTGAAAGCAAATTGAATTACCAGATTGTAACAAAATAATGCAAAGGTGCTGCTCCAAAGAGCAGGGGTCAGGGTTGAAAAGGAAGCAGGGGGCTTGGAAATGCACAGATACAAAGGATCGGGATGAAGAAATATGGGGAGAATGCGAACGCAGAAGAGGGGAGATGGAGTAGTGATTCAGGTTGGGGGGAACCACGAATATATACAAAATCTTAGGTAGATAATTGAGGTGGAGCAGTGATGGAGTCACGTGTGAATTGAGGGATAGATCACGGGGATGATATGAAGACTTCATGAGCACTTGTGAGAAAGGACAAAGACTGAAATTTCAAATTGATTTCAGAGATATTATGACATTGATATCCTTTCCATAGGATTCGAAGGAGATTTCTATTGACATGAGAGCTAAATTTATCATGAAAATAATATGAATGACTGTGAGGAGGAATCTGATGGTATTAGATACCTCTGCAAAAATTCCGAGAATTGATTTACTTATGATTATGGTAGAAAGCATTGGGATTCGTTGGCGTTACATCAGAGATTGCCGATAGAGTGGGAGCAGGCTCTGTTTGCACATGTATTGGCCTCCTTGTTGAGTGAGTGGAGTACATGGTAGAATAAGACTTCTTTCATCTGCTGGGAAAGTGCTTGACATCAACTTATTCTTTGATGCAGGATCACATTGGAGGCATTCCAATTGTAAACCATCAGACTAATGATGATGTCCGAGTCTCCAATGATCGTTGCTGTGTGTATGCCAAGTTTTTGAAGCTCGATGAGACCTTGATAAAGGGTGAGAGCTTTGGCCCTGTTATTAGATAGGTTGCCTAATCCCCATTCATAGGTAGTTATGATGTCTCCATTGGTGTTACAAATGATTCAACCAACCCCGACCATTCCTGGATTAGATTTAGAGGCACCATCAAAAAAGAGGTAATGGGTGTTGCAGTTTCTGAGCCAGAGAGAGAACTCCTCATCTTTCATTCTAATTTTCCAACTATAGCTAGAGTTGTTGCGGTTTTTAATGTCACTCCTGCTATGCACATTGTTGTTTTTTTTCCAGCAGATGCCCTAAAAAATTCCTTTCTTCAACATGGAGACCGACTATGTCAATTTTCCCTTGACTTTTAGCAAACATTGCTTCCAATGTGAGACTCCATGCCTTACTGCATAAATTCCTGATGCTAGCTTCTTTATCTTTGAAGATCATACGATTTCGTGCTAGCCATATGTTCCACAGAAGAGAGCATGTTAGAGCATTCCATACTCTTCGAGAAATGTTGTTTTCTTTACACTTCCAGGGATAGTTCCTTTTCCAAAGTTTCAAGACTTTAGCAATGGAGTTGTGGGGACCCCAGGGGAGGTGGATGTTCCAAAAAATTTCTTTCCAACAGGCAGTGGCAAAGGGGAAATCAATGAACAGGTTCTGAATGGTTTCTTCAGCTGCTTGACAGTTTGGGCAGCGGGATGGGCCAATTACACCACGTTTTTTTAGATTCTCATAGGTGAGGGCTTTCCCTTTTAGGGGGACCCAAATAAAGAATTTTATTTTTGGGAGGGTCTCCGATTTCCAAGCTATTTTCCAATGTGCCCAAATGGGCATGGGATATTCATTATTGCAGATATGCTGGTAAGCAGCTTTGACTGTGTAGTTGGAGCTGGAGGGATCCCACTGAAAGCCATCATCACTGTTGTGTTTGGTACGGGAAATGCCATGAAGATGGATTTGGAGATTAGCGAGGCTTGCTTCCAATTCAATGGGTATATTAGGAAATATCCATCCTTTCCAAATATGTGTTTAAGTGTCCCACTAAGATATCTGATCCAGAGTATGAATCCCCATGCTATTAAAAAAGGATAGGATCTGATGAGTTCCAGGTCTGCTGCTAATGGGTTGCTAGCCCATTATCTTATCAGCTCCAATTCTAATACGATTTCCACCCTTGGGAACCTTGGAAATGTTTTGAGCAAGAAAGGGAATTTCTTTCTTACACAACCCCCAGATTTTAGAACAAGTTCTACTAGGTATATCATGATCCAATAGTTGTTGCCTTGGGGAATTAAGATATTTGATTTCTAACACTTTCTTCCACCAAACAGGCTTGCCATTAATGATTCTCCACACGATCTTGCCACCAAAGGCCATATTTAGGATTTTTGGTGATCTAATTCCTAGCCCTCCTTGCTCCTGAGGTTGAATAACCTGTTTCCAATTTATGAGGTTATATTTCTTTCTTTCATTTTTCCCCCCTTGCCAAAGAAAGTGACAGAGGATATCGTCCA
Source organism: Pinus albicaulis (assembly GCA_034641835.2). Taxonomy (NCBI): domain Eukaryota; kingdom Viridiplantae; phylum Streptophyta; class Pinopsida; order Pinales; family Pinaceae; genus Pinus; species Pinus albicaulis. Next base: position 1,267,957,264 of record CM076574.1, on the reverse strand, counting down.
CTTTGTGGTGAAAACTAGCAAGAGCTTGCAGGAGTGAGAATTGATATAAGGGTAAGGAAGAAAGACCTGATTTAAGTAAAATTAGGTGCCCTGCAGGATTAAGCCAAGAGGAGCCCCATTGCTGCACTTTCCTTTTAATTTTGTCAATAATAGTGTCCCATACTTCAAATTTCATACTGCCAGCACCCACTGGCATGCCCAGATAGGAGAAATGCCCCCAATCCAACTTGCAAGGCACTCCAAAAGTGTTGGCAATGTTGTGCAGAGTTTGAGCAGAAGTGTTCCAGCCGTAGATACAGCTCTTGAGATAGTTGAACAGACCTACGGAGTAGCTCATATATTTATCTAGGAGGGTTTTGAATCGAAGAGTTATGATATTGGAGGCTCCTCCCATTAGCAGTGTATCATCAGCAAATTGAGAATGATTTATGTTCTTGACTCCATTTCCAAATTTAATACCAGTAATAAGACTAATGTGACGATTGTAGTCCAAGGCCCTACTAAAGGACTTAGCCATCAAGATGAAAAGGTAAGGAGAGAGGGGACAACCTTGTCTTAAACCTTGGGAATATTGGAAAGAAGGTCCTGGTCTACCATTAATGAGAGGGGAGATCCAGGGACTAGAAATGAAAGCTTTGACAAGGTTGATGAAGGGCGCGGAAAATCCCATTTTTTCTAGAACATCAAAAAAGAAGGAGTGCTTGACTCGATCGAAGGAATTGGCTAAGTATAGTTTTAGAATGAAGCCTTTTTCATTTCTAGCTTGGCTGGAATGAATGGCCTCTTGGACGAGAAGGATGGAGTCAGAAATTTGTCTATTGGCCAAGAAACTACCTTGGTTTTCAGAAATGAGTGAGGGGAGGAGAGGTTTGAGGCGTGAAGCAAGGATTTTGGTCAAGATTTTATAAGAGGAGTTGCACAAAGAGATGGGCCGAAATCAGGAGAAGGATGAAGGTCGATTCTCTTTGGGAAGAAGGGCAAGATGGGTGGCATTAGTGAATCCTCTGATTTTTCTCTTGCGTTGGGCCCATATTATCATTTTGACAACATCTTTTTTTATTGTTCCCCAATAATTTCTGTAGAAACAGATGGGGAAACCATTTGGGCCAGGAGCTTTTTTTGCCTGGAGCATCCAAATGGATTTTGGTATTTCGTCCTCTTCAATTTCAGTGGTTAGATTTGCATTGATTTCCTCATTAATTCTCGTGGGCAAGTGTTGAAGAAGATCTGAGTAATATTCAAATACTTTTGTCTCATTTAAGAGGACGTTGTAATAATCTAAAGCAACCTTCTTAATATCATCTTGAGTAGTTTGGAGATGGCCTTCCTCATCGGTGATGGTGATGATATTATTTCTAATTTTCCTGACTGTGGCTTGCTTGTGGAAGAAGGCATAATTTTTATCCCCTCCTTGCAACCAAATCCGTCTCAATTTTATTCTCCATTTTTGTTCCTCATCTCTATTGGCACGATAAAGCTAGAAATAGAGATCGCCTTCTAGTGCTCTGTATTCTTGGGAGAGTCCTTGCTCCTCTATCTTGTTGTGGACCCTTTCTAATTCACTTTTTATTTCAGATTTAGTCTTCTCTGGTTCCTTGTAATAATTCTTTGCCCAATCCTTCAAGGAACTTTTGGTCCTCTTCAATTTTCTTTCCCATATGTATCCCGATGATCCTTTTATGTGCTAACTCCATGTAAATTTGACAATTTGATCTGCGATGGGATCGTTGCACCACAGAGAGTTGTATTTAAATGGAATGGGCCCTAAGGGACAGTGGGCCTCGAGGACAAGAGTTGTAGGATAATGATCATACGTTGAATAGGGGAGGACAATAGCGTATGCAGTGGAGTAAGAAGAAAGAAGAGAGACATTTACCACAATCCTGTCTAGCCGCTCCATAATATTGTCTCTGCCGAGCCTGTGGTTGTTCCAAGTGAATCTGCAATTTTTTGGAACAACGTCAACTAGATCGTGATCCTGCATGATAGTTTCCAGCATTGTTCTGTAGGGTTCATGATTAAAAATACCTCCTCTCTTCTCATTGGAGTGGAGTATGAGATTGAGATCTCCACTGAGAATAATATTGTTGTTATCTTCTTCGTCTATGTCTGCTTTGAGAAAAGCCCAACATTTCTCTTTGTCTCTAAAGTGATTTGTTGCATAGATATTGTAGATGACAATAATTTTGTTATCTGCTTGGTTCTCAAGAGTGACTTTAATCCAATACTAGCTGATTGTATCGGATATGCATGTCCAAGTACTTTGGTTCCAAATGGTGGCTATTCCACCGGAAGTGCCCCTTGATTCACAAATGTTACCTTCATACTGCTTGAGTTGATCAATGATTCCTTTCATTTCTTGGTGTCCTTGTTTTGTTTCTTGGAGCATTAGAATTCCTAGTTTCCCATGAGATATCAGGTCTTTCAGGGCAGCGATTTTAGAGGGGTGCCCTAGTCCCCTGCTATTCCAGGATAGGGCCTTCATCATTGAGTATGAGGGATACGAAGAGTTTCTCACCCTCCTTGCTCTTTTTGTGCTACTTCTTTGCTATTTTTCCCCAGAATGTAGGTTTCTATGGGGTTTTGTGTACCCATGGCTATGTATTTTTGGGCATTTTCATCCCTATTCTTCTTTATGGACTTCCTGCCTAGTCCTTGTTTTTTATGTGTTTCTAGATTTACACCGTGCTCTTTGGAATAACTCCTGGTTGATCGAGTGAGGGGAGGATCATGGGAAGAAGAGGGAGAAGTTTGCGAAAGGGGGATGGGGATGCAGGGGTCATTTTCAGGGAGGGAAAGGGCACCAAACGGGTTAGATGATTCCAAAGGAGTTTCGAGAGGGAGGGTGGAGGAGTGGGGGTAGAAATGTTGAGGAGAGGATCCAGGGAAGAGGTGGAAGCTGTGAGATTAGTCTTGGGAGGAGCAGCTTTAGGGTTTTCGTTAGGAATGGAGGCAGTCTTCTTTTTTTTTATAGTTTCCCATTGCTCATCTTGTGAAACATTTTCAACATCAACTAATTTAGAGTAGTGATTGGCAAAGTGGCCATATTCATGACATACCTTGCATTTAAACGGGATCTTTTCGTAGTCCAGCTGTTGGATGTGAGTCTAGTCATCCACTTTGAGCTTGATAGCCTCCAGAAGACTTTTTCCGAGATCAAATTCAACACAGATGCGGGCACAAGCTTGCATATTGTCCGTTGGCTCACTGCAATCAATAAGCTTCCCAACAACATTACCAATGGCTCAAACTGATTCATTTCCCCAACAATGGAGAGGGAGATGTGGGAGCCGAACCCAAACCGAGACTACGCTAGGGACATCAAGTTCGGGATCAAAGTCTGGGATCCATTTGTTAAGGTACAGTCCTCTGGAATCCATGAAATACAGTATTTTTCTGAAGATTAGATCTTTGTCTTCTCTTGATTCAAATTGAAAGGTGAAGTATCCTTTCCCACAGAAGCGGATAGAGATTTTTCCGCTTATTTTGTCAGACCAGTTCTGCTTGATCCACCTTTGCACTATCTTTAGAGAGGGCTACAGACCAATGAATTTCCTGATGAGTCCTCGCTCTGCTAGAGAGAGCGCCGCCATACGAGGGAGAGTAGGGGGAAGAACCACTTCTTGCAAACCATCTAGATTTTTTACAAATTTTGAAATTGTAGGGCGAGGGCACTGGGGTAGTAAAGACTTGACCAAGGCGGAGAAGGCCAACTGGGCAGTGGCTGCCTCCGGGGTTGCATCCGGAGGGGCCATGGTAGACAGGAGGGCCGAGGGCCACGAGTGATGGAGGGCACAGGATCAAAGCAGAGCAGCGCGACCTAATTCCCTATCTAGTCATATATTTTAGTCATGGACTAAATTAGTCATTTTATTTAGTCGTTTTTAGTTTGGTCACTTATTATCTAGTCATTTATTTTATTCCTAAACTAAATTCGTCGTTTAAGTTAGTCATTTTTAGTCTAGTCACTTAAAATTTCTCAAATTTAGTAGCAATTCACTTGAAATAATTGCGGTGACTGAATTTTTTAGTCACCTAGTCACTAATTTCATTATTTTCTACTTGTGATTTAAGGTGTGCCCAGATTGTTGAGGACTGTTAGGTCTTTCTCATTAATAGAATTGTCAGAGCTCGATTATGTATTAAATAATATATTTCCTACACACAATAGTGGAACTTTATCTAAATGGAATTTTCTAGATAATAAACCTAATAGATATGAATCATGTGTTGACTCGTAGGAAATCTCTATTCAACTAGTCATTACTTGAGGGAAATGATACACGCTTATTACTTCTTAAAAAATTGACTGACCCTAACCACTATGGCCTTGGACATATTATAAAAAATGCTCCACAATAATGGTATTAAATCTTTATCTTTTGACAAAAAATATATTAACAAGCACATAGCGTCATCAAAAACTCATTGGAATGATCAATGATGACAGTCGTTTTTTTATCATCACCAAAAGTAACAAAAAGAGCATTGGTGAGGGTCATTAAAAGTTCGTCACTAGAAGTGTCACCAAAGAGAGAATTAGTGATGGGCCTTTAACGACCCTCACCAAAAGTGAAATGTCTTTGGTGACGGACTATAAAGGACCATCACTATATACACTTACAGTGACGGTTTTTAGTGATCAATGATGACGGACATTTTTTGACTGTCACCAAAAGTAGCAAAAAGAGCATTGGTGAGGGCCATTAAAAGTTTGTCACTAGAAGTGTCACCAAAGAGAGAATTAGTGATGGGTCTTTAACGACCCTCACCAAAAGTGTCATTGAAAATGTCTTTGGTGACGGACCATAAAGGACCATCACTATATACACTTACAGTAACGGTTTTTTAATGACCGTCACCATATGTGACATTGGTGATGGACCTTAAAGATCCGTCACAAGCATGACCCTCACCAATGTGTTTTTTTCTTGTAGTGCCTTCTCCTCCAAGTCACTAAACAACTCCTTGTCTCCCGTCATATGGAAGGAAGCACCACTATCAAGATACCACACTGATCCCATTGCGCTTGAAATAAAGCATGTGATCAAAGAGAAATCAAGTTCAAATTGTGAGGCTAAGGCCTCACTCGCTGCAGCTCCAGCAACCTTCTTGTTCTTCTTTTTCTGTGGGCAGTTAGTGGTGAGATGCCCATGTTCGTGACATTGAAACACTTCACTTTGGAAAAATCCAGCTTCTTGCCTTTAGCCTTGGATTTTGGATGGGATTTCTTCCCCTTCCCTTTCCTTGCTTTTGCAGCCAAAGCGCAATTCTCTTCATCATCATTCTTCGATGAAGAGACATCCCTGGTATTCTGCCTTATCTTCTCCTGGACAATATCCGACCAAAGTCTCTCCCAATCTGGTAGTTTCTCCCGTCCATTGACAGAGTCTTCGTAGCTATGCCAACCCTTCGGAAGCCAAAGGAGAGCCAATATCACCAATTCATCATCCGAAACTGTAATTCCCACACTCCCCAACTCATCCCTACATTGGAAAAAATTTGTGAGATATTTTGGAATACTGTCGCCCTTCTCCATTTTGATTTTTCCGAGCTTATATTCCAGCGCCAACTTCCTATGGTCGCTGCTGCTTTGGAAAAGATTTGTCAAAGCCTTCCACATTGCAAATGGAGTGGGTGAAGGCTTGACACAATATGATCTTTCACACCTTCCAACAGAATTCTTCTTGTCTTTGCTACCTTCTTTTTCCTTGCGTCAAGTAATGCAGCATCACTAGAAGTAGGCTTAGGAACATCACTATCGATGAAATCCTTTAGTCCATTATCTTCAAGCACCACCTCCATCCTATCCTTCCAGGATATGTAGTTTGAGCTACCCTCAAGGGCATACTCCAACCGCAACCCATTGAAATCCATTTCAATGAATACTCAACTGTCGCACCAAGAAATTTCTGCAACAAATTCGAATTGTCCACCATCACAAAACTTAGCACCACTTCACTATTACAATCTCCAGTGATTAACACTGCTCTGAGACCATGTAAATTTTTTTTAATACTGATAGTATTACTGGATTCTCCTGATCTAACAAATTAATCTTATGTTAAATACATAATCCTTCCACTTAATTCTTTGCATAAATTAAATCGCCAATTGCAAAACACATGAAGAAACTCAATCGCACATAAACATAGTTGTTTAACGGGAAATCTTAAAGCTAAAAACCCCAACTATCATATATTATGTATATTAATGGAATCATGTAATAATCTCATACAAATATTAGTACATCAAGCTCTCAGTACAATCAACAATCATTACACACTGTCATGCATAAATTTTCATATCTATGCACCAATTTCTTCCCTCCTGACAGCCTGCCTCCACTACGCAATCCCTGTTGAAGAAGACCTCTGAATGAATGAATTTGAATTGGCCTTGCCTTGACTACGCAATCCTCATTGGCATCTCCAATGTGTGTCAGATGCATTGAATGCATCACTATAGTCACAACAGATAGTCCATCTCACCCTTTCACCTATCCTTCCACTGGGTCTCCACTGGAACTGACATGCAAGTAGTTAATTGTTGTATTTTTTCAGTTGCAAGTGAATCTCTAGTTATGAATTAATTAAATAATTAATTCACTAAACTCTCACTAGTGTATCTTCAGTTATAACTCGATACACCTAGCACAACCTAGTTTAACTCACTTAACTGAGTTAAACTGAATAACAACTCCCATAACTACTCTTCCAAATCTGTCACAACTTTGCCACTTCAGTTCTAACTGAGTCCTTTATGCATGAGTCACCAACCACCCTAGGAATTGTGTAATTCCTTCAGCCCACTGATTTTCCAAATCTGTTCACTGAAATAAAGTGCTCCAAGAGAATAAGTTGATATTTATTGTCGGATTATTATTAAGGGCTAATAATAATCGACATGCATCGATTTTTAGATTGATGATCTATAAATAGACTTCGCCCAATATTCTAAAAATAGAATCTCATCTATTTTTCACATTTGACCAACCATCTACAAATAGCATCCCGCAACTTATATAATATGCTCACCATGCCTAAAAACAGACATACACCTAAAAATAGCCTGTGGGCCCCACTTAGTGAAGGTGCTTAATTTTCACTAAGCTCATCATCTTGTTGAATATCAACATGATTTTTAGTCTTTTTGACCATTTTCTGAAACCTTTGAGTTTGAAACCAATACTTCATTTTGGTCCAATTTCCATAAACTTAAAGGCATTGTTGAAAATTTTCAAGAAACCTTTGAAAAGGCCTATATTCAATATCAGCAATAGGATTTTGGTACTTATTTTACCTCACCATCTCATATAGCTACATCATTTGTTCCTCCTTTCATTCCATCTTTACCTTTGCATATTTTTATTCAATCCACACCACAATTCACACCTCTACCACCTCCTCCATTAATAATGGCCAAATTTGCTCCACCGATTCTACCAGGTCAGCTTACTGCTTTACCTAAAAATTATGGTTAGAGGCTGCCACATCAAAAATAATAGCCTATCAGCATGTGGCTAGAGTAACTGATTTTATTGATCTTGAATAAGTAGATAATGGGGATGCTAAGATGCATATTATTGCTCAAAGTTTTTCTAGAGAAGTAAAGAAATGGTTTTTCTCTCTTGGATCTGGTACAATTGGTACATCATAACAACTAATTGAATTATTCATGGAAAAATAGGAAGAGAATAAAAATCCATTTTAAATCGTAGTTGAATAAAATGCACTAAAAAGAAATACAAATGAATCTGTCCAAGAATTCATAGTTATATTTAATAATATATATGATCAATTCCTGATAATATCAAACCACCCCCAGGGCTTGCTTTACTCCATTACCCTGATGGTTTTGACCTTGATATGGCCTATCAATTGAGAGAGAGAAACCCATCAACTTTGGAAGAGATGCAAAGAAATGCAGTGAGTGTAGAGGTCAATCTGATCATTAAAAAATCCAAGGTCAAAATAGAAAAAAGAGTCACAATAAAAGAAGAAGCATCCACTTCATCAGAAAGAAAAATTAATACTTTGATTAAAGCCATGGAAAAAATGATCGATAAGATGTCTAATGTTGATAGACAAGTTGAACCTTCTATAAGAAATCCCAATTTCAGGGGTCAAAATCAACAACCCCAATACAACATTAAAAAAAGGGAACAGAGGGGCCAGGATCCACAAAGTCAACCATAAGTTAGGACACCTTTCCAACTGAATTATACTGAAGGCCCTGATGAAGATGATGAAGAAGAAATTTCTGGAGAAAACCATTTATTTGAGGAAAATCAACAACCTTTCTTCCTCATTGAAGAAGATCAATATTCTGCTTAAATTTGTGCATTAGAAGACCAACAATATGTCATGTCAAATGAAGATTTAATGTGTACTGAAGATTATCACATAGGTTATCAAAATTCCCCCACACAAGTTCAAAGACAGTATGGTTTGAGGAGAAGAAATGTTCCCATAGTTTCCAATCAAAAGAAGCAAAGCTCTCAAAATAATACTCAACAAAAAGAAGTTGTTGTACCTAACAGAGGCAAAGAAAAAGCACCTATTGCTTATACTTCTCCTAAAGCTAATGAAGCATCCACCAACAATCAAAGAAAAGATCAAGAATTTCAAGAAGGAGGACAGAAGAAAGATTCTTCATCCAAAGAACTGCCTGAAAAGAAGGACACGTCACTAAAAGAGGTAGAAAAACATCCTCCTCATTTTTCTCTTGAAAATGAAATTGCTAAACTGAAGGTTTCCATTCCTCTAACTGAGATAATGTAGAATTATCAATATAAGTTTCAAGTTAATAAATTGCTTAGAGTTGATCAAACATATGATATGGTTAACTTGAGTGATGATCATTCTGAGCTTCTTTTTGGTCCGGCTATTGATGGAAAATTAGAATATAATGAAGTTCCTCCCTTTTACTTAAGTCTCAAGATCCATGATTTTATTCTTCATAATGCAATGCTTGATTCTGGAGCATCCCACAACCTCATGCCTAAATCCATTATGGACAAATTAGGTCTTGAAATCACAAGACCTTATCATGATCTCTATTCATTTGATTCAGGGAGGGTGAAATATCTTGGTCTTATCAAAAATTTAGTAGTTTCATTAGAACAAATCCCAACCGAGAATGTCCTTATGGATGTTATTGTGGCTGATATTTCACCTACGTATGGAATTCTACTTTATAGATCATGGGGAGCAAAGCTTAGAGGAACTTTGCAACTTGACTTATCATATGAAACAATTCCTATCTTTGGACAATTCAAAAAAATTTACAGAGAAAGTAAGATGAAGTACATGATTAGTACAATAGAAAGGCCTAAAAATCATTCCATTCATGTTATACATACATATTTAGAGTCTTTTATTTTGTTCAATGAATAATTCTCAACATCTTCGGGCTTTTTGATTGAAGAAAAATCCAAAAATCCAAAAAATTCAAATTTTGTTTTAGAATTGGCAGAGACAGAATTTTGTAAATTAGTGCCAAACAATTTGGAAATGAAGACATCTCCTCAAGAAGAAAATAAGAAAACAGTAGAAAAAACATAGATTTTGAATACAACAGAGATATCTCAAATAGAAATTAAAAATCAACCATTTGATTTACACCTTCCAGATGAAGAAAATAGTCTTTGGACTATGGATTTTGATGGAGCCATGGGAAAAAAAGGTGTTGGTATTGGAATTTGGATTCACAGCCAAATTTATCAATCATTGGATATCCCTCCAAATGTTATAATGTCTTCCTACAAACTAGCATTTGACTACACAAATAATGAAGCTGAATATAAAGCCTTAATTGATGGTCTAAAATTTTTGAAAAAGCTTGGTGCAAAGAAATTTTTTGTATATGGAGACTCCGAGTTAGTTATCAAGCAAGTCAAAGGAGCGTACCAAGCCAAACATCCCAGAATGAGAGATTACAGAAATTCAGTCCTAGATATCCTCAAAACATTTCCAGAATATACTCTGTCATTAATTCCTAGAAACAACAATGTTATTGATGATTCTTTGGCCACTTCTACTAGTATGTTCAAGATTCCTCTATATCCAAACAAAAAATATGAAATAAATGTCAAACATCACCCTAATGTCCCTGACAATGTTCAATATTGGCAAGTGTTTCAGAATGATGAGCAAATCAATAACTTCTTGCACACAGAAGAAGAATTCATAAATGCCCAAATAGATGACCAAGAAATTCATGATACAGAGATGCAAGTACTACAACTTAAGGATAATTCTATTCCAAGAGTTTTAATACCTTTGGAAGAACATTTTGACGAGGATGATGTTGCAAGGAAGCCTACTATGTCACCAATAGAGGTGGGAGTGGAATATTTAAATCTTGGTACTTCAGAAAAGTCAAAGATTAAAACAGTTAATAGTTTTCATGAGTGTCATATTTTTCAAGGAAAAAGGAAACTTTTACCCTTGCCTCTTAAACCAATTGAAGTTCAAGCACCATTGTAGCAATGGGGACTTGATTTTATTGGTGAAATTCATCTTCCATCTTCAGCTCAGCACAGATGTATTTTCACTGCTACAGATTATTTTACCAAATGGATTGAGGCTATTCCCAATGGGAAGGAAACTGATTCAATTATCATTCAGTTTCTTGAAAATAATATTTTCCCAAGATTTGGTTGTCCATACAAGATTATCATTAATAATGCAGCTACTTTTAAATCCAAGAAGATGATTGATTTCTATGATAAATATCAAATTACACTTGGTCGTTCTACTGCATATAATCCTCAAGGAAATGGGCTTGCATAATCATCTAATAAATATTTGGTGAATATTATCAAGAAGATGTTGCAGGAAAAAAAAAGTAATTGGCACAAGAAGCTTACAAATGCTCCATGGGATGATAGAATGAGCACAAAAGGATGAATTAACATGTCTCCATTTCAGCTTGTTTATGGAATTGATACAGTTTTCCCTACTTCTTTGGTTGTTCCAGTAATGAAAATTTTGCATGAAGTTTGTTGGAAATTGGGTTCAATGCTCCCCGTGTGTTTCGCGACATGGACTAACCACCTCTCGTGTATCCTAACTCTGGCGATTGTAGCAGAGACTAATTCCTGTGGGTTTTGGTCTAAAGGAAATCGTGATTCCGACAAGTGGTATCAGAGCGACATGTCTCGAGTTTGAAACTCACTTGGCTCACGTTGGGAGGGAGATTGTTGGACATTGGGTTCAACACTCCCCGTGTGTTTCATGACATGGACTAACCACCTCTCGTGGATCCTAACTCTGGAAATTGTAGCGAAGACTAATGCCTGCGGGTTTTGGTCTAACGGAAATCGTGATTCCAACAAAGTTGACAGTGAGCCTAATGACATTCAGAGAAGGATCACCTAGCTGATACATTTGCAAAAGTCAAGAGATGAATTTTTCACCAATACTTCAAAGTTGCATGATAGAATTAAAAATATTTTTGACAGAAAAACAAAGGCTAATGACTTCAAAATTAGAGATATTGTTCTAAGATGGGATGCTAGAAATGAAGAAAAGGGCAAGCATGGGAAATTTGAAAATGTTTGGAAAGGAACTTACAATATTGTAGCATTCAAAGGAAACAAAGAATTTTTTCTAGAAGATCTTGAAGGACAAGAAGTGTTGGGAGGACCTATCAATGGTAGGTTTCTAAAACACTATGTTTCTTGAAATGTTGAAAATTAAATTCACTATAATTATATATACCGGTTTACATTTGAATTTCAACAAATAAAATGGAATGGTTGCAAAATTTTGAAGCCCGAGGAGAAGGCCATGAGACTTCTACAAACAGTTCAGGTTTTATTTAAAAAAAAAAAAAATCTCAAGTTTTAGTCTTTTGTCAAGTCAGAGTCAAGTCAGTTGTTTTAGTCAAAAGTTTTCAATTTGTTTTAGTTTTTCAAAGTACAGTTGACTCCATAGCCCAATGTATAAGGATACCTGATCTACGGTGTTCTTGACACCTCTTGAAGGAGCTGCCATCCCCAGATGGAGTCAATGTTAGAGTCAGTTTTTCAGTGATCAAAGATAGCTATTTTAATAGTTTTTCATTAAGTATTTAGTCAACAAAAAAATTCAGTTAGTATTCAGCAATAATTTTGATCATTGAATGAATGAAATCATGATATGCTACTCCTTCAAACTTTTTCATCTCCATTCAAAAGTCTAAAGTCATGTCATTTCATCTCATACAAGTCAAGTTAGGGTCTAAAATGCCATGAAAATTCTTCATTTTTTTACTTAAAAAAGGCAGTCAAAATTCGTTTTCATTCATAAAAGTCTTGTGGAAGGAGCTAGCTTATTTTATAGTCCAAAAATAAACTTTGTGTCATGGGAAATTCTATGCTCTGTTGCTGTATTTTGAAGAGAAATGAAAACTTTGTTGAAAAAATATTTTTTCAAAATTGTATTATATTAAAGATTTATCTCTAATATTTCGAAAATAAAACTTTGAAACCATAGGTTTTAAATCCTATGAGTTATATTTTGTTGTTGTCATACTCCACTATCTATTATCCTCCATCACTATCACGACATGTTGCATTCATTTATTCGCCTACCATCCATATCACATCACTCTCATCATAACCCTACCCCACCAATCAATCACCTCGAATGTACCTTAATCCTCCCTCATCTAGCCAATCATCCCTTGCATCACAGTTTAATCCGATAGCCTGTATTAGGATTCAGACGCCCCTCATCGTCCGAGATTTAACGTCAGGGGGGGGTATGAAAAGAGTGGTATTGTACAGTAACCCCACTGCTACTTGTCAGATCTATGTGATTTTTCACCCCCCACACGAAACTACTTACTGCTCTAACACCCCTCCAAAATCCTGACTACCCTTTGATATTAGATCTGGTGGTAAAGATTGGATATGATACATATAATGTGAATGCAATTGAAGAGATCATCAAGAATAAAAATGTTGATATAGCAGCATTGAGAAAGAAATTGAAAATCCCAGCTATAGAAGATCCTTTGGCAAAGGATATTGAAGAGAATGAAACTCAAAAAATAGATATGATGGATTTGATAATGGAGCAGAATGCTCAATTAAAGAAAATGGAATTAGATTTATAGAAGATGATAAAGGAAAAAGAAGCAACAGTGAAAACATAAAATGTTCCTTTAGAGGCATTACCACTAGCATCCATTCCTATAGCTCAAAATTCTACAGCAAGCACTACAGATGGAGTTGAGTAGCCTACCAAAGCAGTTTAGAACATGTCCATTCAAGAAGAGGAGATCAAAAAGTTGCAAGATTAGGTAAAATTATTGCAATTACAGAAAACTAATGTTGATAGTTCACATGCAGCTGAAGCATAGAGGGCTAAAAAGTTGACTGAAAGGTTACAAAAAGAAAAAAAAGAATCTGACATTGGTAATACTTTGGGCCAGTTGAAAGAGATAATTTGGGTGGACATCACAGAGTCCATCACTAAAATTTGGCCAAGTATACAGATCATCTTTGAGAAAAAAGAGTTGATCCAGAAGGAAAATTAGGCCATAACAACAATCAAAGCACAACTGAGAGACAAGTTTACCACATCAAATAACATCATTAGATTTATGAATTCAAATAAAATGTATGAGTTGGATGAATTGGGCATTGAGGACAGAAAATAAACCATCCTGGAAGTGAAGAAAGTGCTGACAAATAAGAATTTGGTTCTTCAGTTTGAATAAAAATGTCATAGTCTGGAGGTTACAGTTCAGAGAGTTTCCAACAGGATAGAGTTTCTAACACAAAAAGGATTGGTTTCTCTTTTTGTAATTAATGATAAACTGATGACCAAAGATGACTATCGAAAGAGACTTCAAGAAATTTCCAAGGATACTGCCAAGTTTGCAAATATTAAAGGCACATTAACAGGAAAAGCACTGTTGGGAGCAATAAGCAATGACATTTACATTCAATATGAAACCAAACATGTCTTTGTGGTGAAGCCAACTGTTTCTAAATACACTGAAGTAGATGAAATTTACCGAAGGGTAATTAAATTAGTTATCCCTGATGAAGAGCACTGCAAAAATTTATGTGAGTTTTAGGAGTAATTAATAAAAGGATAAAAGTCAAATTTTTCCAGATCAACAGTCAACTGACAACCAACGCAATATGTGATTATATTCTTCAGCAACAGCTTTCAGTTACAGCCAGCGACAGCACAACAAATGTAATTTATTTCCATGATGTCGTTAGAATGTAGTTAGCAGATAAAGCACTATCAGTTTGGATAGTCTTTAATTTAACACTTGTAATTTTATTTTTCTATATATACTTAGTTGTTCGAAGTATTGTTGCTGGATAATTGAGTTTGAGACTCTCTGTATTACTGTGGACGTGTTATTAATTAAAATCAAATGAGTTACAACAATTGTGTGAGATTCATGTGGTATTTTCATTGAGAACTGTGCATTTCCATGTTATTTCATTTCCGTTCCATTTTCTGTGTAAAATCTTATTCAGTTTATAAGAATAAATCAGTCAAAGGTTCTGTTTATTAAGATTTTTACAATATGTCTTTATTCTAATGAATGAATTCATGTAAAATGCTCATTCATACTTCTCTCTTTTCTACCACTATACACTAATGACAAATTAAATATGCTCAAATAGTTTGCCTATCCTTCCTTGCTCAAGTTACTATAATCCGAACTTTGAAATCATTTTTAGCTTCAATGATTATAATTTTTATCCAGCAAACAAATCATTAAACAAATTCTAAAACAAATTAATTTATATCTAGCCTAAAATCTGGTACTCAACCCTAAAATTGAATAATTAAAAAGTGACACACACAGAGCCCTCTCTGGTTAGGTAGGGCTAGCTATCTAGTTAAATTTGGTCTATGGTTACCTTTCTTCACTCCTAATTTCAGCCTAGGAGGTTGGGGAGAGTGATAACAGTACCCTATATGGAAAATTTTATTACTGGATGGAGAGCAATATTCTAGTCGTGGAGTAAAGCCTACTTGGAAGTTTATATAAGCTTTGTTTATTTCTCCCATAAAATTCGCAATTCAAACATTTCATGGCACTAAGTAATCCAAAGTTTCTCCCTATTGTGTTTCAAGTTTTAAACTTAAGATCTTTTACCGTGTTTGTATCTATTTCACTTTAACAAAAGGATTGTTGTATTCGAGAGATGATGCTAAGAGTGGGTAGTTACTTGTGAAGTACTGTAAATATACATACAATTCTGGAAATATGGACATAGTTATTTGTAAAGTGTTGTCAAGCTATAAACAATTCCTGCAATGTGGCTATCAAATTTATGAATTAAGTATATTGTACTTGCCAAATAACTACATATATATCCCCGGATGAGGGCGATTTACATGTTCAAATAAGGTTTCCACTTGTTCTCTCCATGCAGGGGCACCTGGCCTCTCCATAAATTTGCACCTGCCTCCCGCGTGAAGGCCTTAAATTCGAAGCTCAAGGGAGGACGATGGCACTTGTGGCATTCACTCATCCCTCTCGACCTCCGCTCATGCAACTTGAAACTTGGCCATTTATGGTTGATGGCTCCTATTTTCAATCTCATTTGTGTTTCCAATTTTCATTCTCTGCATACCTTTGTCACACCTCTGCACATTTCTTTGTTCCATGCCTACGTCCCTCTGAGCTTTCTTCTCCAGCCCTGCAGACCCTCCAACCCATCGATTCAATGCCAAGAATACATCGAATGCGTTGTCGTCGAGGACGTGGTAGAGGCTCTCGCTCACGCCCTCCAGTTCCTGCAATGGTTGCGCGCTCTTTTTCCATCTCAGTTATTTTGGAAGAACTTGAGGTTCTCGACCCCCAACTGCTCTCAGCCCAGCTCTCAATTCACCTCCAGGAGGAGCAGCATTACCTCTCCCCCTCCGAAAGCAGAAAATGCTTGTGCAAATCAACATTATCACGCTCCTCCTCCCCTCTGCCACAAAAATCTGTCAGCCTCCCCGTCAAACACTTGGCGGAAGGCTCGGAACAGCCCTTCGGAGGACACCCGGCAAAGAGATGTAGAGGTGGACAATGTTATGAATCTAATTCATAACTAATGTAATAAATATAATCATTAATAGATAAACATGGATTATGTAAAATAGTCATTAGGTTAATGAAAGGGCATGTCTAAAAGACATGCCCATTCGTGAAAAGGCACCTACATGGCTATAAAAGCAGGGCCTCATTGTAACTTTAAAATCATCTTATTCATATCATATTTTATAAATAATATATTATTATAAATACCTCTTGTGTATTTT
The DNA here is from genome assembly GCA_034641835.2 of Pinus albicaulis. Taxonomy (NCBI): domain Eukaryota; kingdom Viridiplantae; phylum Streptophyta; class Pinopsida; order Pinales; family Pinaceae; genus Pinus; species Pinus albicaulis. The sequence goes on along the minus strand of CM076574.1, from coordinate 1,267,940,987 downwards.
TATAATTAAAGCCATTTTTGCTATTAAGCCAACAAATCTACAAGTCTTGCTGCTATAGAAACCAAATCTACAAGTTCTGCTGCTACAGACAATGCAGCTCGATCAAATTTGGCCAAATAGACCGATATGGTCTCCACTTCAACTCCAGAGCTGGCCCCCCAGCTCTCAAATGAGGATAACGAGACCATGTCCGACTACGAATGTTTCATAATTGAGAAGAATCCTCAATAGGAGAACATGATGCTCAGAACCGATAGCTACAGCTCCTTGGCGCTCCTCTTTTTCAGTTTATATATGCTCCTCTATAGTACTTATGTCTATCTTTATCTCTTCCTACAAACTCTATCACTCATGTTTATGCTTATGCCTGGTTTCCCCTTGAAGGGCAACCCATTTTTTAATTGCTAAACTCATTAAGGGTTGGTATCCCCCTGAACGATAACCCATTTTTTTACTTTTTGGACTGTCTTCATCCAACAGGAGTTGGCTAATCCAACAACCCCTGTCCTTAAGAATGATTGAAATTTTGTACATTACAATAGAAATTAGCATAACTTAGAAAACAAAACAAATAAATATATATAATTTTCAAAATAAATTTGTGAAAGTAGTCATATTGTACTTTCCATTAACAATAACATATACATATTATATATATAATATTTTTCAAAATATTTAATTAACAAAGAGAACCATTCATCATACAAGTAAATCCATAACATTTTAGCTTTTCTTGGAGTTTAATAGATTCAAAACAACATAAATACATGTGAAATTAGTTTATTTAAGTCATTTGAAAATACCAAATCTGGATGTAATAATAATTAATTTAGCAGAAAGTTGTATCTTTTTAACATCATAAATTATAGGTTTATATTTTGTGAATTTTAACCATATTAAAGTATTAAGGAGTGTTTGTTTCCACAGGTGGGAATACAATGTTGATTAGAGTTTTTGAAATCCTGTGTATTTAGTTCGAAAGGACCAAAGTTTTGGGTGAACACTTCACCCATCTTCAGGAGCAGAGAGTTTTTTCAGATGATAGGAAGAGTGTTGCACTGATATATATAGCTGACGGGAAACTAGTGGTTAGAGAAGCGTTAGAGAATTAGAGATTTAAGGGTACGATGATAATGATGATGAATTGACTGAGTCAAATAATTGATGAATTTAAATCAATTTCTCAGATGAATAATTTGAATTAAAAATAAATTATTAATTAATAACCAACCCTTAAAGAATAAAATTAATTAATTGAAGAGATAATTGAGGAATTCGAATATAATTTTTTTCTTTCTTAAAAATTAGATAATCATAATAAAAAATTTAGAATATGGGAACAATGAAAAGTCAATGGGATGAAATATTTAATTATATTAAATTCAAATTTAGAATAACTGAAATTGAAATTAAAGACATTTATATTTAAATTCATACTTAAAATAATTGAAATTATACTTAAAGATAATAATCTCATGTGAAGAAATGAAGAATAAAACAAGATAGATTTTAAGAATTAAATTTTTGGAGGGTGGGATACCCATAAAAATTTATTTTAAATTTAACTTAATTTTTATTTTTGAATTTATTATTATTATTATTATTATGATTATGATGTTGAAAATTAGGATTTAGATTATCTTACAATATAATAGGACGACAGATTAAAATTAATAGGATGAGGATAAGGAGCAATATTAGAGTCGCTTAAAGTATGGTTTATGATTTTGATATGTGAGGATTTAAGAAAGATAATTTTGAAAGAGAATAAGTTTTGCAGTAACACTAAGAATAATGGAGTTATAATATAGAGTTTGTAAGAGCATATTTCTCAATATCTTTTAAAAGTTGTCTAACTCTGTCACTTGAGAGAAAAAATGAGTTTAGTAATGAACTCATATTGCAATTATAATCCATGATATAACTATATTTTGCAAAATAAATAAATAAAGTTGCATAAAATTTTGACTTCCATCTTCCATGCTACTCTTTCCTTCCCTCTTGCAATTCTAAGATATATTTATTCTAAATGTTTTATTTAACTTTCAACCATTAACTATGAAGTTATGTCTAAGAAAATAATAAACAATAATTCATAATAAATCTAAAATGACCAACAATTACCAGAAATAACTAGGGATAACTAGGGATGTTAGAGTTAAATTGATTAATGAATTAATAAATGCATTATCTTGTACCTCAAAATTCTAGAAAGTACTTTCAACCCTTCACTGTATTTTTTTTTTCTATATGAAGATGAATATATTGTGTTGTTTAATTTTGTGGGAAATATTGATTAGTATATTGTTTAGTTTGGGAAATTGTAAGGGATATTGATTAGGTTTTGGTAAGAAGCTTGGATAACATATTAATGAAAAATATGATATATATTTTTTTTTAAAGTGTGTTTTTGTGTTTTTAGATGGTGGTTTTTTTAGAATTAATACTTGGTTAAGATTATTTGGATACGGTTTAAGTTTAAATTTTATTAGATGTTATTATATAAATTTTATGCTGGTATTGGTAATTTGTAAGGTAATTTCTTAAGATTATTTGAATGAGATTTTATTTCAAATTTTATTGGTTGGTACTATGAACTTTTGGTCAGTATTATGGTCCCTTGAAACGAAATAAAGAAAGTACAAGACCCACCTCCCAACCATCACATCTATTTGAACTTAACCCCGTAAGTTGGTACTTTGTTACCAAATATGTCAAGCTAGAAAATAAGGAACTTTACCTATGTGTTCAATAATGATTACCTTCACATCCTCCATGCATCTAATTTTTTATAGTAAATTCTTATATTATAGTGTATATCCTCACAATTATGTAGGTAACATATCACTTTTTACCTTTCATAAAAGCACTGTAATAGTATAGTATAATATGATGGTATATTTTGTTAAAAACTCAAGTGATTAGGTTGTAAATTTGAAATTTATTTTTATTCTTAATTTTTTATTTATTACAAGTATTTTACATACTATGTATAACCAAATCAGGTTATAAAATCAACTTTTAGTTAAATTGTATGCTAACTAAATAGGCAAAAAAATACAACACATTCCCCTTCCATCATAATATACAATTCATGAACACTAGACCCACCTTTGTGTCACGTGCACTAATAAGCAACCTAAGCTTTTTCGTTCCCGTTAGTTTCTGTGGCAAAAGGCGTTGAAGCTCATCTTTTCGCGAAACATCATCCATTCAAACGATGGATTCCACTTTCTCTAATGTCTTCCTTAGCTCCCCGGTCCATTTCTTCCTTAGCTAATTTCCCGAGTAATTTGTCTTAAAAGAAAAATACCATCTTTTTCTGCCACCCTATGTAATTACTCGATATCGACTTTAAGGAAACGTGATAAATGTATTACAATCCTATGCTCTTACTCAGTTGGTACATGACGACATGTGCCAACGTGGACTTACCGATTCCTCAGGCCCATGCAAGATAACTGCGATAATTTCCATTTGACTTCCCCACTCCAAGTGGCCAATAACTTCATTCACCCCGGCATCAATTCCAATTGTTTCAACAAAATACAGAGTCATTAAAATAAAACAAGAGTAGTGTTAAGTCTTCGAAAATTTTACTATATATCATAAAATATTTCACAATATATGACAGTTAACCTGGATCTTTACAAGATAATGTGGCCAAAAGTAGATTCTTCTCCTCCATGGTGATTATTTCAAATTAATTATAAATCTACATTCTATCTATCTTATCTATTTTTAGCATAAATTTATGAAGTATTTTTAGAGGTGAAATTTGGCATATGAGCTATTTTTTATATATTTAAAAAAAAAAAAATATTTATCAATTTTGTTGAAAAAATACTTATTTTTTAGATATATGATTAAATAGATAATATTTACAAAAACATTTTAGATTTTAAAAGTAAATTACATGTTTTTATTGAATATTCACCTACATTCTATACATATAAATTTTCAAACCAAAATAATCACCTACTAAATTATATATAGAAAGAAAAAATTGCCTGGATTTCTAGACAGCGGAAAAATTGCCTGGATTTCTAGAAAAATTGCCTGGATTTTCCTGTTGGCCAGAAACTTTTGACTCTGGCCATTGTAAATCCATCCGTAATTTAAAGAGATTCAGATTCGGAAGTGATCCCTTGTCACATCCGACAGCCCATCCGCCCTATGCACCCCAATTCGAATAGAGAGAAAGCGTGAAACCGTGCGCATTCAACCATTCCACCGTTCGACCTCTCCAAAAACCTCCATGCGTGTGGTGACTCTAGTTTATGTGGTGACTCTACACGATCGTCCATTCGAAATCGAAACGTCGCTTTGCGAGTTGAGAGGAGGAAGATGTGATGCTGATTATTGTGATGAGTCATCAAAAGGTTGTTGGTAGACTTTGTTGTTTATCAATTCACAAGAAAAAAAGCTCTATTCACACGGTCTTGGACACCCCTGCTTCTAAGATAACAATTATTTCAGAGCTATTTTATCCCCAATATTCCAAGTCTTGATATTCTAGGGAAAAAAATGATACTTGTCTTATTGATATTGAAAAAACTGGAGTATTTCCCATGGCTAAGTCTAGATGTCACACCCATAAACACAAAAAAATCATTTTTATTTATCAACTCCTCCATTGTGATTTACCATAGACTATTGGTTGGCTTATATATATAATTTCTAACATAATGAAAAACTTAAAACCTACCTTTTAATACAAAATCATATTAATTTGAAATTGTCATAGCATTTGTATCGTCTCTAAACATCTAATACAGATTATATATATACATTCTTGAAACATAGATATTTAATGTCACTTGGTTTAAATCTTACTGTACTACCGAGCACATTAACAAATCTTTCGATTGATTAATACATACCACTGACTTGTGATATGACTAATTTGGGAGGACGGATGGTTAAATTTTAACTTAGATCTCATAATGATATTTAATCCGTCATTGATATTTTTGTTCCTCGTTGGAAATTGTGCATGATTAAGGTCATAATGGGGTATTATTTACACTAATCATTGATCATGATCCTTCTTAGAGTTAAATCCACTGTTGGATAATAATTGTCCTCCACTTGAATGTTCCAGAGACTATGATCTAAGTCGTTGATCAGCTAACCCTATAATGGACAGTGTGGATCACTAGGGAAATCGTTAGATAACGACCTACCCTATCGCTGCCACTGTTGCTCATTCTTCTTTGCCTCTTTTGCGTTCCTCCTCTATGAACAGGTGGCTATTGGGTATGTGTTATATTCTTTCCACGATTAGTCCCACGCGCTAGGCGGACCCACCCATGGTTTTGTGCATGAGTTTGCACATGGTTTTTGGGGGACAATGGTTTTCGGCCCCTAGTATTTTGTAGATCCATTCAAGGGAACTGCGGTTATATTCTAATCCAAGGTTAATGGATTGGGGTTTATGTATGCTTCAACATGTATATATATGTGTTGTAACACTGAAAGGAATATATTGAAAAATCAAGTTGGTCGTCCCGATTTGGGATCTTGGGGAAAATCTCTGTGTATATTTGTTTTATGTTTTATGCTCTCGCTATTGTTTATTTTATGTTTTTAAGATTCGTTTGTAGATAATTTCTGTACAGGGTTAAAACCTACATTTGGTATCGGAGTTGTTTTGGATTCAAGGGGATGCCTTTGCTACTGAGGGGTTTTTTGCTCGAGCCTAAGGTAGACCCTGTTCAATGGGAGATCTATGGGATCGATTCTTCCGGTGAAAGAAGATGGCGAGCAGTGGAAAGATAGAGATTGAGAAATTTAATGGTCAGAGTTTTGAGTTGTGGAAGCTCAAGATGGAGGACCTGCTGGTGGATAAAGATCAATGGATCACAATAGATCCAGGTACTAAACCAACTGCAATGTTAGATGAAGACTAGAAGAAGTTGGATCGGAAGGTGAAGAGCACAATACAGTTGTGTGTCTCATATTCGGTATTATTGAATGTATCTGGGGAAGCTACGGCGAAGAATTTGTGGGACAAACTTGGGACTTTGTACCAATCTAAGTCTCTCGTGAATAAATTGTTCCTGCGGAAAAAGCTGTATAAACTTAGGATGAAGGATGGAGACTCAGTGACAGAGCATCTGAACGCCTTCAATACTCTGGTAAGCCAGCTATCATCTGTTGATATTAAAATCTCAGATGAAGATAAGTGCATCAGTTTGTTGTGTTCTCTACTAGATTCGTGGGACAGTCTGGTTAGTGCAATAGGTAGCAATACAACTACCTTGAATTTTGATGGCATTGTCTCAGCCTTGCTGTTGGGATAAATGAGATGGAGAAATATGGAGGGTCAGAATGGAGATGCCTTATCTGTACGAGGAAGATCCCATAACAGAAAAAAGAATAAGGTTTCAAGTGGGAGATCTAAATCTAGAGGGAGATGTAAATCTCCTGGAAAGTTTGTAAAGGTGTGCTAGAAATGTGGAAAGGAAAGACACTACAAAAAGGACTGCAGATCTAAATCTCCTGAGAAAGGAAAGGGATCTGATGATGCTCCTTCTGCAGAGGCAAAAACTACCTCGGATGAAGGTGGGGATGTGTATTTGGTTTCTTCTTCAAATACACATGTAGATCATGAGTCATGGTTGATTGACTCAGGTGCATCCTTTCAGTTCACTCCCCATAGGGAGTGGTTCTGCGAGTATGAGAAATATGATGGCGATGATGTCTTCTTAGGGGATGATAGGAAGGCCAGAATCATCAGACGTGAAAAATTCAAGTTGAAGCTGCAAGGTGGAAGGATTAGAACACTTCTTGGTGTTCTGCACATTCCTACATTGGCCAGAAATCTGATTTATGTAAGCAAGATGGATGATGCAGGTGTAAAAACAGTGTTCGAGAAAGATACCTGTAAGATGGTTCAGGGAGCACTGGTATTAATGTGGGGAGTTCGGATTAGAACTATGTACAAGCTTCAGGGCAGCATTGTTATTGATGGGTGCAACAATTATGTGGTTCTCGAAAGTGGAGCGGAAAGCCTATCGGTCTCTGGAGAAAAGACCATGCTATGGCATCAAAGGCTTGGACATATTGGAGAGAAGGGCCTTCGGATACTACATGGAAATGGTATGCTAGAACGTATGTCTAATAGCTCTCTGGATTTCGATTTTTGTGAACATTTTGTATATGGGAAACAGAATCGGGTGAGTTTTCCTTCTAGTGCTAAGAGGGCGAACAAGATATTAGAGCTTGTGCACAGTGATGTGTTTGGACCTGTGTCGGTTCCATCACTGGGTAAGTTGGTGTACTATGTTTCATTCATAGATAACTTCTCAAGGAATACATGGATATATTTCTTTAAGAAGAAATCTGAAGTCTTTGACAGATTTAAAGAATTTAAGGCTTTGGTGGAAAACCAAACAGAGAAGAAGATAAAGGTGCTGAGGACAGATAATTGTGGGGAGTTCTGCAAGAAGGAATTTGAAGAGTTCTGTAAGAAGTGTGGTATTTCACGGCAGAAGAATACTCCATACACACCTTAGCAAAATGGAGTTGCAGAAAGAATGAACAGAACACTGATGGAAAAGGCAAGAAGCATGCTCAGTGGTATCGGGTTAGGACAAGAATTATGGGCAGTGGCAGTGGAGACTGCATGTTACTTGGTTAACATATCACCTTCATCAACGTTGGAGGATAAGACTCCACATGAGGTATGGACTAGTAAGAAACCCTCTCTTTCACATCTGAGGGTATTTGGATGTGATGCATATGTACATGTTCCAAAGGAGAAAAGGACCAAGTTGGATAATAAATCTGAAAGGTGCATCTTTATTGGGTATAAGGATGGTTTAAAGGGTTACAAGCTTTGGAACCCATAAACAAGGAAGGTTGTGTACAGCCGAGATGTGGTGTTTAGAGAGGTGAAAGATGTTGTTAAACATGAAGTCCTACCAAAGGAACCTGAGAAGATATAGTTTGAGATAAAAGAGGATGAATCAGACTCTACAACAGAAGAAGACTCAGAAGAGGGAGAACCAAAAATTCCAGCTGTGAGAAGATCAGTTCGAGAAAGAAGACAACCAGAAAGGTATAGTCCATCTGCTTTTTGTTCAAATTTTACTTTAACTGTAACTGATGATGATCCCAGAACCGTCAAGGAGGCAGTAGATTCAGAGGATGGAAAACTCTAGAAGGAGGCCATGGTTGATGAAATGGCATCCTTGCATAAAAATGAGGCATGGGATATGGTGGAGTTGCCAACTGGAAGGAAGCCCATCATGAGAAAATGGGTGTTTAAGAAGAAGATGAATGTAGAAGGCAAGATGGATAAATACAAAGCTCGATTGGTAGAAAAAGTTTATTCCCAGGTGCCGAGAATTGATTTTGGTGATATTTTTTCTCCTGTTGCAAAAGTTGCTTCTATTAGATTACTTTTATCTGTTGCTGCTGCATTTGATTTTGAGGTAGAACAGATGGATGTGAAGGAAGCATTTCTTCACAGGGATCTGGAAGAGGAGATCTACATGAAACAACCTGAAGGATTTATGGTGAAGGGGAAGAAAGAACTGGTATGCAGGTTAAAGTGTAATATTCCTAATTTAATAGGAATATTCATATTTGTATTGTTTACTTTGTATAAGGAATAAAGTGGTAAGGGAGATCAATAAAATGCAAAAACTCCATGGAATAAATAAATGCCCAATATGAACAAGGCTAAATCAGGGCTGCTTTAATGAGACCCTTATGTGTGAAAAGGGTTTGTGACAATTGATTGGGTCAACAAGACCTTATCAACAGTGTTGTCTAAGTGCAATGTACCTCCTTTTTTGCCAGCGCAGATCTAGATGGAGGTTTCACATGTGAAAGGGGCTTAAGTTTTGAAAGTGGTTTAGGGTTGTGCCCATCCTCATCTTATAAAAAGGAAGGAGAAGGCTCAAATCAAAGGTTTTTCATGATTTTAGAAGTTGCTTGAGCAACTCGAGTTCTCTTGGCTGGTTAGCCAAAGAGAAGAGGATTTCTTGTTTAGGAATCCACTCTCCTTCCATGGAGTAGCTCCTTGGAGGAGGATGTTCAGCTTTGTCCACTATCCGACATTTTGCCCAAGCTTCTACTTCCAATAATAGTGCAGATCCATTAAGAGTTTTCTTGCTTTTGAAAGCTACAGCAAGTGGAGCTTAGATCTTTTCAGATCTAAGGCATTTTAGTACTTCTTTCCAGCGGAGGAGGGTTCTAATCCATTGGGAGGACTGTATTGGATGATTGGAACTTAATTTCAGATCTTGGCATTAGGCCATTACATATTTCTGAGCCTATAGCGCAGTCCATCTTCCTATACTGTTTTATTTGCAAAGGAGGAGTTGCAGGGTGATTCAGCAATCTCTTGGGAGAGAGATCTCCGGTGTTGGGAAGTTCCCTCATTATGGTGATCCATGGATTGGCCAACCAATCCATGTAACTTATAGATATTATCTATTCATAAGAATTTCATCTTCAGAAATTTTTCAGTAAAACTGCAGATCTGCTGCATAAGAAGTCAGATCTACTCCATGCATTCCATTTTCTACTGAAAACCCCAAGGGGTATGTAAAATAGGGACAATCTAGTGTATGGATCTCATACAGATCTAAAATTTTGTAGAATGATCTGCTCTAGATCTGATTTTTAACCTAAAGCTACTGTGTGCTTTAGAAAATAAAGTTGTTGGGGTTTTACAGTGAAATACAATTGTTGCAGCACCTCTTAAAGAGGGTTTTTCTTCATTAAAGTCTTAATTCTTTCTCTTTTATTGCATGAGTAACCTTATGGTTCTGATTTACTGATGTATATATCATTTTTCATATATCACCTTCAGAAAATCATGCTGCCTGAGTTTCAGTAAATTCTGCATATTCAAAGTCATGGGGATTGGGTGTTTTTCTTGACTAGTCGGGAAGGAGGAACTTTTTAACATAGAAAATATTTTTTTTTCTTCTAAAATTAGACATGGGAGTCCCTCATAACTCTATCTATCATATCCAATCACTTTCCCACCTTATTTGTACGCAGATATCTGATTATACTCGTTTTAGGGCCTAAATCCTCACTTTTCCCCATCCCTTGGTTCATAAAACGTTGTATAAGTTATTGCTGTAAGTTCAAGATGTGTATTCCTATCTATTGCACTTGTTTTAAAGCTTCTTTATCATTTTAATACCGTTATACATTTTCTGTGTTGCTGCAGTCCCCTAGTTGGGCAGTTTTCAAGGCAAGTTAGGTGTGGGAGAACTGTTTAACCCACCTAGTATGATTTGTTTCTGATCTCCCCTTGGAATTGGGTTTTATATTATCATATATAAGGGATCCAAGAGTTTATATTAGTTTCTGAAGCACCCATATCTAAAAAATGTGTTTTTTAGGCTTGGGTTGCTGAGCAATCCCTCTTGGGAATATTAGCTCTCGACATAGTTCTATAGACAGAGTCTGATAGTGGGCCAACTAGCCTCTAGATCTCACCCTCTTTTCAGAGGTGACATATCCAGTAAATTCCCCTACATTCAATCTCTGGAATAGATCCAGTTTTGATTGTTAATGTTTTCTTGAAAAAGGATTTTCATTTGCCGGATTCATGAGCAGTTTTAGATCTGGAACATTACAGTGGTATCAGAGCATGATCTCTGGCACAGCCTATGAGATTAAGCTATCAAAGAAGAAAAGAGAATAAGCAATACAAATCTGATGGAGAATTTTGGTTGCATTGAAGACACAAAGGAGAAGGGCCTGAACCCCCTTTCCTAGAAGATTACAGAGAGAAGAGTTTTCAGAAACTCTTCATGTACTGAAAGAAGAAATCCGAGGGATGGAGAAGGGAGATCATGTAGATCCCTCTAATATTAGAAGCCCCAGCATTCATTACAATGTGTGTGATCAATCAGCTGCACAACTTGATCTTCAGCGCTGTAACATGCCTCCTTTCTTGGCAAGAGAAAGAGGAGGAGGAAGAATGATAGAAGAGAAGACCTCCCTGCTTATTTTCCAGACTTTGGAGGGTATCATAGAAGATCTCAAGGAGAGAGAAAAGGGAGAATTGCAGAAATTTCTTGAAGGGGTTTGTTGATGAAGCAAGCCCTATTTATTCTCTTGAGGGGTGTGAGCATTCAGTCTCACATGCAGATCCACAGCGCAGTCTATTGCCCATGTGCATTGCAAGGAGAATGGAGGAAGCATCACTGCATCTCAAAGGTATGGCCTATGATTGGTGGTTTCAAGTTTCTGTTTCATATTGTCATGCAAATGTAAAAACCTATGAGGGATTCACTAAAGGATTAGTGAGGAGAGTTGATGAGAAGCCCTCATGTGTTGGAATCATAAAACCAAACACTTTGCATGAGTTGGAGGGAGCCATGAAACAAACTCCATTCCACATTTCCAAAGGGGATGAGCAAAGGAGTGATACCAGCGCTGTACCATTAGAGGAAGAAGAGGAGAAGGAGGATCAACATTCTGGGGGAAGGAGCATGCACCCTCATCTTTTGAGGAGGATTTCTGTATATAGGAGAAGGACTGAACTACACAGTGGAGAGAGGGACCATTCACTCCTCTCATTCATACAGTCCATTCCCTAGTTAGATGTCTCACTATAGGGAGGAAACCACCCAGGAGGCCCCCAGATCCGACATTGTTGAGAGGCATCTTGTTTCTGGGTTCACCACTCTAGGATTCAAGGGAGGTGAATATGGGGAAAGATGACTTTGGCATGAGGGATGTCAAAGTAGTAGACAGCAGCATGAGGAGAGCACCATATTGCAGAACACCAGCGCTGTCTATGTGGAGGATTGATCCAGGATGGAGGACTCAGCTTTGGTTGAGTATTCCACAGGATCTTAGTGCATGCATGATTCTTGGATGACCTTGATGGAGATGGCAGATACTTGGTGGATGATAAGATCATCTATCATCACGGAAGACTCTTCTTGACTAGAGTTTCTCTTCTCAAGGAGAAATTATTTGCATGCAGCATTTGAGGACTTCCTAGCTATGCACTTGGATGCATACCTTGCCTTGCTAGAGGAGTTCACTTTGGAGGGAATTCATGATGGCACCTATCAGCATTGGGAGAGATGCATAGCCCGCTTGATTATGGTGGAGAGAAACTCACAGCCACTACCCTACTCATTGGAGGTAGAGGGGAATTCTTAGTTGGACCATTTCAGCTCAAGAGCTCAAGTACAAATTGGAGAAGGTATAATCTCATATTTAGTATTGTACTTCCCTTCCTTGTTTGAACAGCATGATGAGTCAAGAAGAGTTGTTCCTTCTTGCATAATGTACAAGGATGTATTTGTAGACTTTGCAGCAGAAGAATGGACCATTCTTATGGTGGTTGTGGAGGGAGCCACATGCTCCTTGGTGTGCACCATTGGCACCAATTTATAATTTTCATGTTCCTATCTTTTGAGATATGTGTGGCAGCAAACAAGTGGCTGGGAAAAGCACTTTTTATGTATATTTTTGATGAAGGCAAGAGGCTCACTGCGTTGGTCCCATGAGAGGAGTAGTGACCCACTCTCTAGTTGTCTTGTGACAACTTGTTTCCATTGTATTATGCTACCTTGTATTGCTGATGCTGATTTATTCACAGGGAGCACTATTTGGAGAGTGACTTATATGTTGGGACAACCCATTGGGAGCATGATTCTCCCCATTGTACATGTTTTATATTGCAGGAGACACCATGGGAAAACCATGATTGTTACATTGCTACTTTCCTCTTCTTGTGGGGAAAACCACATGAAGAAATTGAAGAGGAAATTCATGGTTGAAACATTTGATGGAGTAGCTTGGGCCATTCTTGGAGGCCATATCATTTTAGCCCAAGGACACAAACAGCTCCATCCTTGTCATGAGTGGAGAGGGAAAAAAATGAAAAAGGGGAAAACAATCTTTCCATGCAGCCCTACTAGATTGCACAAACCGGGGGTTGACCAATTATATGAGCTACTTAGCATAGCTCACTCCATTTGGATGATAGCATGGGTGTGGAAGTCACTCAATGGGTATAAAATTCCCCATGTTCATCATCACTTCTACCTTGAGGAGGCCATTTAGCATCAAGGAGATCACCACTTGTACCCTCCATTTTCTCACAAGGTACACTTGCTCTTTTACACTTGGAGGAAATCATGGGAGGACATATTTATTGCATACCATTTTCAGCCATGGTGGGATCCATTGATGAGGCCACAAGGAGAAGGAGGAGAAAAATTATTTTCCTACCTTGCAGTTGCTTGAGGACAAGCAACATTTTGAAGGGGGAGGACTGTAATATTCCTAATTTTATAGGAATATTCATTTTTGTATTGTTTACTTTGTATAAGGAATAAAGTGGTAAGGGAGATCAATAAAATGCAAAAACTCCATGGAATAAATAAATGCCCAATATGAACAAGGCTAAATCAGGGCTGCTTTAATGAAACCCTTATATGTGAAAAGGGTTTGTGACAATTGATTGGGTCAACAAGACGTTATCAACAGCGCTGTCTAAGTGCAATGTAACTCCTTTTTGGCCAGCGCAGATCTAGATGGAGGTTGCATATGTGAAAGGGGCTTAAGTTTTGAAAGTGGTTTAGGGTTGTGCCCATCCTCATCTTATAAAAGGAAGGAGAAGGCTCAAAGCAAATTTTGTTGATGATTTTAGAAGTTGCTTGAGCAACTCGAGTTCTCTTGGCTGGTTAGCCAAAGAGAAGAGGATTTCCTATTTATGAATCTTCTCTCCTTCCATGGAGTAGCTCCTTGGAGGAGGATGTTCAGCTTTGTCCACTATCTGGAATTTTGGCCAAGCTTCTACTTCCAATAGCAGCACAAATCCATTGAGGGTTTGCTTGCTTTTGAAAGCTGCAGCAAGTGGAGCTTAGATCTTTTCAGATCTAAGGCATTTCAGTACTTCTTTCCAGCGGAGGAGGGTTCTAATCCATTGGGAGGACTGTATTGGATGATTGGAACTTCATTTTAGATCTTGGCATCGGGCCATTACATATTTCTGAGCCTACAGTGCAGTCCATCTTCCTAGACTGTGTTATTTGGAAAGGAGGAGTTGCAGGGTGATTCAGCAATCTCTTGGGAGAGAGATCTCCGGTGTTGGGAAGTTCCCTCACTATGGTGATCCATGGATTGGCCAACCAATCCATGTAACTTCCAGATCTGATCTATTCATAAGAATGTCATCTTTAGAAATTCTGCAGTAAAACTACAGATCTGTTGCATAAGACCTTGATATGACCTTGATGTGTTTTGGTTGCGGTACTGTGTAGTACTTTGATGAATAAACAAAAGGTAGAGAAATGGCTAAGGGGTCTGCCATATTCATGAAATAAATGCTCTGATAGCATCAGGACAATTGTCTGGGTGGAAATCTCTTTAGAACACGGCATGAAATAAGAACTGTATGGGCATTATGTCCCTGCATGGAGAAAACATTCTGCTGGCGTGTAAACCCTAATACATTGATTTCCTCGTGTTGTACTTTCTGTGCGATCCAAGGGTCTTCAATCTGGTGCTTTACCCTTAAACCAACGACTTAAGGCTCAAGATCTTCATTTTCGTGCCTTGAACTCCCTGCCTTGCACGGATACTCTTTTGCTATTCTGTCTCCGTCAGTGTAGTTCGAGATTTAATGGCACTAGAAGGTTTTCACAGAGTTTCAACCATGTTCCTTTAATGAAAGTCCTGTCTTTACCTTCCTGAGTCATTTTTTATAAATTCAACCTCTGCACTTGGTCTTCTTCACTTTCTTTGTCACTGTAACAGAGATTGCGCATCATGGCGGTCATTTACTATGGAAAACCCTACAAAATATGAAAACTGGGTAAGAAAACATACATGGGGGTGGCGGACACAATGGAGACGATGAGAACGGCCATGCAGACTGGTGAGATCGTGGAAGACGCAGCATCACAGCGGGACGTGGTCTGGTGGACGTGGACAATGCACAGACGAAATTTAAACTAAAAAACATAAAAACCCCAACCTTTGAACGAATATATGCAATGGAATGGGTGGAGGTACAACGGGTACACGTGGGGGTGACGTGGCGGGACCGAACAATGGCAGAATAGTCAACAGTGGGGTAACAAATCTGGACCGTCAGATCTCAAAGGAGATCGATGGTGGAAAACACATCGGAGGGCGAATGAATGGTGGGCCAGGGGTACGATAGCCATGGATTAGATCTCGCGCAGCTTCGTTGAGCGATGACCGTTGGATGGAGGGCTCTGGATCGAACGGCTATTACGCATATCACTCGGCATCCTGTACCGAACGATAACGTGCGATGAGATAGCGGTTTTGAAATCGTACAGGAGCCACGCGTCGGGAGCTGTATGGAATCGCTGGCCGATCAAGGAATACCACCCTCTGCCCAAAGGCGGTGCGATAGAAACTAGTGGTTTGTGAATAGTGCGTGGCGGGGACCAGAGGGCGGATAGGCTCTGAACCGTCGGATCACAGTGTATTTGGACGGCGACGGAGCGATCGGGGGTTATAACAGGGAAACACGACGGGCTTCGGAGTTAACGATCACCGTCCGATCAACTAAGATCGACGGTCGAGATTGCGCCCGATAAACGTTTGCAATAGGTGCCTTTTGGGTTGGCGGGTGGTTCTGGCGCTAGATCACGTGGAGAACAGGCGAAGGGGCTAACGGAAAGGGGCTAAGGCCTGTTAAAAGGTTTAAAGTGGGTTTTTTAACCCTTTTTAATGAAATTTGAGGCCGAACAAGGGTAACGATAGGGAGGAAAAGGGTAAAAATGTTTAAACAAAGGGAAAAAAATGGGATTTAAAGGGGATTTCGGGAGGTTTAAAGGGTTAATAGGGGAATAGAGGGGAACAAGGAAACTTTGCAGGGGTATAAGGGGCAATGCAGGGCTTTTGGAGCAGGATTTTTAGCAATCAGTGAGGCTCATAGGCTCTGTAACAGCAGAGGGAAACAGTCAGAGGCAGGGGACATAAAAGGCTTCAAGGATGATGTGTTTTCAAGGGAAATGCATTCCTTGAAGACTCATAAAACAAACTAGCCCCTTGCTTGCTGGTCAAGGAATTATAAGGGGATAACAGTGGCTCCACATGGGGATGGCTTCTTCTTGAAGGAGGCAAGAATCCAGAAATGATCTTTGGAGTAGGCCAGATGCTTGCTGCTTGGCGCATCCCTTTTTCCTCTGCTTTTCAGCTGCCACAATATGATAAATACACCAGCAGAAAAAATTTCTCAACAATCTACCTACCCACACTACAATCCTAGCATTTTTCTTCTTCTAGGGTGCATTTGAATTAGCAGAAAAAGAAAACAAACCTATTCTAATTATACCCTTATGGCTCCATGAGACCAGATTGAACTGTTGGTCTCATATGTTTCTCTACCTAATCTAATATTTGTTTGGATTAAACTGTCCGACAGATTTCTTCTCTACATTCTAAGACAGAAATTGAAAAACAGTCAAGCCAGGATTAGACTGTCTGACTTGTTGTGGGCCATGGCATAAAGGCAGTTGCACATGGGCTGGAACTTGCAAAAAACTGAAGACAAAACTGTGAAGGCTTGAAATCTACAATTTTGAAACATCCTTCTTTCTTTTGTGACTCAGGTTTTAAGCATATTAGAGTCACTTTCTTTTCTTCATCTCAGCTCTGGTTTTGGGCATGTTAGAGCTAATTCCTCTTTCTTCTTTGCTGGTCCAGATTTTGAGCATGTTAGGACCAGCTACTTTGCTTCTTTTGGCTAAGGTTTTGATCAGTTTAGAGCCAATCGTTTGTACTTCAGAGGTTCATGTTTTGAGCATGTCTGAACCTCTATTTTTTTTATTTTTTATTTTTTGAAAGAAAACAAACACTGCAATGGTATGTACACTGGAAAAGGTAAACTGGAAACTGGAAGTTAGCAGAAGTAGTGTTTGAGCATCCTGCCATTGACAAGACCCCCAAACAGCTCTGTACCATCTAACTCTTGTAGGAAGAAGGCATTTGGACCCACAGTGGCCTGGATGTTGTATGGACCTTGCCATAAACTATCAAACTTGTTATGTTTACCTTTGTCCTCTCTTCTTGAGTCCCATTTCAGAACTTTATCTCCAACTTTGAAATCATAGGCCTTGGTTCTTTTGTCAAATAATTTCTTTATATTTTCCTGAACTTTGACAAATCTGTTATAGACCTCTTCTCTTGTTTTCTGAAGATGAATTGTTTGATTGATTCTCCTCACCATAATTTCTTCTTCTGTCTGTATTTCTTGAACAAGCTTGATCACTGGTATCCCAAGGCTGGTAGGGAACACTGCTTCTATTCCATAAACAAGCTGGAATGGTGACATGCCAATAGATTTCTTTGTTGTAAGTCTGTCAGCCCACAAAGCATGTACCAACTTGTTGTTCCATGACTTCTTGTTCTCTTCCAACAGTTTTTTGATGATGATTACCAGGATTTTGTTTGATGATTCAGCTAAGCCATTACCTTGTGGGTAATAGGCAGTTGAATGACCAAGTGCTATTCCATACCTGTGACAAAAATCAACCATTTTCTTGGATCCAAAAGCAGTCGCATTATTGGTGATTATTTTCCTTGGGCAACCAAACCAAGAGAGGATATGACCTTCTAGGAACCTAATGATGACTGAATCTGTGGAATTCCTAGTGGTATGGACTCTATCCACTTAGTGAAGTAGTCTGTGGCTATTAAGATCCATTTTTGTTGTGCAGAAGAAGCAGGATGGATTTCTCCTATAAAATCTAGGCCCCATTGCATAAAAGGACCTTCTACAGTGATGGGTTGTAGGGGTAAGGGGAGGAGTTTTCTCTTGCCTTCAAAGATCTGACATTTAAGGCAGGAAATTATCATCTTATGGACATCATTGAAGAGTGTGGGCCAATAATAGTCAGCCCTGAGTATTTTGTTTGCAGTGGCTTTCCAACTCAGGTGGCCTCCACACTCTCCTGCATGGAATTCTTGTTTAATTCTTTCAGCTTCAGTTTCCGGCAAACATTTAAGAAATAGGCCATTTGGATTTTTCCAGTATAAGTTTTCACTCAGAATGAAGTAGTTTTTGGCTTTTAGTTTCAGGAATCTGGCCTTGGTATTTGACAGTTCAGGTGGAGCATTGAGTTGGTGAGCACATAAAGGATATCAGAGTACCAAGGAGAGTTCTGAAACTTCTCCTTAATGGCAGGATCAGGCAATCCTTCTTGCTCATCCAAGGTAGCTATCATGTTAATGTCAAGGGCCTGCAGATTTGATTCAACCATTAATTTGGCTAAGCCCTGACCTTTGATCAGTTTGGTGGGTCTTATCTCAAGGTCATATTCTAAGATTGTAGCGATCCATTTGCCCCTTTTCCCATCTGGGTCTTGGGACAAAATATCTTTGACCACTATAGGCTTGTTTTTCCATTATTTTGTATTTCAGGGGTGTGTCTCTTAGTGCTTTGCTGAAGAATGAGATGGGTTGTTCCATCCCCTCTGAATTTTTCTACAGCAGTACCGCAGCCACTGTGTGCTCGGAGGCGAATGAAAATATCAGGAAATCTTTTGAGAAATCTGGGCTGATCAGAACAGGAGCTTGGGTGAGTGAAATTTTTACTGATTCAAAAGATTGTTTAGCTCCAATATTCCATTTAACTCCTACACCTTTCTTCAACATGTTAGTCATATTCCTAAGGTGTTCATCTAGATTGGGAATAAATCTCCTAAGGAAGTTGATTTTCCCAAGGAAGGACTGTAACTCTTTGACGTTTCTTGGGTGTGTGATCTGTAGTATTCCCTCAACTCTTTGTGGGTCTATCCTGATTCCCTTTTCAGATATAATGTGGCCAATAAGCTTGCCTTCTTGCAGCCCAGATATAGTCTTTTTAGGATTCAATGACAGAGCAAACCTTCTACACTTCTCAAACACTTTTCTCAGATGCTCTAGGTGTTCTTCATCAGTCCTAGAGTAGACTGTTATGTCATCCAGATAGATGACAATGAAGTGTCCTATCTCATCTAAAAAATCTATATCCATTGCTTTCTAGAAGGTGGCTCCAGCGTTCATCAATCCAAAAGGCATATTTACATACATAAAGGTGCCCCATGGAGTGGTAAATGTCGTTTTGAGTTGATCTTCTGGGAGTACTAGGACTTGGTTGTAACCTGAAAAGCCATCTAACAGGGAGATTCTTCTTGAGCCTACTACCTTCTGAAGGATGTGTTCCATTCTTAGCAAAGGATAGTTGTCTTTGAGTGAGGCTCTATTAAGATTTCTGAAGTCTATGCATAGTCTGATCTCCCCTGTTTTCTTTCTCACAGCCACTAGATTTTCTACCCAATTAGAGAACCTCACAGGAACTACTATGCCTGCTTCATACATCTTCTTTATCTCCTTTTCAACTGCAGGCAATTGTTTCGGATTAATTCTGTGGAGTTTTTGTCTGAAGGGCTTTTCATTTTCTTTCAAGGGTATTTTGTGCTGGATGATGCTTGTGTCATAGGCCTTTAAATCTTCATAACTCCAGGAAAACACATCAATGAATTCTTTGAACAGGTCAATGTATTTTCTCTTCATGTCTGCAGGTAAAGACTTAGACAATTTAATCATTTTGGGTTTATCTTCAATGCCTATGTTGCATTCTTCCACATCAGAGTCTGCATGTTCTATAGCAGGCTTTTTTGCTACAACATCAAAGTCGAAAAGGTCCTCTAAGGGTGCCAGGCCTCTGGGTATATTCTTATCTTTGGCCTGCAGCACCTCCACTTCCTCACTATCTGCGTTTTCACATTTTGCGTCGGAATTTCCATATTCTTCAGTAATATTTTTTATTTCTATGTTACAGGGTGTTTCTTGTTCATCTGGGGAATCCCCACTTGGGCAGCTATCATCTGATCTCGAGTCTGAATCGAAAAACTCAAACTCATTTCTGCCCACCAAAAAATCTTCAATCTGTTTGTCTCCTTCAAATACCTGCCAATATTTTTCATTATCTGGCACTGCAGGTCTGAATTTGGTCTGAATGATGATTTGTTGGTCATCTGGAGTCTTAGGATATGAACTAGCCAAGCAGGCTAATCCATTTGCAATGACATTTTGACTCCTAGGAACAAACACTAATTCATATTCCACAAATTTTTTCAATATATCCATGGCATCGTTCCTATATGCCCTCAACCTAGGGTGTTTTGCTGTGTATTCACCATTCACCTGTCTTATAATTAACTCTGAGTCTCCCTGCACAGTTACCCTATGGGCTCCTAATTTTTTTAACAGATTTAGGCCCAGGATGAGAGCCACATATTCTGCAATATTATTTGTACATTTTAAATGCATATTGACAGCATGGCTCTCTGCATAGTCACTCTCTGTGTTACGTACCCATACCCCCGCTCCAGCAGTTCTCCTAGTACAGGACCCATCGAAGTTCATTTCCCACAGGGATTCATTTTTCATTTCCTCATCATTTCTTCCCCTACAGCTGGGTTCGCCATTGTGTTGCGTTATAAGGTTTGTACTAGGCTGAAGGTTTTTTTGTTCTTCATGATATGTGTGGAGTTCAGGGAGTTAACTAGTTGGTGGATTGTGTTGTGTTTCTATTTCTGGTTCACTCAGAGTTTCATTTCTAGCGTTCTGCCCATGGCTTTCTACATTGTTTTCTTCTGAGTCCAGGGTAGCCATCATGTTAAAATCCATGGGTTCTATGTCATTGTTTGTGTCTCTGTTTTCTGATGCTGGTCCTCATAAGGATTGGTCATTGTAAAGGATGAAAGAATCCAGATCTGTGTGTATGGAATACAATGGTGAATTTTCAGGTTTCTCGGGGCTACTGACCAGGAATTTCATTTGAGCCTCTCTATACAGTCTTCTAAGTTGGCCAAATATAGGGATAGTGGCATATGAGCCATCCATATGCATAGTTCCTTGCAGCTTGGCTCCCCATGATCTAGATAGTAACATGCCATACTTGGGTGGCACATCTGCCACCACCACATCCATGACCATACATTTAGCAGGAATCTGAGTAAGACTCACACACAAGTCTTTGATTAGGCCAAGGAATTTTACTCTGCTAGAGTCAAATGAATATAGATCTTTGTAGGGTCGGGTAATCTCTGGGCCTAACCTTTCCATCACTACCTTAGGCATTAAATTGTGTGATGCTCCAGAGTCATGCATGGCATTGTGAAGGATCTTGTCATGAATGTTGAGACTGATATAAAAAGGTGGAACTACCCCTTCCTGAAACTTTCCCTCGATTTTTGGACCAAACAGGAGGGCTGGTTGATCATCATTCAGATTTACAGTATCATTGATTTCCCCTAGATTTAATGCTCTCAAAATTTGGCCTTTATATACATCCTGAGTGGCCAGCTCAGAGAGTGGTATAGAGATTTTAATTTTTGCAATCTCACTTTCCAGATTGAAAGTGGACTAACTCTTTGGAATGTTCAACTCTGTTTGGTTAGCCACTGCCTTAGTGGCTGAATCAGTTTGTGATTTCTCACTATGTACAGGGTTAGGGACAGTTTTATCAGGAGCACTAATTGTAGTGCTAGTGCTGCTAGTGGGTTGGCTTTGTTTTTCAGTGTTTTGGTTGTCTTTTTCTTTGTTTTTCCCAGAACTTTCAGCTGTTGTTTTTTTACTCTCAGCAGTTACTTTAGAAGTTTTATCATGTCTTTTCTTGATGGTAACCTCAGGAGCTTTGGGTTTGGAATCGTCTAGGTTCTTTTTGCTCCTAAGTTCATATTGTTCCCTGACCTGAATGATGGCATTCTCAAATCCAAGTTTGTAATCCTCAGATTCTAATCCTTCCTCATCCCAGTACGTGGACAAGGGCTAATCTTCCTCTGAGTCACAGTTATGGATTGAATTTTCTATTTCAAACATGTTTATTTCATTCCCTTCAGACTCTTCTATGATTCCCTCATCTTCATCAAGAAAGTTTTGGAATGGGGGAATAACTTGTTGATCTGATTATTTTTGTCTGTTGGGAGTGTTGTTGTTTCTTCTAAAGTTCTGGTTCTGGTTTTGGTTTCTGTTTTGGTTACCTGCTGAGACAACCATCTTTTCTACCATTTGCTGTAGTCTATCCACATTTTTAGACAATCTGTCATAATTTGGATCAGATGTGGAGGTTACATTGTCATATTTATATGTTACCCTCCTTTCAGCTCTCAATCTTGCCCTTTTCTCAATCAAGTTGGCTTCTATATTCACTGCTCCCTTCTGCATGTCTTCCAATGTGTTGTACTCTTTGTCCCTAAGCTGATAGGCCATGTCGGCATCAAAGCCTTTAGGGTATTTCTCTAGGGCCATACCTTGGGGAGGTTTCATATGTGGAGGGAGAGCGTTGTAAATGCTGTTAAACCTTGTAGTGTAATCATGGACACTCTCTCCTACGTTTCTTTTAAGGCTCATGTATTCTGCTAGGAGTTGGCGAGGGTTAGCCTTAAATTCCCATTTGTTAATGAAGGTCTGATATAAAGCAGGAAGATCTTGGATACTACCTGGAGGTAGGTTTTTGAACCATTTCTTTACATCCCCTCCCAGACTCTGAGAAAAAATTCTCATTTTGACTGTTTCATCATCAATTTCCATGTAGTCAAAAGAGTCTTCCATTTTATCTACATGTTGTTGGGTTGTGATGGAATCTTTAGCAGTGAAGTGTGGGATCTTTGATTGATAATCATTTGGTAAGGGCACTAGAGGTTGAGGCAGAACCAGAGGTGCATACCAGGCTGCCATTATGATGTTCTGATGAGGTAAAAGGTTAACTTGAGTAGCTGGTATATGGATGACAGGGATAGGAGGACCAGCAGAAGTCTATTGAGTAGATCTAGGATGGCAGAGCCCCAAGTCTTCAATGAAGTGAATATCAGGAGGAGTGGATGGAGGGGTTTCTCTATTCCTAATGTGTTGACCACTATGGGATGGTGAACTGAGAAGCTCAGGGTCTTGCTGGTCTAGGATACTGAATGACCTAGTTCTTGGTAGTCTATTATGTAGGTCTAGGTCAATATGAAAGTGTGATAGAGCTGTAAGGTCTTCTGGTGCAGAGTCATCTCTATAGATGTGAGTGGAAATAGTTGATCTTCTAGGTGCAAGAGATCTCTTGAGGATGCTCTCAGGGTTATCAACTATTTCGGGTGGGTTAGGATTAGGGTAAGCTCTTGTGTGAATGGTTCTTAAAGCCAGAATGTTGTGTTAAATCTAGGCAGCTTAACCCTACTTGTTACTTCTATTGTGGTTGATGTTGTTTCAAAAGCTGGTCTCCCAGTGGAGTCTTATGTGAAAACCAAGTTAATCAGCAGGCCTACTGATCACCAGTGGAGTCTTTTAAACGTTTAGGAGCTATGGAGTCGCCAGGTGGAAGGTTAATAATGCTTCTAGGGGGTTACACTGTCCACCACAGTGCTCAGGCACTATCACCTTTCAAGAATAACCTCAAAACAGAGCAACTCCAACCAGAGATTGACTGGGAGGGTGTTTACCAGATATGTCACCTCCGAAGAGGGTGAGATCCGGAGGCTACCTGGCCCTTTCCAGACTCTGTCTAAGAGTATGAGTTACACACCACAAATGGAGGTTGACTCGAGAAAGGAGTGACTTACTGCCAACCTAACCAGAGTTCTAAGTTTTTGAGTCTTTAAGAATGTTTAAGGTGAGATGCACTCAGAATTTCCCCAGCGAAGTCGCCATTATGTTGGGGTTCCCATGTTTTGGCCAGATTGGCAAGACCAAAAGATGAGACAACATCAGAACCACTTTCAGACCTTAGGATCTAGCCCTCCTAGGTCCAGAGAGGGATCTCTCTATGTGAGTCAAAGTGTATGCATTTGAAGCTCAAATGCAAGATATTAGGCTAGTTATAGGCACAGGGTTTGTTTGTTTGATTGTATGGTTTGGTTGTTGGGAATCGGGAACGAAGGGTTCAATATGGGACAAGGATGAGCAAAGAGGAATTTGAAAAAAGGAGAGATAAATCAGAGAACATCAAGGCCATTGGGCAATGGAGTCATGAAAGGGTTTACTTGCCATCAACATGCAAGCTTTCAATTGGGCTAGTCATCTAAAGCCTTGGATCCTAAGATGATAGTGTGGTGTGGAACATTAAGGATTGAGCATGAGTGAAGGGAGAACCATCTAATTCTGTCTATAGATCAGGTCAGAGGTCATTTAACTCCAGACCTACTTGGACACAACTAGAGGCAGCACGAGGGAACTTAGAAAGGAAAGCTGGTCGCACAAGGATCCTAGTGGATAGGGCTAACTCTAATCCCCAGTGTTCCCAAATCTTCCAGCTAAATCCCAAAAAGAACATCTAAAAATAGTTTCATATAATTCATACATCAGAGAGTAGGCAATAACATCCACTACACTAGTTAAATCAACTGAAACTAATTCTCAGATAACACATTAAGCAGAAAAAATTAAAGGCAAGGAGAGCAGAAATATAGGGTACCTAACAAGGGTAAATCCTATACCAATTTTCCGATGCAAGCCAGAAGAAACAAAATGGAATGAAACAAAACACAGAGAGAGAAAAACATCACCGCAGCTTTAGATCAGGATCCAAAGAAATGTGCTTGTCATATTAAAAACAACACCAATCAAGTACAACATAGCTTACAACTTGATATTCAGCCTGATAACCTTCCTCAGCCTATCTTAATTTACACCGGGAACTTGTCTCAAGAGAAACAGCTTGCACTTCACTGATATCCAATCAACAACCTTTACAATATTTTCTCATGAGTTTTATAGCTGAAGAAGAACAGAGGAGTTAGGTGGGGAACTAAATGCAGTATTAAAACTTCTGAGGAAGAAAGAGGCCCAGAGCCCATTCTGCTTAAATTTTGAGCATTCAATTCCTGTCACTCTTGGGTGAAATAGCAGTCTTCTTCAGGCCTCTATTTACTCTGGATATGACCTTGATGTGTTTTGGCTGCGGTACTGTGTAGTACTTTGATGAATAAACAAAAGGTAGAGAAATTGCTGAGGGGTCTGCCATATTCGTGAAATAAATGCTCTGATAGCATCAGGACAGTTGTCTGGGTGGAAATATCTTTAGAACACGGCATGAAATAAGAACTGTATGGGCATTCTGTCCCTGCATGGAGAAAACATTTTGCTGGCGTGTAAACCCTGATACACTGATTTCCTCGTGCTGTACTTTCTGTGTGATCCAAGGGTCTTCAATCTGGTGCTTTACCCTTAAACCACCGACTTAAGGCTCAAGATCTTCATTTTCGTGCCTTGAAATCCCTGCCTTGCACGGATACTCTTTTGTTGTTCTGTCTCCGTCAGTGCAGTTCGAGCTTTAATGGCACTGGAAGGTTTTCAGAGAGTTTCAACCATGTTCCTTTAATGAAAGTCCTGTCTTTACCTTCCGGGGTCATTTTTTATAAATTCAGCCTCTGCACTTGGTCTTCTTCGATTTCTCTGTCACTGTAACAGAGATTGCGCATCATGGCGGTCATTTACTGTGGAAAACCCTGCAAAATATGAAAACTGGTTAAGAAAACATACATGGGGTGGGTGGACACAATGGAGACGATGAGAATGGCCATGAAGACTGGTGAGATGGTGGAAGACGCAGCATCATAGCGGGACGTGGTCTGGTGGACGTGGATAATGCGCAGACGAAATTTAAAGTAAAAAACATAAAAACCCCGACCTTTGAACAAATATATGCAATGGAATGGGTGGAGGTACGATGGGTACACGTGGGGGTGATGTGGCGGGACCGAACGATGGAAGAATAGTCAACAGTGGGGTAACAAATCTGGACCTTCAGATCTCAAAGGAGATCGACGGTGGAAAACACGTCGGAGGGCGAATGAACGATGGGCCAGGGGTACGATAGCCATGGATTAGATCCCGCGTAGCTTCGTTGAGCGATGACCGTTGATGGAGGGCTCTGGATCGGACGGCTATTACGCATATCGCTCAGCATCCTGTACCGAACGATAACGCACGATGAGATAGCGGTTTTGAAATCGTACAAGAGCCACGCGTCGAAAGCTGTATGGAATCGCTGGCCGATCGGGGAATACCACCCTCCGCCCAAAGGCGGTGCTATAGAAACCAATGGTTTGTGAATAGTGCGCGGCAAGGACCACATGGTGGATAGGCTCCGAACCGTCGGATCACAGTGTATTTGGACAACGACGAAGCGATCGGGGGTTATAACAGAGAAACACGGCGGGCTTCGGAGTTAACGATCACCATCCGATCAACTAAGATTGATGGTCGAGACTGCACCCGATAAACGTTTGCAATAGCCACCTTTTGGGCTGGCGGGTGGTTCTGGCACTAGATCACGTGGAGAACAGGCGGAGGGGCTAGGGCCTGTTAAAAGGTTTAAAGTGGGTTTTTTAACCCTTTTTAATGAAATTTGAGGCCGAACAAGGGTAACGATAGGGAGGAAAAGGGTAAAAATATTTAAACAAAGGGAAAAAAATGGGATTTAAAGGGGATTTCGGGAGGTTTAAAGGGTTAATAGGGGAATAGATGGGAACAAGAACACTTTGCAGGGGTATAAGGGGCAATGCAGGGCTTTTGGAGCAGGATTTTTAGCAATCAGCGAGGTTCATAGGCTCTGTAACAGCAGAGGGCAACAGTCAGAGGTAGGGGACATAAAGGGCTTCAAGGATGATTTGTTTTCAAGGGAAATGCATTCCTTGAAGACTCATAAAACAAACTAGCCCCTTGCTTGCTGGTCAAGGAATTTATAAGGGGCTAACATATGGATCTCATATAGATCTAACATTTTGTACACTGATTTGTTCTAGATCTTATTTTTAACCTAAAGCTGTTGTGTGCTTCAGAAAATAATGCTGTTGGGGTTTTACAGTGAAATACAATTGTTGTAGCACCTCTTAAAGAGGGTTTTTCTTCATTAAAGTCTTCATTCTTTCTCTTCTATTGCATGAGTAACCTTATGGGTCTGATTTACTGATGTATATATCATGTTTCATGTATCACCTTCAGAAAATCATGCTACCTGAGTTTCACTAAATTCTGCATATTCAAAGTCATGGGGATTGGGTGTTTTTCTTGACTAGTTGGGAAGGAGGAACTTTTTAGCATAGAAAATCTTTTTTTTTTTATGAAATTCAACATGGGAGTCCCTCATAACCCTAGCTATCAGATCCAGCTACTTTCCCACCTTATTTTTACGCAGATATCTGATTATACTCGTTTTAGGGCCTAAATTCTCACTTTTCCCCATCCCTTGGTTCATAAAACATTGTATAAGTTATTTTTGTAAGTTAAAGATGTGTATTCCTATCTATTGAACTTTTTTTAAGCTTATTCATCAGTGTAAGACCGTTATACAGTTTCTATTTTGCTGCAATCCCCTAGTTGGGCTGTTTTCAAGGCAAGCTAGGTGTGGGAGAACTGTTTAACCCACCTAGTATGATTTGTTTCTGATCTCCTCTTGGAATTGGGTTTTATATTATCAGATATAAGGGATCCAAGAGTTTATATTAGTTGGTGAAGCACCCATCTCTGAAAAATGCGTTTTTCAGGCTTGGCTTGTTGAGCAATCCCTCTTGGGAATATTAGCTCTCGACATAGTGCTATAGACAGAGTCTGCTAGTGGGCCAGCTAGCCTCTGTATCTCACCCTCTTTTTAGAGGTGACATATCCAGTAAATTCCCCTGCAGTCAATCTCTGGAATAGATCCAGTTGTTGATTGTTAATGTTTTCTTGAAAAAGGATTTTCATTTGCCGGATTCATGAGCAGTTTCAGATCTGGAACATTACATAAAAAAGTCTTTGTATGGGTTAAAATAGTCACCAAGGATGTGGTATCAAAAATTTGATACCTATATACAGGGACTTGGCTTCACCAGAAGCAAGGAGTATCACTGCGTTTATTTTAAATTAATTAGTGACCATGTTATTTATTTGGTCTTGTATGTGGATGATATGTTGTCGATTGGAAATGACAAAGATATTATCCAAGATTTGAAGACCAAACTATTCTCCAAATTAAACATGAAGGATATTGGTGTTGCAAACTATATTTTGGGCATGGAAATTAAGAGAGATCGGGCAAAGAGGAAGCTCTGGTTAAACAAGAGGAAGTATGTTGAGACTATATTGCAGAGGTTCAATACGCAAGATAGTAAACCGGTGAATGTTCCGATTCATGTAGGTGTAAAGATGTCTGCTGAATAGTGTCCCAAGACACAAGAAGAAGAGGAGGATATGTCCCATGTTCCATATTCAAGTGGAGTGGGTAGCCTGATGTATGCAATGGTTTGTACTAGACCAGACATTGCACGTGTAGTGGGAGTATTGAGTAGGTTTATGTCAAACCCAGGGAAGGAGCATTGGACAGGAGTGAAGCGGGTTTTCAGATATTTGCATGGCACTAGTGATTATGGCTTGTGCTACCAGGAAATACTAGGATTGGAAAGAGTGTTAGACATTTGTGGTTTTGTTGATGCAGACTAGGTTGGAGATCTGGACCAAAGAATATCTACAAGTGGGTATGTGTTTAGCCTATTTGGAGGTGCAGTCAGTTCGATGAGTAATTTGTAGTGGATCTTTCAACTACAGAGGCAGAATACATGGCAGCCACTCATGCAAGCAAGGAAGCCGTTTGGTTGCAAATATTGTGTTCAAGTATGGGGTTGGTGCAACAAGCTATAACGATAGACTGTGATAGCCAAAGTGAAATTTTCTTGGCTAAGAACCCTGCTTATCATTCAAATACAAGGCACATTGATGCTCAATATCACTTTGTGAGATATATGGTTGAGGATAAAAGGGTGTTTCTGGTAAAGGTGGACACTTTCAAGAATGTTGCAAATGCATTGACGAAGTCTGTGAGCACTCAGAAGTTCTCCTGGTGTAGAGAAACAATGGGTGTTGTAGAGCTGGATTGATTATTAATCTCTCCTGTGGCCCCCTGCGGAAATAAAACAACAAATGGACCCACTCATAGGCGGACCCACTCATGGTTTTGTGCATGAGTTTGCACATGGTTTTTGGGGGACGATGGTTTTCAGCCCCTGGTATTTTGTAGATTCGGTTAAGGGAACTACGGTTATCTTATAATCCAGGGTTAATGGATTGGGGTTTATGTATGCTTCGTCATGTATATATATGTGTTGTAACACTGAAAGGAATATAATAAAAAAATCAAGCTCGTCGTCCCGATTTGGGATCCAGGGGAAAATATCTGTGTATATCTATTTTATGTTTTATTCTCTCACTATTGTTTATTTTCTGTTTTTAAGATTCATTTGTAGATAATTTATGTGCATGGTTAAAACCTACAACGGCATTGAGTCTATATACATGAGGGTTATCCCTTTCTGCTATCGGTAAGATTTGCAGGTTAAGTACATCACATAAATGGTGTTGGTGACTTTTGCGGTGAGCATAGGTGATGGATTTAAGTCTGCAAGCTCTCCTAGAATTTGCTTGACATCAGTAATTCTCCGTTGCCGCATAGGTAAGAGAAATATGATTTTTTTTTTCTGGAAGTTGGGAAGATTTAGTGATGGTTTTATATCTACCTCTCCCTTAACTTAGCTTGTTTTTGCACCAATAATTTCTGTGTGAATGTGTTCTTGCAGGTGGGGTTTACTCGAAAGACTTTAGTTCATGGCGTAATCACAGCGAACCCAGGACTTCGTGCTTGTCACAGCAATTTCTGAGTCCTCGTGTGAAGGAGTAAGGTATCCTACAACAATTTCTTCTTACCCTAAAATAATTTACTTTGGTTCTTGAAACCCCTTACTTTGTGTGTGATTTATTTAAAATTTATCTTTTCCCTGTGCTAGGAATACCTTTGGTTGGGATTTCGGTTCCTTTGCTACATCTAGAGGCAGTCACCTTTGTCGTAGCTTCCAGGTATGTACAAGTTTCCATCCCGGTAGTCCGTTAGAATTTATGGTTAGTTTGTATACAATCAACCCTTGACAGCTATCTAAGGCATACTCGTTGCCTGTACAGGGTTCGCCATGTTCAGAGACTAAGACTGCTCAAACATTCTGGGGGAACATGAATATATTTCATTTCCAGGGTTTAGTTTCTTGCTTGTGAGGACAGAAAGACTCCTCGATTCGGTTATATTTTGGTTATTATATTTTTATCTATTGTATAAATTGTTTAAATAGTATTTGCAGTACCGGCATGGTCTGCTAACTATTCGAATGGCCAACTATTTCAGATATTCGTACTTGCTTATTTTATAAGTTGTCTCATGATATTATACTATTTTAAGGTATTTGGACTCGGCATATAAATATGTGCTATTAAGTCTATGTGTTTTGAAATTGAATATAAGTTGGCGTTTGCAATATTTTGGGCTTTTACCCTGTCTTGTTTAGTGTACTGTACAATTTCTTTATAGAAATAATGATACATATTTTTAGTCTGTTTCTTCCTCTTGGAGTACAAGTTTACTTTTGTCATAGGAGTAATTTTTTGGTTCTTTATTTCAGGAAGCCTCAACAATCAAAGGACCGGACATAGGTTGTGGTTTTGCCATGACCTGGGTCTAAACCCCTGTGCATGTCATAGCTTTCTTGATAGTTGAATTTAGTAGTATCATTCTATTTCTTTATAATACAAGTTGTTCAAGTCTAGTATTCAAGCATTATTCATTTTATGTGTTCAACAAATTCATTACGAATTTTGGCTGTAGATATTTATATTCTTGATATATTTGTTTTTTTTTCTAATTTACAGTTTTCTAGATATGACAGTTGTCCATTACTGTTCTTTCTGTATCTTCTTTATTTGTTATAAATTTTATAATAACACTAAATAAATGGCTTATTTTTAATTCAGTCTTTTTCTATTGTTATTTCTTATTGTTCTGGTTACTATCTACTATAAGTAAGAAAATTCTCCTGGTCTTGTATTTACTCAGGGTCTTTATAATAACTCAGTAATTAACATAATTCATCATTCCTAAGATACTATAGGAAATTCTTCACAGTCAATCATAATAAATGAAACTTTCTTTTTTTTAAGTTCAGATACTTATCTCAAACTGAGATTTCTAACTGATGGCTCCTCCTAACCATGAGAGAGGCTATTACATCCCCCACTCCCCCCGAGCTCTGTTCCAGAGTTCTGCTGAGAACAATTATTTCTTGAGTTAGGCCTCAAGACTCTTGTCCAGTCTAAACTCTTTTTCAGGTTTTCAGAGCTCCACTGGTTCCAGACCATCTCTGGACAACTCCTTCATTTTTCCCACCTCAGTGGTTAACATTTTTCTTCTTTTTGAATAGAACCCCTTCCCTCCTTCAATATTTCCATGTTATCCTTTCTGGGAAGGTAATTGTCAAAATAAATTGCCTCAATCTTTACTCTGAATCTTGGAATTATTTTTACCATTCAATTAAGTCTTTTTCTCAATATAAATTTTGTTCAAAAGTAAAATTCAAGTTTTTATTCTTTTCTTTTTCAGAGTAAAGAATGAGGCAGTTTCTTTTGAAAATTACCTTCCCTCCTTCAGGATTTCCCTTTTATCCTTTCTGGGAAGGTAATTGTCAAAAGAAATTGCCTCAATCTTTACTCTGAATCTTGGAATTCTTTTGACCATTCAATTAAGTCTTTTTCTCAATATAAATTTTGTTCAAAAATAAAATTCAAGATTTTCTTTTCTTTTCTTTTTTCTATTAAAGAATAACCATATTCATTAATACCTTTTCCATAATTGCTTCAAATTTAATTTTAATTAAATTAAAAATATTCTTTAAACATTAAGTAAAATAAAACTGGGTGTTACATATTCCCCCTCTTAAAGCAAACACCATCCTCGGTGTTTATCCCATTCCCACAAACAATTCAAGATAGACTTATCGTAAGGAGTTCTCATCCTCCCAAGTGGCTTCTGCCGAGTTGAAGTGCTTCCACTGCACTTTAACCTATGGGATGACTCGTCTTTGGAGCGTTATTTCTCTCTAATCGAGAATACACTGAGGTTCTACCAGAAACTCGTCGTCCGGTTCTACCTGCAGACAGTCAATGTTTTGTATTAGTTGAATTGGAACTCCATTTCTTTTAAAGGTCATAGCATAAACATAACTTACATGTACGTTTTGCCAATGTATAACATGCTTGGGATCATGTATGTATATTTTTAGTAGCGACACATGGAATACATTGTGTACCAATATGTGACTAGGCAATGCCAACCGATAGGCCATCGGCCCTATTCTTTCCACAATCTGGAAGGGCCCACAGTACCTGGGGGCCAGTTTGGCACAGGTACTCCATATTAAGGTACTTTTATTGGGTTTAATCCTTTCATACATGTGGTCACCTAATTCAAATTCTCGGAAATTTCTCTTTATGTCCGCGTACACTTTTTGCCTATCTTGGGCCGCCTTTATATTTTGTCAGATTTTCCTCACCTGGTGCTCCATTTCCTCCATCATATTTGGTTTGAGCATGAATTTATTTTCTTGGTTGCTCCAATTCATAGGGTTTTGGCATTGTATACCATACAATGCTTCAAAGGGACTCATTCAGAGGGATTCCTGATATCCATTATTGTATACGAATTCGACCAAATGCAGATACTCTTCCCACTTTGAAGGTTTTTGCATCATGTACATGCGTAACATATATTCCAGGATTTGATTTACCCTTTTTGTTTGGTCTTCCATCTGAGGATGATAGGCTGTGCTAAATTGGATGCTTCTCCCCAAGCCTGTAAACAATGCCTTCCAAAATGTTGATGTAAATTTTATATCTCGATTTGAGATGACAACTCTTGGAGTACCGTGCAGTCTAAATATTTCCTTCATAAAAATGTCAACAATTTGCACAGTCTTGTAAGTTGACTGAATGGGTATAAAATGTGCCACCTTACTGAGTCTATCTAGCACCACCATAATCGAGTCATTATGTTTCTTGCTTCTGGGCTGCTAGATGCTGGTGTTCCACTTTAAATTGCTGACATTCTAAACATTTGGTGAGATATTCTGCAATGTTTTTACATATCCCCGACCAGTAATAATATTTTCTAATTGTTGTCAGCATTTTTTGATACCCAGGATGTCCTACATAGGAACTTCGATGGTACTCATCCAGAATCAATTATTTCAAACTCATCTGATTCGGTATGCATATCCTCCCTCGAAACAACAGAAGTTGTTTTTCATTAATTCCATATTCGGATTGTTTCCCTTGTTTTTATGCCTCCTTTTCTTGCTGCCACAAGAATTTATACTCAGGATCTTTCTCTGCTGCTTCCATAATTTGTTCTTGAAATTAAATTCCACTTGATCAAAATAAAGTTCATAAATTCCATGTAATTTCCTACTTAAGGCATTAGCTATATGGTTTTATTTCCCTTTCACATGTTAGATATCAAAGTCAAATTCACTCAAGAATGCATTCCACCTTGCTTGGCGAGCATTCAAATCTGACTATTTAAAATATTTGGTCAAGCTGCTATGATCAGTTCTTAATACAAACATTTTCCCCAATAAGTAATGTCTCCATATTCGAAGATCATGTACTACTGCAGTTAACTCCAGATAATAGGCAGAATATCTTTGCTCATGATCCTTCAGTTTTTTGGATTCGCAAGCTATCACCTTACCATCCCGTGTTAATAATGCTCCTACTGTTGGACATTGGGTTCAACACTCCTCGTGTGTTTCGTGACATGGACTAACTGCCTCTCGTGGATCCTAACTCTGGCGATTGTAGCGGAGACTAATGCATGCGAGTTTTGGTCTAATGGCAGTCGTGATTCCAACAAGTGGTCTCAGAATGACAAGTCTCGAGTTCAAAACTCACACGGCTCGCGTTGGGGGGGAGATTTTTGGAAATTGGGTTCAATGCTCCCCGTGTGTTTCGTGACATGGACTAACTGCCTCTCGTGGATCCTAACTCTGGCGATTGTAGCGGAGACTAATGCCTGCGAGTTTTGGTCTAGTGACAATCGTGATTCCAACACCCACACACTCTTTGCATGCATTCGTGCATACCTAAAATTATTTTTTTGGATCTGCTACTTTCAATACAGGGGCAGTAGTTATCAATTCCTTTAATCTCTCAAAACTTGCTTGACATTCCTTAGTCCATTTAAAGATTTGCCCCTTACATTGCAAGGAGGTGATGGGAAAAACCATTTTAGAAAAAACTTCAATGAACCATCAGTAATACCCAGCTAAACCCATGAATGAGCAGATATCTGCCACATTTTTAGGAACATTCCACTTCATTATTTTCTTTATCTTCTCAAGATCCATTGAGATCCTTTCAACTGATATTACATGCCCAAAATACTATATTTGTTTTTTATAGAAATCACATTTGCTGAATTTGGCATAGAGTTGATGTTCCCTCAACATCTTCAGGACCAATATGCTTTAGATTCATGAAGGTTGCTGGTCTATTTTTTAATCTGAATGGTAGCACTACAAATTCACAATGCCCATATCGGGTACGAAATGCAGTTTTAGATATATCTTCTTCTTTTATTTGAATTTGGTGATATCCAGATCTTAAATCAATCTTTGAGAATATTGTCGCTCCTTTCACTTGATCAAAGATATCTTCTATCCACGGAAATGGGTATTTATTTTTTACAGTCAAATTGTTAATCTGTCGATAGTCCATGAACATCCGCATGGTGCCATATTTATTTTTAACAAAAAATACAGGTGCTCCCCATGGGGATACACTTGGTCGTATGTACCCCTTATCCAATAGTTCTTGCAGTTGCATTTTTCAATTCTGTCAATTCAAGATCACTCATTCTATATGGTGCTCGTGACATTGGGGTTTCTCCCAGTTGCAGTTCTATAGTAAATTCTATATCTCGTCTTGAGGGAAATCTTGGAATGTTCTCAGGAAATACATCTGCAAAATCTTGAAAACCTAGAATATTTTCCAGCATGAGTGTCTTATCTCTAGAATTTGTAAACCCCACTCACATAGCATAAATTTGACACCCTTTTTTGATGCATTTACTTAATTGTGATGTTGTAATGGGGTGCAACCGGAGAGGTTTCTTAAACTTGCAATCTTTGATGTGTACCATCTTCCGCCTTGAAATGAATGATTTTCTCCTTACAGTCAACTAGAGACCAATGTATTTCTAGATAATCCATTCCCAACAGAATATCATAGGAGCCTAAGGGCAGAACGTTCAAATCTAATGTTATACGTTGTTTTCCAATTTCCAGAATACAGTTTGAGACTTTAACGTTTACTTTTCTCTTCACCCCAGTTTCCAGTTGTACCATCCAGGGATTTTTAAATTTATAGCTTTGTAATTTACTATTTTCAACTATTAGAGGATTTATGTAACATAAAATGGCACTCAGATCAACCAAAATAGAAACAGTTTGGAAATTTAGCTTACCTTCCAGTTCTATCTTGGTGGGATGATAATCTGCATGTCAATCCTCTAGTGCAGCATTAATCCTCGGTATGTTTCGTGCAACATCTCCTACTGTAGATGCCTCTTGTAAGTTAGTTGTGACTTCGTTCCTTCCTCGGTGCAGGAAATTCTTAAAATAATGTGCTTCTCTGCATCCTAAACACTAGAGTGGTGGTTTCTGGGTTTGTCCAAGTTTCGGTTTACTGGATGCCCCTCTGTAGGCCCTTCATTTGCTATCCATTTAGACTTTGGCTAATTCTTCCCGAATTGCCTGTTTGCTGGGTTCCTTATGGCATTCTTAAAATTTTTAGGCCTTCCATGTTTGAAGTTTGAGGTGCCTTTATGCCCTTTCTTTGGTGGCTAGATTCTGCCAACTTCTCCTTTCGCTCTAGATTGTTGATAGCACATTTGTGCCTTTCGGAACACCTAGTCCATGGTCTTAGGATTTACGAATTTAATTCTCTCCTTCATGTGGGTAGGAAAGCTACTTAATAAAATTTGTACCTTTTCCTTTTCGTCCCTCAAGTACGGTACATATCTTAATAAAAAATTGAATTTAGTAATAAATTCATCCATGGATAACTATCTCAAATTTAAGTCATAAAACTCCGGTGACTTTTCTTCATAAAATCATTTTGTTAAATACTTTTCTTTGAAATATTGTTGGAACTCCTCCCATGTTACACTTTGATCTTCTATTCCCCGCATGTTCTTCACTTCTTCCCACCATAAGGTAGCTTTATCCCGCAATTGATAAATGTCCAGGTGAGCATTGAGATTTTTTCTATATTCATATACTTGAAAGTATTTATTCATATTTATAATCTTGGATTTTGCCACCTCCTCAGTTTCTCCATCAAAAGTGGGTCGTTTAATCTTCCGAAACTTGCCTTGTATTTATACCTTCTGATTCCTCATTTCTTGTTGTTCCATAGCATTACCATAATCTAATTCATGATCATTCATGTCTTTGTTTCTCTTCTAAGTACGACTCCCTGCTGGATGATCATTTATTTGCAGATGTTGTTCCTCTTCATGAGTATTCCTTTCTGGGCTTGGCTGTGAGGTAGGGTGATTCTATCTATCTGAAAGACTTTTAAGGATTCTTTCCTGTTCTCTCATCGGTCTTTCATTATCACTCCTTACCTGACCATCTCTGTCTGGAGTTGTTGTACCATGTCCAACAATCGAATTTCTGTCATTGTTGTTCCTCTAACAGTCTGCTAGTTTGTTGGTGTTGATCCACACTCAGTTGCACCCACATCTCCGGATTCATCTCCATGTTTGGCTGGGAATTAACTTCCCCTATAGTTATTTGTGTTTGTTGGTTGGAACCTCTCCTCATTAGTTCTGTTATCAGTTCCTGCTAATGTGAATGGAATTTAACATCAACGAAACACTTAGAGTTATTTATTTGGACCAATCTAGCCTAGCGTGTAAACCATGCTATGATACCACATGTCACACCCATAAACACAAAAAAAATATTTTTATTTATCAAATCCTCCATTGTGATTTACCATAGACTATTGGTTGACTTATACATATAATTTCCAACATAATGAAAATCGTAAAACCCACCTTTTAATACAAAATCATATTAATTAGAAATTGTCATAGCATGTGTGTCATGTCTAAACATCTAATATATATATATATAGATATATAATTTCACTTGGTTTAAATCTTACCATACTACTTAACACATTTTCGGTTGATTAATACATACCACTACCTTGTGATATGACTTATTTGGGAGGACGAATGGTTAAATTTTAACTCAGATCTCATAATGATATTTAATCTAACATTGATATTTTTGTTCCTCGTTGGAAATTGCGCATGATTAAGGTCATAATGGGGTATTATTTACACTAATCATCGGTCATGATCCTTCTTAGAGTTAAATATACTATTGGATAATATTTTTCCTCCACTTGAATGTTCTGGAGACTCCGATCTAAGCCGTCGATCTGCTAGCCCTACAATGGATGGTGTGGATCACTGGAAAAAATTTTAGGTAATGACCTACCCTATCGTTGCCACTTTTTCTCATTCTACTTTGGATCTTTTGCATTCCTCCTTGCGAACAAGGGGCACTGAGTCTGTATACATGAGGGTTATCCCGCTCTGTCGTCGATAAGCTTTGCAGGTTAAGTACAACACGGAAATGGTGTTGGTGCTTTTTGCGGTGAGCATAGGTGATGGATTTAAGTCTGCAAGCTCTCCCAGAATTCTCTTGACATCAATACTACTCTGTTGCTGCACAGGTAAGAGAAACATGATTTGTTTTCTGCAAGGTGGGAAGAGTCAGTGATGGTTTTAAATCTGCCTCTCCCTTAACTTAGCTTGTTTTTTCACAACTAAGTTTTATGTGAATGTGTTCTTGCAGGTGGGGTTTACTAAAAAAACTCTAGTTCATGCCGTTATTGCAACAAACCCAGGATTTCGTGCTTCTCATAGCAATTTCTCGGTCCTCGTGCGAAGGAGTAAGGTAACCTACACCAATTTCTTCTTACCCTATAGGAATATAATTTGATGTGTTAAATCCCTTACTTAGTGTGCGATTTATTTAAAAATTATCTTTTCCCTGTGCTAGGAATCCCTTTGGTCGGGTTTTTGGTTCCTTCGCTACATTTGGAGGCATTCACCTTCGCCGCAGCTTCCAGTTATGTACAAGTTTCCATCCCGATAGTCCATTAGCATTTATGGTTAGTTTTCATACAGTCAACCCTTGACAGTTATCTAAGGCATACCCACTGCCTGTACAGGGTTCACCATGTTTAGAGACTGAGACTCTGCTCAATCATTCTGGGGGAACATGAATATAGTTCATTTCCAAGGTTTAGTTTCTTTCTTGTGAGGACTGAAAGGCTCCTCGATTTGGTTATATTTGGGTTATTATATTTGTATATGTTGTATAAATATTTTAAATAGTATTTGCAGTATCGACGTGGTCTACTAACTATTCGAATGGCCAACTATTTCAAATACTCATACTTGTTTATTTTATAAGCCGTCTCATGATATTCTACTGTTTTAAGGTATTTGGACTCGACATATAAATATGCGCTATTAATTCTATGTGTTTGGAAATTGAATATAAGTTGGAATTTGCAACCATTTTGGCTTTTACCCTGTCTTGTTTAATGTACTGTACAATTTTTTTATAGAAATAATGATACAGATCTTTAGTCAGTTTATTCCTCTTGGAGTACAAGTTTACTTTTGTCCCAAGAGTAAGTTTTTGGTTCTTTATGTCCGAAAGCCTCAACAGCCAGAGGACTGGACCTAGGTTGAGGTTATGCCATGACTTGGGTCTAAACCCCTGTTCATGCCAGAGATTTCTTAATACTTGAATTTACCAGTATCGTTCTATTAATTTATAATACAAGTTGTTAAAGTCTAGTATTCAAGCATTAATATTTTTTTGTGTTCAACAACTTCATTCCGAATTTTGGCTGTAGATATTTATATTCTAGCTATATTTGTTATTTTTTCTAATTTACAGTTTTCCAGATATGACATTTGTCCATTACTATTCTTTCTGTATCTTCTTTCTTTGTTGTAAAGTTTAGAATAACACTAAATAAATGGCTTGTTTTTTATTCAGTCTTTTTATATTGTTATTTCTTACTGTTTTGGTTACTATCTACTATAAGTAAGAACAGTCTCTTGATCTTGTATTAACTCAGGGTCTTTATAATAACTCAATAATTAACAAAATTAATCATTCCTAAGATACTATAGGAACTTCTTCATAGTCAATCATAATAAATGCAACTTTCCTTTTTAAAAGTTCAGATAATTATCTCAAACTAAGATTTCTAACTGATGGCTCCTCCCAACCATGGGAGAGGATTTTACGTCCCTTACTCCTCCCGAGCTTCGATCCAGAGTTATGTTGAAACGGTTATTTCTTGACTTAGGCCTCAGGACTCTTGTCCAGTCTAAACTCTTTTTCAGGTTTTTAGAGCTCCACTGGTTCCAGACCAACTCTGGACAACTCCTTCATTTTTCCCACCTTAGTGGCTAACCTTTTTCTTCTTTTTGAACAGAACCCCTTCCCTCCTTCGGGATTTCCCTTTTATCCTTTCTAGGAAGGTAACTGTCAAAATAAACTGCCTTAGTCTTTACTCTGAATCTTGGAATTATTTTTACCATTCAATTAAGTCTTTTTCTCAATATAAATTTTATTCAAAAAAAAATCAAGTTTTTTTTTTTTTTTTTTAAACGAATGACCATATTCGTTAATACCTTTTCCATAATGGCTTCAAATGTATTTTTAACTAAATTAAAAAGACATTTTAAACATTAAGTAAAATAAAACGGGGTGTTACACTAGATCCCCAACAGCCAAAACAACATGATTGACATCCTGCAAATAAATTTCATACCCTCTTTAAATATTTCATAGATAGTGGCCACCCCACAAACATTTCATGAAAGCCTCACGAGGCATAAAATTGGAAATTTTTAGAAAGAGACAGTCCCCAAACACACAGACATCCTTTATTTAGATCAAGGATTTCGCATAATTATAAATTTAACTAGCATGGTAAAAATTGATCCTCATTTTCCTATTTAAATGTAGTTTGGATGTCTCAATAAAAATAAAGCAATGGAAAATCAACTTCAATGAATTCAGTTTTCTCTAAATTTGAATCTAGAACTATATTAGTTTTCTCTAAATTTGAATCTAGAACTATATTTTTATTTAGAATAATTATTTTGAATTAAAAAAAAAAACTTTTTAATCATTAGCAATGAAATTTCCTTGTACCATTGGGCTTTGACCAGAAGTTGGGTTGGTGAAGGCTCCCTTGTAAAATCGAAATTCATGAATAACATTGAATGACACACGGATAGGGCGAACTAGACCCACATCAACTTTGAGTTCATCTTCTTCTCCCTTTACATCATTTATTCAACATAGAATCCATTTACTTCACCATTGTATTAACTAAAATAATTGCATATATATCAACAAATAGAAAATTTTGAACAAAATGTAAAGCAAAGCTACATTCTCAACAACTAGGGAAAATATGATGAGGGAAATAGAGTTACCAAACTGATGTTGACACTATCAACAACCTTTACACCGACATTGTCTGCATCATATTTACAAACACCTTCTTTAGCTATGTAAGGATAAGCTTCCTCAGTGTCAAACCCCCCCATTGTATTTTATATACTCAAATTTTTGGGATGGCAGACCATCACTGCAACCAAAGTTGTTAAATGCTCCAGCATAGTCAACTAGTTTATATTCAGACATGATGACAGTATTTCTTGTAGCTTGAGTATAAGTAGTCACTAGTTCTCCAGTAGTGTTGCAATATTCAATCAAGTTTTCAACTTGATTTTGGTCTACTATAGTTCTTAGTGGATCATAATATTTAGTTGTTTCTCAATCATTAAATTGATTTATAAAAAAGGAATTAAAATAGAATTGAGCAATCTACCTAAATGACTCACTATGCCTTCTTGTCTCCAGTCTTTCGGTTAGCACAATAGTCCAATCAAGAAATAATATATATTAAAATATTAAAAAAAAAACACTTAAATATTTTTACGATTCTTCACATTACAATTTCTGAAGAAGGAAGAGTGAATATTAATCTTATAATCTAATACACATTTGAAAGGGTGTATCTAGGCACATTAACATTTTATTGACATTCTTGTGAAAAAAAATATGATATATTTTATTCACCAATATCTTGAAATTCATTTATATCCTTATATGTTTGTCCCATTGGGTGAAATTATTTCCTAAAGAAATAGGTTGAAAGAAATAGGCATGAAATTCATGGAAGACTATAAACATATTTATCGATCAAATGGGAACTATTACCTCAAAACGAGAACTCCAACAAAAATAAAATAAAATAAAACCATGAAAAAACAACCTGAAAACGAAAAGTTGTATTCTGGAATAACTTGGGGGGGTTAATTTTCAGCATTTTTTAAAAATGGAAGTAAAAGTCAATTTTTTTTGTGCAAAAAACAACCTGAAAATGAAAAGTGTTGATGTTGGAATTGTTAGGTTCCTATAATAATAGGATTCATAATTTTGAATTGACTATGATTAGTCTTGTAATATGTACATACTTTTGCTTTCTGCAAAATTGTTTTCCCATATAAAAAAAATAAAAAATGTAAAGAGGGTAAAATTCCTAAAAGAAAAATCAAAGGACTGAAAGAAAAAGATCAAAAAAGAATATAATATATGAACCCCAACAAAAAAGAGATAAAATAGATCATGAAAGTGATGCAAATTCAAATGCCACTACTTTTTACTGTATTTTTCAAAATAATACTGTGTGCATCTTGTCAAAAATGCCACAATCCATGAAGGTCAAACTACTTAATCCTGACCTTTCATGCTTTAAATTTCATGTTGATAGATAGAGAATAAAGATCTAGCCAAACTGTTTAATCGTGGCAGATCAGTAGTTAGGTAGAGAATAATAAGGACCTCAATAGTTTAATCTGAGCCCTTGGAAGAAATAATGATAGAATTAGATAGTTTGTTGTCAAAAGAAAATATGAATAAGGGTCTGCAAGCTCAAATGCACCCAAAGAAATGAAGAAAAAATGTTAGGGTAGATGATGGGTAGGCAGAAGCAATTTTCACAAGCCGTGGATAGTAGAAATTGGTCATTTCATATTTACTAACTTCCCTTCAAAATAATTCCCCTTGTAAAAATACCCTTTCCCCTCCATTTTAACCCTTTTCCCTTACTTCACTCTTTTTTCCCTTACAAAACCCCTTTTCCTAAGTTAAAATGCAAATTTTCCTTTGGAAAAGTAAAAACCCTTTATTAACTTCCATTTTTATTCAAAATACCCAAAATACCTTTATCCTAAGTATTTCTTTAAAAAAAAGTGATATGTCGGGTCCCACATTGAAGAAATTCCTTCCTGATATCAGTTTTTACGTTAAACTTAGTGTATTTAACCCCCCCATTCATTTTAATCATTTAACTAACTTTATTTATTAATTCCCATTATATACATTTATCCTGTATTTAAAATTAATTCCCGCATATATATTATCCCCAAACCCCTTATTTTATTTATAAACTATAGTTTAATTTCCCCACGTTTGATTTATTTTGGGCCCACCTATTATAAAACCCGACCATATACATTAAGCCATAGCATATATCGCATAGCCTACATTAACTTTAAACCTGGACCCCACGCCTATCAAATCTCGACGGATCCGTCGCATTCGCCCAACCGTCAGATCTTGATTGATCGAATCCAATGACCAATAGCCTCTTTCGCACATCCAATTGCCTGATCGTTAGCATTCCTCTGACCTTGCAAAATGAATTGTTTTCGTGTCCCCGCTCCTGCCTATGTTGTAGTATTCCATTTGATTGCATCCTCAGAAAATTTACCACCCAACCACCTTTTGCTCATGCAAAAACTGCTTAGCAGTATTTCCGCCCGTTATCAAACCACCCTTCCATTTGAAATGACCCACGCGTTAATGTTTTAATCACTTTTGGTTAAAAAACCCATAAGACCACCCTTTGCAACCTTTTTCACCACTTTCTATTATCATTCACGTAGAAGGAGCATTACCGAGTTGTTTCGAGCTAATACACTGGTACCGACCTATTATTTAGCCCAATTCAACCATAATTCAACACTCTTTGTTGTCAAAGACACTGCAAAAATAATTTGAAGCTTTATAGAGACTAGCGAAGCCTCAGAGAAGCTTCGTTGCCTCGAGAAACCTTATACAAACTAAAATATTCATTTTCTCCAGGTATTCCTTAATGCTTAGGCCAATACTTAAAGCAAGAAAGTAATTCAATCATTGAACCAATTTATGAGCCTTTGCAGACCAAAATAAAATCCCTGTTATCTTCCAATCCTTTTTTTGTAGACCCTAGGTATCTTTTCACAGAATTCCCAAGGCTTGAGACTATTCTTGATCACAGAAAGTAATAATTGAACAATTGGCTTCTCAAACCCTTCTGTAGGTTGTTATAATCTTTCAGAGGTGCTCCTAAATGCCTGAAATTGTTTTTCTAGATCAAAAGAGTAATCAAATTGATTAAAATTAATAAATATGGCTTCCAAAATTATTGTAACTGTCAATCCCCTCTAACCTCTATTTGTAGATGTAGAACACACACCTTTGGAAGACAAAGATTTTAAAATTAGTGACCATGTCACTGAGTTTAACCTTCTTGAGCTTCACTACTGGAGCCATGACAAATCAATTGACCAAGCTGATGAGGTTTTCATTTGGGAGTCCAATTTTCCCAAGTATGTAGTCCCACAGACCTTCCAATGTCCAGAAGTTATCAAACTTTGTCAAACTTGCTATTTTCCTGACCACAGAGCCATTGTAACCCCTGGAAAAGAAATTATGTTCACTATTATAG
This sequence comes from Pinus albicaulis, assembly GCA_034641835.2. Classification (NCBI taxonomy): domain Eukaryota; kingdom Viridiplantae; phylum Streptophyta; class Pinopsida; order Pinales; family Pinaceae; genus Pinus; species Pinus albicaulis. The sequence continues at coordinate 1,267,897,232 of CM076574.1, read as the reverse complement.
CTGATTCAATCAATCAAATGCTGCAGATTCAACCTAGGCCATATGAAACTCCTTTGTCCATTGAGACCCTCACATAGTTCTATCTGAATCTGGACTTCCGCAAGAGGTTCCAGATATTTCAAACTTTCATGCCTTCACAAGTAGAGACTCCCAAAACCAATCCACCCTATCCAGCATCTATTTTCTCTGAGAGAACCAAACATATCATTACAATGTTGTCTAGTATTTTGGGTTATTTTACTGATGAGCATGTGGATGCTTTAGTCTTAGGGTTTTTGTCTATTTTTATCCCTGGTCAGCCTCCTGCTACCATTTTCAATTTTACCCAGTACATTGCTGACACAATTCATGAACAACTTGTTAAAATGCCTGAAGAAGGTGTTTTCAAGTATTCATCTGTCTTATTCCACATGTTTTTATACTTCCAGTCTAAAAAAAATTTCCATCAACCTTCAAAATCTAGATGTTGAAGGTAATCCATAATCAATTATCTTTTGAAATTCCTTTATCAGGAAGGATTCAGCAGAATTCACTTACACAGAATTCATTGACTCCTTTATCCATCCACTTTTCAATATTCTGAACAGTAGCATTCAACCAAGAGTCAGTGAGGACATTAAAAAGGTCATGCAGTTGTCAGAGCATAGTAGGACAGTATATTGGTACCTGTGTCAAAAACACACAGAGATTAGGGTATATGGATCAAATCTTCTTCCATATAAGCTGCCCAAATACCTCCCAATGAGGTTATTTTCCCTTGAATACATTAGGAAGATCCTTAATTCTGATGGAATCAATTTCTTGGTAGCCAAAAAGAAGATACAGTTTGAGATTAAGAATCAGGTTGGCCCTTTTATTTGTAATAGTAGAGATGCAGGTCCACAAGCAGAAAAACATTTGAAAGAATTAAAGTTCAGTCAGATTTTCCAGTGGTATTATGATCCCTTAGGATTAATAAGAAAGTTAAGAGTCAAATGTAAATTAACTCATGTACATGACTCAAATCCAGATATTGAGAAATACTCCAATCAGTTTGAATGGTTGGAGAAAACTTTGAAATAGTTGGAAAAACCAGTAGAAACTAGTGCAATCATGCAGACTCCAACCCAAGAAGATAGAAACTCTAAAAGAGTCAAAGAAGAAGGATCATACTTAGCACAAGCTACAACTGAAACAAAATTCAAGCTGATGTACAGGAAGAAGCCAAAATTAAATCTTGTAGAAGAACAAGTGGAAACTATTGAAGTAGTTGATACTGATGCAGTGTTAAGAGACAATACTCCTCCTGCAATTTCTAAAGAAACACATCAGCCTTCAACATCTAACACTCACATGATAACACAGTGTTGAAGTATCTTCTTCCAGTAAACCAGCAGAGAAAGAGATGGATATTATGCAGAGTATAAGGAAATCAAGATCAGGAATGAGACCCTCAAGGCTGATACATATACTCAATACTCGAAACAGTCACCCAGTGACCAAAGCAGTTTACTTTCTTCTTTTGACTAAAAAAAATAGGAAGATGCAAATGACCTTCCTATAGCCCACAGTGAAGCATCCCAAAACATCAGCAGATTACAAAAATACATCATCCTATTGACCAAATAGAATTTCACAAATGAACTGGTGAAATGTTGTATTCTACAATGACAAACAAAACCATGAGTGTACAGAAGCTGGAAAAAAATATAGGGAACATTAGAGATCAGCTCAAATTAGAAAAGGCATCCTCACAGACTAAGGATAACAGAATCAAATCACTCGAAGATTTGATTATTGAAGTAGGATATGATACAACAAATGTAAAAGTTGTAGATGAACTGATAAAGAAGAAAAATGTAGATTGTTGCATTAAAGAAGAAACTCAAGCTGCCTCCTACATAACATCCACAGGAAAAGGAAGTGTTAGAAGATGCAAGCCAAAAAGATGAGATGATGAATCTCATTCTTCAATTAACTTCCCAGTTAAAAGAAATGGAAAATGAAATGGACAAGTTAGTACAAGAGAAAAAGGTCAGATCAAAAGAAGTCCCTGTCACTGTTATTCCAGTGGTCACTAATGTTGTTCCTTCTACATTAGCAAAGTCATTGGCCCCTATAGTTCCAATAGCTATAACACTTCCTGTTACATCAGCAACAACTTCAGCAACAGAGTCATCTACAACATCAACACAGCCTACAGATGAGGCAGGTAAGCTTGTTAAAGCAATGCATGAAATGTCTATTCAAACAAACGAAATCAACAAACTTAAAGAACAGTTGAAAATTCTGGATGATGAAAATAAACTAGTTCAGATTATGCACAAGAATGAAGTGCAGAAGACAAGTGGGTTGAATGAGAAATTTCAGAAGCTAGAGAAAGAACTAACACTGAAAGAACCAATGGCACAAGTCAAGCAGCAGTTGTGGGCCAATATCATTCAATCTATCAATGATATTTGGCTATCCATTCATGTTATTGATGAGAAAAGAGATTTAATCAAAGCAGCGGGTGAAGCCATCCAAAAAATCAAAGAAGAACTCGGTAAAAATCCAGAAGAGGCTAATGAAATCATAAAATTCCTTAATTCCAAGAATAAGCAGAAACTAGAAGAAATTGGAATTAGTGATAGAACAAAAACCATCCTAGAAGTTAGGAAGGTGATTTCTAAAAGGAATTTGATGATACAGCTAGAATAAAAATGTCAAAACATGGAGGCTGCCATAATTAGGTTCATGATAAAGTTTGATATTTTAAGACAGAAAGGCCTTCCAAATCCTCTGGTTATAAATGACAGATTGATGAAACAAGAGGACTATGATAAGAAAATCAGAGAATTGGCTAAGGAGCAAGCCAATAACTCAGCCATGCAAGGTATTCCAACAAGGAAAATAATCTACAAAAGCTTTGAGAACCTTTTTTACCTACAACATGAGGTAAAACACCTATTCATCAACAAGCCTACTTTTTCAAAGTATATGGAGGCTGATGAAATTTTCAGAAGGATGGTAAAGATCAAGTTACCAAATGCAGAATATTGGGAGAAGTTAACTGATTTACTGTGAAAGCAGTAAAGGTTAAAACAGATAAAACATAGTAGTAACAGGTTGTAGTGAAAACAGAATAGTTAAAGAGTATTAAATATTAAAGTGTATCAGGTGAAAGTCAGAGTTAAATTCAAAATAGAAATGATAAATCAGAGCAAAAAGCTGCCAGCGTAAAGGACACTCTACTGCCTAACAAATATCTAGTGTTGAGCAAACAGCTAGAGACAAATCAAAAAAAGATCAACGACAGCAACAACAAATTCAATAAAAGCAGGGACAGATTGCATTATTTAGATAGTTGTCTCTATCTTCTTACATGAAGATATTTATTTTCCATGAATAATTCCTAAGTTTGTTTTAGGATATTTTGTAAGAGTTTTTGTATAAATACTTCACAATTCGAAGTATTGAGGGAGGATGAATTGTTGAATATTTCTATAGTTGTATTATTCTGGAACCTTAGGGTGATTGTACCAATTTCAAGTCAGCAGGCTGGATTAAAGCAATAAAGAGATTATATTACAGGATTCATGTGTTGGGCCACTACAGTGAAGTACTTTCTATTTGTTCAATTGTTTTTTTCTGAAGTTTTCACACACTTACATTGTTAGGATATTCTGACACATAGGAAATAGTTAAGAATAACTTAGTCTAGTGTAGAGTTAGGTAAAGTGTGTTTCTTTGCCATGTACATTTGTAACTTATAATCCGACGGTCACGATTTGTAGTGATCCGACGGTTATCTCTCATCTCGGAATTAACGGCACTTGATCCATGGCTTAACACCCGATTGGTCCATGATCTCTATTTAAAGAGCATGGAGGGTCATTTTTCTGGTAACCGTTTATGAGAGAAACATATGTAACTTTTCTTTTATATTAATAAACTCCCTGAAGTGGCTGCGTTGGCTCAGGGCGTGGACTGTTTCCCTCTTTGAGGGTTTTAACCACGTGATTACACTGGTGTACTCATTTGTGATCTATTTTTGAGCGGTGACCTTTGGTTCTTGATCTACGAAACTTACCCTGTAAATTCCTACATGGTATCAGAGCTATTTTGAGGGCCGCGTCCATTGTTGATCAAAATCTGAAGTCGGTTTGACTGCATGCGAATTTCGTTTTGTAGATCTACTATTTATGAACATTATTAGGCTTGGATAACTGCTCCGTTGTGTCCGGAGTATCTGTTACAGTGAGGAATGCCTTTCGTTTCATGCGAAAAGGTTTCCGGCTGCCCAAGTTATGTTAGTTTAGATCTGGAGGTACAAATCATCTATTTTGCAGTTATATTTATTAATAGTTCCGCTTATTTCGGTTTTTTTCTGTATTAAGGTTTTATTTATTTTCTAGATCTATACCCTCTTCTCTGTGTATGCTCTTTTATGTGCTCTCCGTGCGATCTCGGCAAATCAGAAACAGGAAAAAGGGATTTTTTTTGCTACGTATGCTCTTTCCCCACGTCTTTGTGCAATCTCGGGAAATAAAAAAATAGTGAAAAAGTGATAGTTGTCGGTAAGGCTAACCGAGAATCTAACATTCTGCCGTAAGGATTTGCATTTCATTTTTTTTGCTCGTTTTTTGTGTTTTTTGTGCAGGAAAAAGGCACGCACACAGAAGAAGAAGAAGAAGAATAATAATAATAATCCCCCCTTCCTCCTTTCTAAAATAACATGATAATTTTACTATCTCACTTGGGGAGGGGTTAGTTTATGAGAATAGAGGTCTTGGGTTCAGGTCTCCTTCTCAAGCTTCTTTTGTAAAAAGTTTTTGTTCAAAGGCGTGGAATTTTTTTTTAAAAAGCTGCACTTCATCCCGTTCTCGCAACTATTTGGCATCTACAACTTAGATTTTTCAAAAGGCATAACTTCTTCATCCGAAAGCCGTTTTTTTTTAAACGGCCTAATTTTTTGAGATCTTTCCATTGGAGCAATTATTTTTAGCTTTTCTCAGCTTCATTTAAAAATTAAAAAAAAAATGGAAAGTGCATGCCTGGTTATTCTTAACAGCACCAATTATTTCCAATGGCTACCTCACATGGTAAATATACTTAGAAGTAAATGGTTTTATAGAATAGCCATAGGTCAAGAAACTAAACCTTCCGATGATGATAAAGTTCCTAAATGGGAAAATAAACAAGATCAAGCACGAGGGTTGATAGGAATGTCCATTTCTCAAGATCTTCGATTTCACATCCTTGACATTGACACCACTAATAAAGCCCTAGAAAAGCTAAATAATTTTTTTGGCATTCAAAATCAAATCAGGGGCCACCAACTTGAAAATGAGTTGCTTACTTTGGACCCTAATAATTTCTCCTCTATTGAAGACTTTTTGTCCAAATTCAAGACCCTTAGACTTCTTTTAGAAGGTTGTAAGGTCAAAAAGGAAGATGGTAGCCTCATCTATTGCATTCTTTCTAAGCCTGGCCTTGCATACTCTGTATTTGTTTCTGCCTTCCATTCCACTAGAGAAGCCATCATCTCTTCTGGACCCACCTACAAGAATCCCTCTTTTGATTCCTTTTGTGATTCTTTGATAAGAGAACAAGAAAAAATTTTACACCTTGGTATTATCACTGTTGGAAACACTTCTAAGAAAGCCTTAGCAGCCCAACAACAACCATATCAAAATAATCCCAAGAAGAAGTATCCTAAAAAATATGTTCCTAAATCAAACAAGGGCCCTAAGCAATTTCAACCGCAAACTGAAAAATCAAATCACCAAAATAATAAGGCCAATCAAAACAAAGGGAAGAAGGCAAATAGACATTGCAACTTTTGCAATCGGGGTGGCCATATAGAGTCCAAATGTTCTAAGAATATGGAAGCTGTTAGTATGAATCTTGATTCGAAGTGTACGAAAAAATACCACTTTAGTTGCGCATAACAAACAGCCCTAACAGCAGAAATGACTAGTAATATCTTCAGATCTACAATTAGATGATCAAGACAAATGCTGAAAAAATCTAGATCTATGCATTAGAAGACATTAAACAGTATAAAAAAATAAGATTTACTCCATAGATCCAATAGACAAGACAAGAATATATCCAATGAAATTTTTATTAATGGCACCTGGGAGGAAAACACAAGAGGGTGTCCCCTGTTCTCCTCAATGGGATGGGTTCTTGTAAGTCCTCAGCACTTTAGATTTATAATTTCTCTCTCTTGATGGTGTAGAAAACCCAGACAAAAATGGAAAAGTATGGCTATGATTGTGGATCAATAGCCAGACCAAGTGTTGAGATCCAGAGTGATCTTTAGGCAACAAAAGGTGACAAATGAATGGGAAAACCCTTCTATTTATAACAAAATATTGAGTTAGTCTAGATATTGGTGCATAATTAAAATATTATTAACCAAATCTAGATCCAACTTTTATGGAATATTTTATTATATTTGTTGGAGGGGAAAGGAATTTGACTTGAGTCAAATCCCCTTATTGTAAATAAAAAATAAATAAATGATTTATTTATCATTTTAAGGATGTGATTAAGTAATAATAAATAAATAAATGATTTATTTATTATTTTAAGGATATGGTTGAGTAATAATCAAATAAATAATGATTTATTTAATTATTTAATGATGAATTAGTCATATTTAACAAAGAATATTATTTAAATAAGATTTAAACAATTATTCTTAGAAAATAATAAGATAAATAATAATTTATCTAATTAATTTCCTTGTTTTGGGTTAAATATAACCAGAAAAATTAATTAAACTAACTAATTATTTCTTGAGGAAAATCAAACAAATGTATATTTATTTAATATTTCCTTATGGTATTTCATGTTTAGACCATAAACAACTTAATAAAGGTGATTTACTAAGTTATTTTCATAGTGAAAGCAATTTTACTTGGGGTAAAATTGGTCTTACATGGTGTACTTGGATCCATCTAATGATAATAGGTTAGATGACCAAAAAATGGTGTAACAGATTGCCCCCCAGCGTGTGAGCGTTAGGAGCTAATCATATGACCGAAGTACGTTGTAAGAACTCAATCACTAGACATCGAAGGGGAAGTCAAAGAGAGAGAAGTATAAGGTAGACCAAAGTGCTGAAAGAACTAGACCCTAAGGAGGCGACTTGCAGGTGCGAAAAGTCTCTTTGATGAGTGAGTACATGTTATAGGCAGTGGGGGAGGCATACCTATACCCACCGAGGCAATAGTACAAACAATAAGGTGTCCAGAAAACCACGGGACGGAATAATATAGGATATGCTGGCATAAACATGAGCCAGATAAATAACATGATAATGAATCCCACATACATATTATGCCTGGGATAATAGCCAAGACTTGTACAATAATATCTGAGTACATGAGATATAAATACAACCCAGATGCCCCTGAACACAGGAAAGTGCTCTACAAATATCATTGATACATGCAAACAAAAAGGCGCTGCAAGCGGTGTTGAGATTGCAACAAGATGATGAGCTTAGTGAAAAGAGTCGCTTTCACTATGTAGGCCCACAAGCTATTTTTTGGCGCAAGTCTATTTTTAGACATGTCGATCATATTCTATGAGTTGCAAGATGCTATTTGTGGATGGTTGGTCAAGTTGGAAAAATAGATGGACTTCTATTTTTAGACATATTGGGCGGAATCTATTTTTAAATTTCCATTCTAAAAATAGATATGTCGAATATTATTAGCTCTTAATAATATTTGGACTCTAAACATTATCTTATTCTCTTGGAGCACTTCAGTTAAGTGCACAGATGTGGCACAGGAGCTGATAGAAGGAATTACGCTATTCCTGAGGGTTAAGTGGAGCTATTGCATGGAGAATTCAGTTAGAACTCAAGTTACAAAGTTTGGTGGAGTTATTAAAGTAGTTGGTGGAGTTGTGTTCAGTTTAACTCAGTTAGACACAGTTGAGCTAGTTGTATCTAGTCTAACTGATTGATACACTAGTGAGAGTGGTGTGAATTAATTATTAATTAATTCACTAATTATTAACTCATTAATCAATCGAAGAATACATCAGTTAACTACAGTGCATGGACAGTTTCAGTGGAGACCAGTGGAGAGATAGGTGAAAGAGCAAGTACAGACTATTGCCAGACTATATCGTTGCATGAATTGAAACACACAAGTTGGTCGAGATGCCAATGAGGATTTCGGGTGGAGTGTTGCTGACCAATTCGAGTTCATTCAGAGCTATTCTTCGCCAGGGATGATTGCGCAAAGAGAGGTAGGCTAGCGGTGCGGCGTAGATCTGCATGGGATTTGCTAGATCTGACATGATTAGTGTGTAGCAATTAGAGATTGTACCGAGAGCTTGTGAGGAGTTTTGTATGATGATTGTTACATGATCTCTATGACATATATTACACAGATAGTTGGGGGGTTTTCGCCTTTAATCTTTCCTATACCATCGTGTTCATATGTGTGAATTTTTATGGTTTTAATGTGTGCATGCAATTGATTTTATTTCCACAAGTAATGATCAATAGTAGAAGAGATTCTGTATTGTGCATGAAGTCAAATAGTGTGTGATCAGGATAATCTCGAATGTATAACATATTAGTTATATAATTTCTACATGGTATCATAGCAGTATTTATCATTGGAGCAATTGAAAATCATTGAAGCGGTTGAGTTTTGTGCTAGTGGAATTCGAATTTCGAGCAGTGTTTTCTTGGTGTCGAAGTTGAGATGTCTTTCAATGGATTGTGATTGGAGTATGCCCTTGAGGGCAGCTCAAATTATATTGCATGGAAGGACAGGATGGAGGCGGTGCTGGAGGACAATGGTTTGAAGGAGTTCATAGATGCAGAAATTCCAAAACCTGCTTCTAGCGATGCTGCCGCACTTGACACATGGAAAAAGAAGACAGCAAAATGTCGAAGGATTATGTTGGAAGGTGTGAAGGATCACATAGTGTCTAGCCTTCATGGTAAAGCTTCTCCATTCTTGATGTGGAAAGTTTTGAGCGTACTTGTTCCAAATCAAGAGCGACTCGAAGGAAGTTGGTGCTCAAGGATAAACTCGTGAACATAAAAATGGAGTAGTGATAGTATGTAACGGGCAATTCTCACGAAGTTTGTCCAAAGGCAGGATGAGTTGGGAAGTGTGGGGGTTACTATAGATGACGAGGACTTGGTGAGCTTGGCTCTCCTTGGGCTTAATATTTGCGAAATTCCTCATCGTGACTCGTCGTCCGTCGAGAGAAACTCACAGATGGGAGCGACTTTGGTCGCATCTTGTGTGTGAGGAGATACATGAGTACTAGGGACTCGATCTTCATCGAAGAATGCATATGAAGAAAAAATTTCTTTGGCTGCCAAAGCAAGGAAGGGGAAGAGCAAGAAGAATGCTTCTCAATCCGATGCGAAAGGCAAGAAGCAGGACATGTCCAAGGTGAAGTGCTTTCACTGTCACCAACACGGACATTACGCCACAAATTGTCCACAGAAGAAGAAAAATAAGCAGGCTACTAGATCTGTAGCTGGAGAGGCCTTAGCCTCGCAATTTGAGTTGGATTTTTTGCTAATCGCATGCTTGGTCTCAAGTATGATGGGATTAGTGTGGTTTCTTGACAGTGGTGCATCTTTTCACATGACCGGAGACAAATATTTGTTTACTGATCTGGATGAGAAATATCTTGGAGTGCACATCGAGATGGGTGATGATGGTAGATACAGTGTGATCAGTATCGGTACCATTCCCTTTAAGAGGGAGTCTGGTAAACCCTTCGTATTGAAGGAAGTGATGCATGTTCCAGGATTGAAGAAGAATCTTATCTTTGTGGCTATGTTGGAAGACAAGGGATATGATGTTGTCTTTAGCGAGGAAAAGGCTTTCTTGCACAGTAAGGCAATTGGTGAAACCCAAAGGATAGGGGTTCGAGTTAAGAACCTTTATCAGTTGCTGATAGATGGTTGAGCAGCAATGGCAGGCAAGGCAGAAGGAGTGGTGTGCTGGGATGAGGGTGAGCTATGGCACAGGAGATTGGGCCATCTTCACCATGGTGCTTTGATAATTTTGCTGCAGATTTCTACCAGGCTTCCCAAAGGTACACTTGCACAGTCAGATCAGTGCAAGGGATGTACTTTGGGAAAATTTGTGAAAGCCACCTTTCACGAGAAATATAGTCGCGCCACGACGATCCTTGAGAGAATTCACACAGACGTGTGTGGACCTTTCTCAGTAGCTTCGACAGCAAAGCACAGGTACTATGTGATATTTGTTGATGATTTTTCTCGTAAGTGTTGGATCTTCTTCATGTAGAAGAAGAGTGAGACATAATCAAAGTTTTGTGAGTTCAAGGCACCGGTTGAGAAAGAATTGGGGAAGCAGGTGAAGGCTCTTAGGAGTGAAAATGGTGGTGAATTCATCTCTGGTGAATTGAAATACTTTTGCAGCACAGAAGGAATTCGAAGAGAGCTCATAGTGCCTCATAACCCACAGCAGAATGGGGTCGCTAAGCGAAAGAACAGAATGATCGTGGGTGCTGCATAGGCGATGTTGCATGATCAGGGCCTTCCCATACACTTGTGGGCTGAGGCATGCAATACTGCGGTTTATGTGCAAAACTATTGTCCTCACAGAGTACTTGGCATGAGTACACCCGAGGAGGCGTTTTCTAGTAAGAAGCCTGATATTTCTCATTTGAAGATTTTTGGCTCACATGTTTACATTCATGTGATGAAGGATGCCAGGAAGAAGCTGGATCCAACCGCATAGGTTGGGATATTTGTGGGGTACACTGATACACCCCACAACTATCGTTTGTATTTGCCAAATAATCAGAAGACTGTTGTGCGACGGGATATCAAATTTCATGAGGAGAAAGCCATGAAGTGTTTGCTTGAGAGGAATCCACACTTGCATGCAGATGAGGAGCTATTAGTTCCTAAGGATGAGCCTCAAGATGTGGATCAGCCACAAGAGGAGGTTCATGGAGTGGAGGAAACCACTCATGCAGCGCTAACCATCAGAGGGCAGAAGCGCACTACAGAAGCTGAGTGACTGAATCTTGATGCAAAGAAGATTGTAGGAGCACCTACATCACAGCGTAGACAGAGACAGTCACCTGACTGATATACTGGATACATGGCTCTAATTTGCAAGTGTATCGTGACAGAACCATCCTCTTTCGAGGAAGTTGTGGAGGACCCTGCATGGGTAGATGCCATGGTGGAAGAGTATGATTCGATTGTCAAAAACAGTGCATGGGAGATTGTCCCAAGGCCAGAAGGGAAATCAGTGGTAGCTTTGAGAAGGATCTACAAAGTGAAGCAAGCAGCTGAAGGGAGTGTGGAGAATTACAAGGCAAGATTTGTTGCCTGAGGCTTCTCACAGATTTAGGGGATCGACTATGAGGAAACCTTTGCACCTGTCGCAAGGTATTCTTCCATGTGGACGATTCTTGCTCTCTCAGCGCAGATGGGGTGGCACATTCATTAGATGGATGTGAAGATTTCCTTCCTCAATGGAGTCATTGAGGAGGAGGTGTACATAGAGTAGCCTGAAGGTTTCGAGATATTTAGCAGTGAGTCGCATGTGTGCAGGCTCAAGAGAGCGTTGTATGGGTTGAAACAAGCACCTCGTGCTTGGTACACACGGATAGACAGTTATTTCACCGGACTTGGATTCTCCAAGAGTAAGGCGGATCCGAACCTATACCAGATTATGGTGGAGGGTAAGTTGCTGATCATTGTACTTTATGTAGATGATTTGATTCTGACAGGTGATGAAATGTTGATACACTCATGCAAGGCTGATCTTGCAAAGGAGTTTGAGATGAAGGACTTGGGCCTCCTTCATTATTTCCTAGGATTGGAAATTTGCTAAACCCCCAATGATGGACTCGTTTGTGTCTCAAGGCAAGTATGCCCTGAGATAGCTGAGAAGTTCAACATGCATGGCTGCAAGCCTATCAACACTCCTCTCCCTGGTGGATGGAGGAAAGAGGATGCTACATCGGCAGAGGTAATGGATGCCACTATTTACCGACAGTTGGTGGGGTCGCTTATGTATCTAGTCAATACACGACCTGACTTATGCTACGATGTTAACCAGCTTTCACAAGCTATGGTTAAGCCTACCAGGCTCTTTTGGAAGGCAGGAAATCATGTATTGAGATATCTCAGAGGCACATCGGGATATGGATTATGGTACAGACAGTCGGATGAGGTGAAGCTATGTGGCTTCATGGATGTAGATTGGGCAGGGAGCCCAACAGACAGAAAGAGCACATTTGGAAGGATTTTTAGTATCGGGTCGACAACAGTTTCTTGATACAGCATGAAGCAGAGATCCGTGGCACTCAGTTCAGCAGAGGCCGAGTATATGGCAGCGAGTTTGGCTGCATGCGAGGCTATATGGATGAGGAAGATCCTGGTCGGGTTGTTCGGTTCACACTTAGAGCCTACTGTGATTTATTGTGATAATCATAGTTGCATCAAACTCTCGGTTAATCCAGTATTTCATGATAGATCTAAACACATTGACATCCGGTATCATCATATCAGAGATTGTGTGCAGCGGAAGATCATGTTACTTTCATACATTCCTACGGAGGATCAAGATGTTGATATCTTGACGAAGGCGCTCACCAGGAGAAAATTCGAATACCACAGAGGCAGGATCGGGGTGGAAAATAATCCCTATCTTGTTGAGAGGGAGTGTTGAGATTGCAACAAGATGATGAGCTTAGTGAAAAGAGTCGCCTTCACTAAGTGGGCCCGTAGGCTATTTTTGGCGCAAGTATATTTTTAGACATGTCGATCATATTCTATGAGTTGCAGGATGCTATTTGTGGATGGTTGGTCAAGTTGGAAAAATAGATGGACTTCTATTTTTAGACATACTGGGCGGAATCTATTTTTAGATTGCCAGCCTAAAAATAGATATGTCGAATATTATTAGCTCTTAATAATATTTGGACTATAAACATTATCTTATTCTCTTGGAGCACTTCAGTTAAGTGCACAGATGTGGCACAGGAGCTGACAGAAGGAATTACGCTATTCCTGAGGGTTAAATGGAGCTATTGCATGGAGACTTCAGTTAGAACTCATGTGACAGAGTTTGGTGGAGTTATTGAGGTAGTTGGTGGAGTTGTGTTCAGTTTAACTCAGTTAGACACAGTTGAGCTAGTTGTATCTAGTCTAACTGATTGATACACTAGTGAGAGTGGTGTGAATTAATTATTAATTAATTCACTAATTATTAACTCATTAATCAATTGAAGAATACATTAGTTAACTACAGTGCATGTATAGTTTCAGTGGAGACGAACGAAGAGGTAGGTGAAAGAGCAGTGTGACTATCAGTTGTGACTATATTGTTGCATGAATTGCAACACACAGTGGTTGGAGATGCCAATGAGGATTGCGTGAGAAATTCTAGACCAATTCGAGTTCATTCAGAGCCATTCTTCAGCAGTGATTGCATAGTAGAGGCAGGCTAGCAGGTGGCAGATATCGGTGCATGGGATTTGCTAGATCGGACCTGATTAGTGTGTAGCAATTGGAGATTGTACTGAGAGCTTGTGAGGAGCTTTGTATGATGATTTTTACATGATCTCTATGACATATATTATACAGATAGTTGGGGGTTTTCAGCTTTAAGCTTTCCCATAAATTACTGTGTTCATATGTGTGAATTTTTATGGTTTTAATGTGTGCATGCAATTGATTTTATTTCCGAAAGTAATGATCAATAGTAGAAGAGATTCTGTAATGTGCATGAAGTCAAATAGTGTGTGATCAGGAGAATATTGGATGTATAACATATCAGTTATATAATTTCTACAAGCGGCTGAGACCGACATCATCAAATGTATGGAGCTACATCGAAGGCTGTGATGAAGAGGTCATCTGAGTGTGTGGGGGGCTACCTGTAGGGCCACCCCCTCATGAGGGCTGAGATATCTCACACACACCCAGGAATCACCGATGTCGACTGCTGCATCACTGAACCATCGAGTATACAGATCTTGATCATGCTGAAAGGAGCTGGAGCTGAGAAACAATCAAGTCAAAGGGCAATAAGGAGTCCCTTTGCCTGATTTGAGGCACCGAAAAAGAGTGGAAGCTAGAACCAAGGTACACCGCCCTCTAGACCTGTCTTCTGGAATGAATGAGTTGATGTCGACAGAAGGAGGTCTGCCATAGGTGAGGCAATAATGGATCCTCAACTAGGGCATGAGAGAAAATAGTAGAGTGACTGACAGACTGACACCAATGATGATGAGGAAATGGGGGGAAATGAGTAGCGAACAGACGACTTCCCTTGTTAGAGCATAAAGGGCGTGGATGACCTGGCAGCGACTGACACAACATCATGAGGGATAGGGGACAGTGGGACTGAAGGCCATAATGTGCGACACGAGAGAGGGACCAAGCAATGGATGATGGAGGACTATTGCAAGATGCAAAGGGACTCGGGATAGACTCCATGAAAGCAATGATGACTCAACTCGGATGCTCTAACAAGGGTGACTCGATGGTGCTGCCACATATGTAAGGGGTCCAATGGGGACCGTAAACACATGAGTACAAGGTGGTAACTCACGACGAAAGTCGACACGAGTGTGGAAAAGTATGGAGGCAACATGGTGCCCCCAGTATGAGTGTTGCAAGTGAAGAAATTTGATTTTGAGGAAGGGTGAAGTGGTGCTTCTTGGACAAAATGTGTCCTGGTGAAGTATCAAATCACAAAAAGCTAATAGATACCCATTTGAGGGCTTAGTGAGATCTTTCCAATGGTATAGACAGTTCATCAAACTGAGCTACGATTTGGTCGTAGTAAGCGAAAGAAAACTCAAGGGTTTTCTTTTAATAAGGCATTTTCCTTCCAGGTTCACTCATTTGTTGGTGAAGCTGTGGTGAATGTCGTGAGGAGAGGTGGCCTTAAATCTTGCGGCTGTTGTAGCGGATAAACCGACCATTGGAATTTGAGATCTGACATTTTTAGGTAAGATGCCTAATCCTACTCTTTCATTTTGAAAGTTCAACTTAGGTACCCAGAGCTCATGAATAGGCCAGGTCGCACTTTCTTGGGGTCTGCTCTGCGACCTGGGTAGTAGGTACTGGGCAGAAAACTGCTACCTGTCCTAGGGAATGACCTGGAAAGTGTGACCTGTCAGAGAAAGGGGGTTTTAGTGCTGTTATGGGCTGAGATTCGGGATTTTTTGGTTGAGGGGCATGGGTGCCCCCAGGCATGTTATGGACATGCAAAAATGTATTTAGAAAAAGGGAAATCTAAACCCATTTTAATGATGTGGTGCGCCACTTGTTTTCGGTATGGTTGTGCAGTTTGAGAAAGGAAATAGATGATTACCGATCGGTTTTGGTACTGCATATATGAATCAAATGGCCTTTAAGTTTCTGGGTTGGCATACATGGTGCTACTATCCCAAAGATAGTATTTGGGATAATGAACTGATGTTCTCCCAGAAAACCTATCGGTTGGTCAACCATAATGTCTATGAGACTGGGTTGCTGATGAAATATGGAGGAACGATGAGGGGTATTATCCCTAGAGTAATCTTGAAGTGATATGGGACTCTAGAGGTTCTTCTAAATGTGGAAGAATAATGTGACTAGAGTCGTCACGACTAGATTCACTAGGAGAGTGGTGGAGAAATTCTTCTCCTGGTCTCTCAAATATGGGTGCCCCCTTACCCAAACATTGGGTGTCAATGTAATGGCCACAAGGTGCATGTGGTTCGAATGCATGAGTTCGATGTAAGGGGGAAATATAAAGTCAGGGGTGGTGGCCATTTCCATAATTTCGTCATCGTAATAGAAGATGGGGTGACTGATGGAAGAAAGACCACCTGACACGGCAAAGCTACCTTACTCCTCATCATGAGAGGAGAGGTTTGCATGTGCATCATCACAAGGGGTGACAGAAGAGTAAGTAGACAGAGGATCTACCGATGTTGAGACTAAGGAGGGTGCCGAGGGGAGGTCAAGTGAAACATCAGAGGAGGTCTCATCGGGGACTTCCGACCAAGGACCCGTTATCTTGACATCATAAGGGGGAATGTCAATGGGAGCATCTGTGTCTTCTGGTGTTTCCGAAGCAAGATGCGAGAATGAGGGAGCGGTTGACTCACTGCGCTCGGCCTCGAATTAGCATAAGGCTTCTAAAGAGGAATGATACTCTTCGAGGCGAGGGAAAAGGTGAGTGTAGTGGACATGGAATTCACAAAAAGCTCAAGGGTGATTTGTGCGCAATGGTTTGAGTTTCGGGATTGAATTGGGTATAGTGACATATACCTCTGGGATATCAGATTCTGGAAACATCTCATTGACCATGGACTTAAGGTGAGGCAACTCCGGACAAGTATGGGCGGCGTGGCCGACAACATCACACAAAGCACACGGGATGGTACGCTGTGGAGGCTGAGAAGGGGCATGGTTTGTCGCGATGGCCTTTTCCTTTGATGCCCTCTTGTGAGCTTTTCCCTTCTTACCCGAAGTGGTCGCAATGGGAGGTGTTTTTGGTTGAGGTGAATGAGGCACTGATGCAGCGGGAGAAGTCATAGGGACCGATTGAACCGGGGTCAAAGAAAGATAAGGGGTCAAAGCAAGATAAGGTTTAGGTTGACCAGGCAGGGTGGCAGCTAGAGGATCGAGGTACCAGACAGGAATCCCAAGGGTCAGGTTAGGAAGAGAGAAGGTGGCCATAACAGGTACAGTGTATACTTCTGGTGGGGGAGCTAGGAACGGTATCTGACCAGAGGGGTAATGACCAGGCGAGACGGCTCCAAGATGGCTGAGGCTTGGAGGAATCGTTCCAGGAGGGTAAAGGGGGTCATGAGTACCAAATGAGGTAAAGGGCCAGGAGAAGGAGGTTCAAACGGCTGATCAGAGAACATCATGAAAATATGCTAATCAGGGGAACCAGATGGAAGAGGTTGAGTGGCCACTTGACCTTCAGGTGGTTGAGTAGCCACAAATCCCTGCTAGGGGAAAGGATCCGTAAGCACAGTTGGTTGACTAGGTGCAAGACTCGGAGGAACGGAAAGGATGGCTTATTGTCCTCTCAATGTTGCTTGAGACTCCCATAGCCATCTCATCTGTGGCAGAAGAGGACAATCATGCGTATAATGGCCATAAACACCACAACAAGAACAGGTCTTGTTCGTACGAAGAGGCCTATCCTACTTGGGCTGAGTGCCTTGTTGCTGGTTTCTAGTGTTAGGAGAACTACCTTGATTAGGTCCGGGATTTCCAGGGACAGCTTGATTTTGAGTGCCTTTCCTCTTCCTTTTTGAGGGATGAGGATTATTCGTGCCCTGTTGTGCGTACAGCTGCCCCAGAGGGGGCGGTGGTTGCTTTTGCGGGGGTTGAGAAGGCAAGGGAGGAGGAGGTGCTAATGCTGGAGGAGCTGGGGCACCAGGCTGTGGATACGGATAGTAAGGAGGTTGGGTAGCAGTGTGGTAAATAGGAGGTTGGGAAAAAGTAGGCATGCTTTATCCTGGATACATGCAATCGGGAGGGGGAAAAGTGTCGGGGGTGTTGGCCCTGCCCTGAGAGAAACCATAGCCCATGGGAGGTTGAGCATATGGATTAAAGAGAGCTCTAATGATACCGTCGGCAGCGTGAGATGCCCCCAGTGCATTGGCACCACCAGGTCTGGGAAGATCAGGTAGAACGGTATAAACATAACCCGACTGAGCGTAGATTAGGTCATATTTTAATGCAATTTGGAGAGCAGCTTCTTTGTTTTGAGGAAAGTGTGATGCGACGTCTTTTCCGATGGGCGGCAAGAGAGTCCTAAGGAACCAGTCCATGTAGACACGGTCTTCGAAGGTAGGGGCTCGACATAGGCTTCTTATTCTCCGCCATTCCTGAACATGGTTGGAAAGGCAGGTCACAGATGATTAATGGAAAGAGGTCAAGAGCTCGGTACCAGTGTCATAATAGAGGGGAAGCTGGAAATAAGACAAAAAAGCCTAGGCCATAGTCACAAAGGTGGTATGAGAGGAAGGGGCCTGATCTACATACCAATTAGAAGATTCACCTGTAAGCATTCGTTGGAACAACCAAAGACGAACAGAGTCATCGGTAATGGAATTAGACAAACACCACATGTGGAAATATCGAACATGATTTGAAGGATATTGTCCAGCAAGACCTTCAAACTTTGGGATGTTTGAAGGGAGCTTTGTTGGCATAGCAGGCTAACTAGCATCATGGTGTATAGGGTTGTTTATCAACTGGTCGAAATCAAGGAGGCTGAGGCCTGCCATGAAAGGGAGAAAGGGTGAAACTGAGGTAGTGTCAATTGCGGTCCCACTAGTGGTATCCCTAGCCTGAGGGCCGGGGTTACCGCTAGCAACAGGTCTTGCACCAAACATGGTGAAGGTGTCAGGAGGAGAACCAAAGGCAGAAGGAGAACCCAAAGGACCAGAAGAAGAGTCAGTGTGCAGACTCGGGGGAGGACTAACTCGAACCCTACGTGGAGGAGTAAGTCTTCCTAACGAAAACTGAGGATGAAGGCCAAGAATTCTCCGGGATAAATGCCTTGGTGGTGCAATGGTGACAACACAAACACAACACAAAGGAAAAAGAGACCGAAAATGGCATGGAGGTGCAACATCAACCGATTACAATGTCGAAACAAGGGCACAGAGGTGCAAGATCAATTAATTTCAATGTTTTAGAGTCTTTGCTTGGTGGTGTTAACCAAGCCCTTTTTCGCTTAGGGTGTGTGTGTAAAAGTGTGTAAATTTTAATTTTTAAACCCAGACGTTTGTAGAGAAAAATAAAAATTGTGTTGTATAGCTGCAAATAAACCTGCAAATGTCAGTATATAGGCCTGCAAAACAGAAAATAAACAACTGATAATGCACTAATCTAAACCCAAGGAAGCGGGTCTCTCACCAACTAGTCTATAGGTGAGTAAAAAACTAATCTAAACACACTAAAATAGCCAATAGATCTAAGGTCAGAAGGGACAGGGATCTAAAGGAAAAAATCTGTTGGAAAGTGGTGCAGAAACAACAACAGATCTGAGGAAAAATTGTTGTAAAAAGAGGTGGCGAAAGGCTATCTCCAGGAGGGAAACAGAGTGATCCCTAAAGGAAAAACCCAAACAAAGATGAGAGAGGAGATTTGAATGGATAACAAGCCGATCTGAAGTGGATCTGAAGATGAGGTATCAGATCTGAAAAAATGGCTGAAACTCTGAAATTTTAGACAACCTACAACAACAAACACTCTTCCACAAAAAGTGGAGGTTACTAAAGCCCTAGGGGGCTAGGTTCCCACTTAGTCAAGCGAAACAAAACAAGTACAAGTCCAAAATGGGCAGAGACGGAGGTCAGAAAACCCTAAACAGAGGCTCATACAAACCCATAAAACTTTCAGAAAAATCCCTGCAAAACGTCCAGGTCACAGTTTTTGACCTGTTTTCAGTAGAGGTCGCACTTTTTGGGCTATAAAGTGTGCCCTGGAGGTCCAGGTCGAAGGTTTGGGGCTGAAAAGTGCGACCTGCACTTCCGGCACTCTCGGCGGTAGATTTCAGAAAAAGTTTATGTCTCAATTACGGCTGATGTTTGTCACCTGCGCAATAGGTCCAAAAACACACGGAAGTCAAAAATTTTATCGTTTTAGGGTTTTATAGGTTAAAAAAAAACATCAAGAAAAGAAAAAACAAGGGGTTGAAGAGAAATCCTAGGGTTTGAAGAAGCTGGATATGTAAGGATCAGAAAAACGACAACGATCGTAATTGTAAACCCGTGTGGAGTCGCCAGTTGTTAGTATGAATATTGATTTGAAGTGTACGAAAAAAGACCACTTTAGCTGTGCATAACAAAATGTTTCCTAACAAAAAATAAAAAAATAAATGACTGCTAATATCTTCAGATATGCAATTAGATGATCAAGACAAATGCTGCAAAAATCTAGATGTATGCATTAGAAGACATTAAACAGTAAAAAAAATAAGATTTACTCCATAGATCCAATAAACAAGACAAGAATATATCCAATGAAATTTTTATTAATGGCACCTGGGAGGAAAACACAAGAGGGTGTCCCCTGTTCTCCTTAATGGGATGGATTCTTGTAAGTCCTCAGCACTTCAGATTCAGAATTCCTCTCTCTTGATGGTGTAGAAAACCTAGACAAAAATGGAAAAGTATGGCTATGATTGTGGATCAATAGCCAGACCAAGTGTTGAGATCCAGAGTGATCTTTAGGCAACAAAAGGTGACAAATGAATGGGAAAACCCTTCTCTTTATAACAAAATATTGAGTTAGTCTAGATAATGGTGCATAATTAAAATATTATTAACCAAATCTAGATCCAAATTTTATGGAATATTTTATTATATTTGTTAGAAGGGAAAAGAATTTGACTTGAGTCAAATCCCCTTATTTGTAAATAATAAATAAATAAATGATTTATTTATCATTTTAAGGATGTGATTAATTAATAACAAATAAATAAATGATTTGTTTATTATTTTAAGGATATGGTTGAGTAATAATCAAACAAATAATGATTTATTTAATTATTTAAGGGTGAATTAGTCATATTTAACAAATAATATTATTTAAATAAGAGTTAAACAATTATTCTTAGAAAATAATAAGATAAATAATGATTTATCTAATTAATTTCCTTGTTTTGGGTTAAATATAACCAGAAATATTAATTAAACTATTGTTTAACTAATTATTTCTTGAGGAAAATCAAACAAATGTATATTTATTTAATATTTCCTTATGGGGTTTCCTTTTTAGACCATAAAAAACTTAATAAAGGTGATTTACTAAGTTATTTTCATAGTGAAAACAATTTTACTTGGGGTAAAATTGGTCTTACACGGTGTACTTGGGTCCATCTAATGACAAAGGTTAGATGACCAAAAAATGGTGTAACAGAAGCCTTAGAAGCAGCAATGAAGAAGCACAACATCAATTTGGAGCACTCTTCACCTTCATCTTTACGCATGGCACTTTCTGCTTGTGGATGTCAAGCATCAAGATCTGACTATGCATTAAATGTATCTTCTTCTTCTCCTTCTCATGAGTGGCTCATTGATTCTGGAGCTTCTTACCACATGGCTAAAATAAATCCATGTTTTCTTCTTTAAATTACTGTAACACCAAACATATTTATGTTGGTGATGATAGATCTCTTAGTGTTGTAGGATCTGGAACCATTCATCTAGATAATGATCAGTTTAATGATGTACTATGTGTTCCTACCTTTTCATGCAACCTTCTATTTGTTTATCAGCTAACTCATTCAGGTGAAGGGAAAATAGTATAATTCTCACCTCATGATGTTGTAATCAAGGACCTCAAAGATCCTAAACATATTTTAGCTACTGGCATTGCTGATGATTCCACAAGGTTGTATAAGTTTGACAACTTTGGGTCATCATCTTTTCCCTTGGTTTTTGTTGCTCATAATGATGATGTGAGCAAACTTTGGCCTGAGCGATTTGGTCACTTAAACTATCTCTCTCTTCAAACTCTATGTAAGGAAAATATGGTGACGGGCCTTCCTATGGTATCTTGCTGAGATGGTGTTTGCTTCGGATGTGTACTCAGAAAACATCATCGGGACAGTTTTGACAAATGTGCCTCTTGGCATGCTTCAGCCCCTTTGCAGCTTGTGCACAGTGATTTATGTGGTCCTCTTCCTGTTGTTTCTTTCTCTGGTTGCAATTACTTATTAACTTTCATTGATGATTTTTCCAGACGCACTTGGGTACATTTCTTAAAACTCAAGAGTGAATTTTTTAACATGTTCTTGGCCTTCAAGGCCTTTGTTGAGAAACAATCTGGACATCAAATTCTTAAGTTAAGATCAGAAAATGGAGGAGAATATATTAACAAAAAATTTATCAACTTCTGCACTGAGCATGGCATTCAATTGCAACATACTGTTCCATATACTCCACAACAAAATGGTGTAGCTCAAAGGAAGAATCACACCTTAAAAGAAATGACTAATTGTATGCTTCAATCTAAAGGACTTGGTCTCAATTTTTGGGCAGAAGCCATTAACTGTGCAAATTACATATTAAATCGCACTCCTACTAATTTTTCAAAGAATATAACTCCAGAAGAAGCTTGGAGCTCAATCAAACTAGATAAAATTCACTTTCGTGTTTTTGAAGTGATGCTTGGGCCCATATTCCAGATGCGAAACATAAAGCCTTAGAACCTAAGAGTGAAAAATGTATTTTTGTTGGATATTCTGAAGATGTCAAAGGATATAGACTTCTTCAACCAAAATCCAAAATATTATCATTAGAAGAGATGTAGAATTTGATGAAAATATATCGGCTTGCGAGCCTAGTTCGGAAAGTGTGCCACCTTTGGCCTGTGAGCCTAATTTGGAATATGTGCCACCTCTCTCTCTCTCTCTCTCTTCTATTTTTAATAGCATTCCTTCTAGTTCAGATGATGACAGCGAGGATGACAATCCTCCTCCAGCTCGTGAAATTGTTCCTTATACTCCACCGCTTCCAAGATGGGTCCGCTCTACTCGGGATGCAGCAGGTTCTCTTGCAGGTGACCCTGCTAATCGACGACGTACACATTCTTAGTTCAAAAGAGCTTCTTCCTTATTGGCTCAATTTCTAGAAAAACTTGATCCAGAAACCTTTGAAGAAGCCTATGGTCATCCATATTGGGATGAAGCTATGAATGAAGAGTATCGTTCCTTATTGGCAAACAATACTTGGGATCTTGTTCCTCTTCCAAAAGGAAGAAATCTTGTCAGATGTAGATGGGTTTAAAAAACAAAGTTTGGACTCGATGGAAAAGTGGATAGACATAAATCTCGTCATGTCGCTAAAGGTTTTTCACAAGTTGAAGGCATTGACTATACCGAAACCTTCTTCCCTGTTGCCAAAATGAATTCTATCCACCTTGTTCTTTCCCTTGCTGCCTCCTTTAAATGGGAAGTCCATCAGATGGATGTTAAATCTGCTTTCTTACATGGAAATTTGCATGAAGAAATCTACATGGAACAACCCCCTGGATTTATCCAAAAGGACTCCATCCTTATTTGCCGCCTTAGGAAGTCTCTCTATGGTCTCAAACAAGCTCCTCGGGCTTGGTATGCCAAAATGGATAGATTTATCTTATATAATGGCTTTTCTAGGTGTCATTCTGACAACACTATCTACACCAAGAAAGTGGGTAATTCCTTCACCATCCTTGTTCTTTATGTTGATGATCTTATCCTTACTGGTAGTGATCCAAACCATATAAACCATGTGAAGTCCAGCCTCAAAAAGAAGTTTGAAATGACAGACTTAGGACACTTGCATTATTTCCTTGGTCTTCAAGTCTTGCAATCCAAGGAAGGCATTACCCTCTCTCAGTCCAAGTATGCATGTGATCTTCTACACCACTTTCACATGGAAGACTGTAAGCCTACCCCTTCTCCCTTTCAGTCTGGAGTCAAGCTTTCAGTCAACTGTACTACCCCTGAAGTTGATGCTACCTTATATCATCAACTTGTTGGTAAACTTTTGTATCTAACCCATATCCATCCTGACCTTTCCTTTGCCGTTGGTCTTGTCGCTCGGTTTATGCACCAACCTCATGAAAGTCACTGGAAAGAAGCTAAAATAATACTTCGATATATTCGAGGTACAGTTCAGTTTGGGATTCATTACAGTGCAGGAGCATCTCCCTTGTTGATTGGTTTCACTGATTCTGATTGGGCTGGTGACCCTGATGATCGGAAATCCACTGCAGGATATGTATTCACTCTTGGTTCAGGACCTATTACTTGGTCTTGTAAGAAACAAAGTGCCATCTCCCTTTCTTCAGCAAAAGCAGAGTATCGTGGTGCAGTTGAAGCCAGCAAGGAAGCCATGTGGCTTCGTCAGATCTTGTCTGAATTTGGTCTTCATCAGCAGCATCCAACTACACTTTGGTGTGATAATCAGAGTGCCATTCAACTATGTAAAGATCCAGTTCAGCATCAGCGTATGAAACACATTGAACTCCACATACACTTCATCAGAAAGCTCATTCATGATCGTGTTCTTGAAGTGCAGTACTGTCCAACCAATGATCAGGTAGCCGATATCTTTACAAAGGCTCTCACAAAAGTGAAGTTTACCAAACTTCGATCCATGCTTGGAGTTCAGGAAAGTTGTCATTAAGGGGGGATAGGCTCTACTGCCTCCTTCCTTCTCCTATTGTGTCACTTTTGTAAATCCTTCAATCCTATCCCAATTTGTTCTTAAGGGGGGATGTTAGGATATTTTGACACATAGGAAATAGGCTCTTTTTGTGTCACCTTTGTAAATCCTTCAATCCTATCCCAAGTTGTTCTTAAGGGGGGATGTTAGGATATTCCGACACATAGGAAATAGTTAATAATAACTTAGTCTAGTGTAGAGTTAGGTAAAGTGTGTTTCTTTACCATGTACATTTGTAACTTATAATCCGACGGTCACGATTTGTAGTGATCCGACGGTTATCTCTCACCTCGGTATTAACGGCACTTGATCCGTGGCTTAACACCTGATTGGTCCATGATCTCTATTTAAAGAGCATGGAGGGTCATTTTTCCGGTAACTGTTTATGAGAGAAACATATGTAACTTTTATTTTATATTAATAAATTCCCTGAAGTGTCTGTGTTGGCTCAGGGCGTGGATTCTTTCCCTCTTTGAGGGTTTTAACCACGTGATTATACTGGTGTACTGATTTGTGATCTGTTTGTGAGTGGTGACCTTTGGTTCTTGATCTACGGAACTTACCCTGTAAATTCATACATACATGTTTTCAAAATCTAAATGTATAACATGAAAATTATTTCAGAATATGTTTAAAAGCACTTTGTCTTGAACTATTATGTCATTTTCATGTTTTCTACTGATATCCAGATTAGGGAATTCTTAATTTCCCCCTAGTTTCGATTGAACTCTGTCTTTTTCACTCATTATCCTTATTTGAGAACCCTTAATTTCTCTCTTACCCCGATTGAAACCATTTTCACTATCAGCCTAAGGATCTGAAGTTACTCAACTATCTTGCCCTATGAATACTTCCCTTTAGAACCTTGATCCTGCTCTATTGCTTGACACTTTGAATCCATTAGCCCAATGGTAAGAAACCCTAAATCTATCCATCAGAGTAAGTTATTCCACCACCAAACCAAATCAAAATCCAAAACCAATCAATCTTACATAACTAGCCTAAAATCAACTAAAACAAACAAAGATAAATAATATAGAGAGAGCCCTCTCTGAGCATTAGGAAGGCTAGATCCTAAGGCTTAAAAGTAGGTTTGTGGTTACCTTTAATATTTTATAAAACAAAAAGATTAACAACCCTGAGAATTATTGGAGTGATAACATACTGGCGACCATACTGGGGAGAACGAACCAATCCTCAGTTTTAAAATAAACCTTCAAAGAAACATTTTTACTTATCTTTTCACCTTAAGGTTGTTTTAGGGTTGTTAAGTAAACTTTTCATAAAAATTAAAATTCTGGCTTCTAGAAGAATCTAAAATACCAGGTCTCATCTAGATCCACAACCTGCTGTAATAGTAGATGATCCTGACAGAGTTTTAAAGAAAAAAAAAAAAAGTAGAAAGTTTAGGTAATAAAAGTCCATTGATCAAAGTAAATTCTCTTCCCAAGAAATTATCAAGTTTACAAAAAATTGAATTTTATTTAGCTTTTGAGCAATCTTTGTTCAGAACTAAATCAGAAAATGGCATCTATGATAGTGTAATTGATCCTGAATTTATTTCATTCATTGAAACTAAGAAGGAAATTGTTCCACTTATTTCAAATCAGCAAGCTTTAGAACCTTTTAATAAACTTGATGCTTTAGCTGCAACTTTGATTAAGGAAATTGATGAAGCATACCTTCAACATTATGTTGAGTTAACTACTTTATCTACTTATACCCCTGGGCCTTCTACTAGTCATTTATAATCTATAGGTTCATCCTTGTTAAGTACCACCTCATCTATTATTTCCACCACAATTCATTCCACAGAATCATTCATTCCAAGGCTTCCCCTTCAACCTAGAATTTTATTTCCATCCCCAAATACTGCAAGTTCATTCTCTAGCATTTCTACTACATTTTCCAAAACTTCAACCTCATTTCCAAGCACCTCTTCCATTATCCCAACTACATCATCTAGTGTTCCAACCTCATCTGCAAGTACTTCAAGCACATCTCTGAGTTCTACCACTTTACCTCCTAGCCAAGCAAGAATATCAGCCATGGCAGCCAAATATGCTCCTTTGGTCCTCCCAGCTTAGTTACATGCTATGCCCCAAGGCTATCAAAGTAATATATTTCAATTTTATGGCACTGGCCTATACACTGCACAACAACATGTCAAAAAAATGACTGACTACTTTGAGTTACATGAAATTGATGAATCTGATGTCCAAATGATATTGTTTGCCAAACTTTAGCTGGAGAAGTAAAAAAATGGCTTAAAGATTTACCTACCAATCATATTGTTGATTTAGAAAATTTCCATAGATTGTTTATCAATAGATGGTAGAAAAAGAAGAATCTTTTACAAATTTTTTATAATTATGAGAATATAAAAAGAGCAGCAAATGAACCAGTTTAGGACTATTGTACTAGATTTAACAATATCTATAATGCTATTCCAGCAAACATTAAGCCTCCACCAGATTTAACTTTAATTCTGATGGTTTTTAAACTGACATGTCATACCAACTGAGGGAAAGAAACCTTGAAACCTTAGAGCATATGCAAAGTAATTTTTTTAGTGTAGAAGCCAATTTGTTAGCTAGAAGAGCTAGATTAAGAAATGAAAGAAGAGTAACAATAAAGGATGAACCCTCCACTTCAGATAGTAAGATAGATAGCTTAGAAAAATCCATGGAAATAATGATGGATAGGTTAGAGAATATGGAAAGGAAACCACAGTGGGACAACCAACAAAAAGGTACTCAAATTAGAAATCAAAACTTTAGAAAGAATCCCAACACTAGTAAAGCTAGAGGATCAACACCTAATCAAACAATAAGACCACCTTTCCAAGAGAACTATGTTGAAAGTTCTCACCAAAATTAAGAAGATGAATACACTCAGATTAACTTAATGGGAATTAATGATGATAATACTATTTTCTTACACAAGAAGAACAGGAATTATACATGTTGCAGCAAATACAATTAGAGCATGGAGAGTCTTTTGATTACAAGCAAGGTTATGAATATGCCATTAATGAAGTTCATAAGAAAAATAAACTTAGGAGAAAGAAGAATGTAGAAGCACCTACTAAGAAATCATCCCAAACTCATAATAAGAAAACAGTAGAAGCTCCTACAAAAAAAGTACTGCAAATTATTCCTAGAGAAACCTAGCAAAATTCTAGTGCAAATCAGAAAATTTCTAGTCCTAAAATTGCACCCAGTCCTAAAATTGTAGATATTACAAACACTGTTGTTCAAACATCAACTGATCCTAAAAAAATTGTTGCTGTTAAGACAAAAATTTCTGCTAAAACATCTACTGTTGATCCTAAAAAATCAGTTGATCCTAAAACATTTGTAGCTGTTAAACAACAGTTGATCCTAAAAAATCAGCGACTGCTAAAATAGCTGCTGCCAAAACCACATCTACCACCAGAACTGTCCCTGAAAAGAAGATTGAAAACACCAAAACTATGGAAACACAGACTGAAAAACCAACTGTAGATAAAGAAGAGAAACATACTCAAACTGCAGTTAGTAGAGAAGATATTATTCAGTTAGGTAGAACATAAATTCCATTCAATATCCAAAATGAAATTGCCAAACTGAAAATACCAATTCCTTTAACATATTTGGTAAAACATGATTATATAAATCACAAATTACAGAAAAATTTAACATTAATGAAGGAGAAGACTCTGTCAATCTAAATGATGACCAACTAGAGTTACTTTTTGGTCCTGAGGTAAATGGAAAACATCAAGAATGTGGTGTTCCTCCTTTCCACATTAGCTTGATCATACATGATCAAATTTTACACAATGCTATGCTAGATTCAAGAGCATCACCATAATTTAATGCCAAAGGCCATTATGGAAAAATTGGATTTAGACATCACTAGACCATCCAAAGATATTTTCTCTTTTGATTCTAGCAAAGCTAAATGTCTTGGCCTAATAAAAGACTTGTGTGTCACTTTAGTCCAGTACCCTGATAAGAGTATAGTCATGGACATTGTAGTTGCTAATATCCCTCCTAAATATGGAATGTTATTATCTCGCTCATGGGGAGAAAAACTATAGGGATCTCTACAGTTAGACATGTCATATGCCACAATCTTAGTATTTGGTCAACCCAAGAAACTTTACAGGGAAAATTTAATGAAATACATGGTCAGTAGTGCAGACAAACCACAAAACTATCCTATTTATTTTGTACCTTCTGGTATGGATTCTTTCATTTTATGTAACTCAGAAACTGGAATTGACAAAAACATAGTTGTTAACATAAAAAGAAAGAAGTTGACAATGATAATATCTTTTATGAATCATTGTGGCACCTAGATTTTGATGGTTCAACGAACAAATTAGGAGCAGGAGCAGGAGTTTGGATACATAACATGGAAAAGAATCATTATGAAGGTCATGCCTTTAGATTAAACTTCAAATTCACCAATAACATGGCTGGATATGAAGCTTTAATCTTATAAGGGCTGCAGATTGTTAGAAATTTAGGAGGAAAAATATTTTTCTATCATGGGAGACTCTGACTTAATTGTTAAAAAAATTAGAGAAGAATATTAAATAAAATGCCACCGTATCCAATATAAGCTCCACCATATAACGTTAAACCCATAGTTTAAATAAATGTGCCACCATACCATAGGTTTAATAAAATGCCACCATATGAAATTTGATGCCACCATATAAAAAAAATAAAATTAGAACCTTGGAGTTGGAGAGGGTCCACCAGAGGGGACACATGGCAACCCCTGGTAGGACTGTCCTCCCACATAATAAAAAAATTAGAATTCAACCTTAGGGGCAGATCCTTAAAAAAAATTCACTTTCAAACCAAACTGGTGAATGCAGTTGTGACACTTGTCACAGTGCCACTGGGAAAAAACTAAATAATATTCCCTGCATGTTGGCTGGGCTGCCATGTCATCAACCTGTCACTGTTCTGCAATTTTTTTTAAAAATTACTTATTCTGAACGACGATCAGCAGGCTATAAATTCTTCATCCAGAGTCAATTTTCGATGAAACGAGTTGTGTTGGATCCCTAGCAACGGGCCGAGCATTTTCGTTCAGTTTCCAATCAATTATGAGCTCTTTCATTTTTGAACTAAATATTGAGCCTCTGATCACAAACCATCATTCCTACGACATGATTTGGGTTCCTAGGGATGCTTGCTATTATCGCCATGTTGAGATTCAACAAGAAATGTTTGGCACCCATGATCCTAGTGAAAATTAAGCACCTACACTAGGGTGGGGCCCACAGGCTATTTTTAGGTGCATATCTATTTTTATTATCCCTTAATTTAGATGGACATTAAACTGTAATCTATTCTCAATGTGGACTTGAAATAGTTAACTGAAGTGGAAAAATCAGTTAGCTAAGTGTATTTCAAGTTAGAGGTTGGTTGGTGGGATATTCAGAGTAATTCTCATTGTAACAGAGTGATTCTAGTTGTAACAGAGTTTGAAGTGCAGTGGTGCATGAGTTTGTGTAAGTTGTAAATAGTTTAACTCAATTAAGTGAGTTAAACTCAGTTGTTATAGTTGTAACTGAAGATACACTAGTGAGAGATCTAGTGAATTAAATATTAATTAATTCACAATCAGTGACCTCACATTCAAATGAGGATTCACTAATATTAGCTACATGCATGTCAGGTCCAGTGGAGACCCAATTGAGTTCTAGGTGAAAGGGAAGTTGACTATCAGTTGTGACATTATCTGCTTGCACACATGCAAGTAAACACACATTGGATGTGCGCATGATACTTGTGCAGTCAAGGTAGGCAGGATTGCATCAATTCGGGGATTGCATTCAGCAGGGATTGCGCAGTGAAGGTAGGTTGTCTGGAGATAGTAAATTGGCTAAGGGATTTGCCAATTATTGTATGACAATGTGAGACAATTAGCTGATGTACTGAGGGCTCTTGTGAGAAGAGTTTTATATGTAATTTTTTCATGATCCATGATATAATATACAATAGAATATAGTTGTTTTTTTAGCTGTAATATTTCCTCAGGAAATTATCTATGTTGTGTGCGATTGGTCTTTCTTCATGTTCATGTGATTAGCGATTGTGTTTTTAATTCCGCAAAAATTTTGTAGAAGCGATTCAGTATTTAACTTTAGTAAATTGTTATATCAGGTGAATCCAAGATATACATGCATTTTGTATAATTTCTACATGGTATCAGAGCACAGGAAATTGCAGAAGTGAAGTAGGAGCTGAGTTTGTGATTGAATAGAATTTGAATTTGCAGAAATACTTTCTTGGTGCTACAACTGATTCAAGATCAAAATGGCTTTCAATTCCATGAGGTTAGAGTATGCACTCGAGGGAAGCTCAAACTATATTTCTTGGAAGGATAGGATGGAGGAAATACTTGAAGACAATGGCTTAAAGGAAATCAAGTTTTCTTTTTTTTTTGAAATATTTCTATCCTTCTCATAACTAGCATTCATTGAATTGAAATTGATGTTCATTCGCATATAGCTTGCATTTAGGGATTTTTGAGATCCAACATCGATAGGACCTTAAAACTGAAACATAATCCAAGATCAACTTTAAAATTTATTTAATTAACCTAAGGAAGCATTGAAACCTAACGAAACACTTTTACTGGTCTAGGTTAGAGACGTGTTCCGAAGTCTTAAAACCTAGTAGTTGTCGTTCGCCATCTGGCTTTATACAGCGCTAGTACAGACTTGCGCTCCCCGTGACATCGAGTATATAAAGGGAGACCCTTCTAGGTTGCAATCCTTTTATCCATAGGAAGCCGAGTCTGCCGCCTTGTAATTGTGATACACCAAACACATCATTCGGGGAGACTACCTGCACGTACGTTAAGTCCTTGGTCATTTCTGTTTCATTTGATCACCAAGGTGTATATGGAAGTTCATAGAAACATGGTATACCCTCTTGCTTAGTATTCCAGAGTAGTCATTTTGATCTTTTCGTGACTCTTTAAAAAGAGAAGAGATCGTCAAGCACTTGTCCTATCACGCTCGTTTAAAATTGAAAGCGACTAGAGTCATCTTTGGCCTGTTTCTCGACTCTTTAAAAATGAAATAGCAAAATATGGTTTCAGTGTCATAAAATTAATCACCTACGATCACACGCCCGTTAAATTTTTATTACTTGGCCTGTTTTTTTTTCCTTGGTTTTGATCTTGGATTCCTCAATTGTTTTTCTTTTTCCCTTTCTGTTTTGATATACGGTCACGGTGGTAGAACCACCGGTTTCGTCATCCTCACTGCCTCCTAGTGGTGGTTCTTTCCCAGACGTTTCTTTTGAAACTCCTCAGTCCACTAGGTCTGTCGAGATCTCACAACATATTCTCCTGTCTGTCCTGCCTCTTGCTACTCGATCTCCTCCTGAAGAGCCAGTTGAATTCCATTGGCCTCCTTCTGGTGCTTGTTCTGTTTTTGGGGAAGAAGGATATTTTCCTCCTCTTACGTCAGGCTCACCATTTTTTGCTACTGTTGTACCTCCTAGTCCCCATAGTCTTTTTGAAGATGTTACGGCGAAGTCAGATATGGACTCGTCTAGTCCTATTGGTAGTGAAGGAATGCATGTTTCTACAGGAGAATATCATTTTTTTCCGGAAGATGTCCCTCATGTTTCTACTCAGTCTTATCCACCATCGGTGTCACTTCCGCCTTGTTATCAGTACTTGAGTCAGATTATGTTTGGTGTTGCCTTCATTGTGCAATCCAGTACAGTAACTTCTTCTTAGAGTTCGGTCTTACCTTCATTAGGACTATCGCCTTCGACACCTGGTTGGTCGATTACTATTACATTTGTTCCAGTCCAACCAACGATCTGTGTGGCTTCATCCACACCTATTGATACCCATCAGTCGTCGGGATCTTTTCACACCCACAGGTCTATTTTTCTCAACCCTACGTGGCTTGTTAATCCCAGCCAAGGTAGCTCACAAACCCTTGCCATAGAAACCCCATCTACCTCTACCATGCCTATGGTTTCTACCTATGTGTTTGATGAGCAGATGTTGGATATTCACCGACGTTATGCTCCCTCGATGGAGGCTACGCCTACTTCTAGTGTTATTTCCACTATCCCTGTGATTCCTGGTGGTCTTACTTTTGAAGAGTATTTGTTGGTTGTTCAGCAGTATAGCTCTCAAGGTTCTCAGCAACCTCAATCTCCTGGTAACCCTCTTTTTCATCATTATGATGTTATCGATAACCATGTTTATTCATATATGCTTCATTATGATGAGCATGGTAATCTGGTTTATTTGCCTCCTACTGATCCTTATAAGACCGTTTCTAGTTTCAGGCCTACCTTGCTTGTGCAACCCTCTGGCTTGCAAGGACAACCCCCTGTGGGACAACCTTTAGCTCAGCAGGGTCCTGCTTCTAGTCCACAGGGACAACCAGATGGTCCACAAGGCCAACCTTTACAAGGGCAACCTTTGGCCCAACATGGACAACCCTCCGGTATTTTCGGTCAATCTTCAAATCAAACATGACTATCTTATGCTCCTGGGGGGGAAATCTACCCACCACAGGGACAACCTATTGCACCACAACTGTAGCAACATGCTCAATATGGCCTGAATGTTATGCAACCAGGACAACCCTATGGTCCTTCTCCAAGTCAACCTGGTTATCAGGGACAACTGGGTCCATCACAACCATCGGGCCAACCTTTCCCACAAGGCCAACCTGGTGGCCCTCATCAATTAATTCAACCTGCTCCTCAACTAGTTCCATCGGTTCAGCAGCCCATTCTACCTGCTCAGCAGCCTCCTCAACCTGCTCAGCTGGGTCCACCTGCTCAACCGCAAGGTGCTTACTACCCTCAAGGTTCATATCAACCGGTATATACTACACCTCAGGTTCCTTACCCTCAAAATAAACCTATCTATCATCAACCTCAAAGCCATACTTACATTCCATAGCAGACTCCATACGCTGCTCAGCAAGGACCTCAGTGGCTGCTTCGACTCAATATCCTGGTCCTTAACCCCAGTATCAACTGACTTATCCTGCTTCTAATCCCTATGATCTGAATCCTCTGGGACAGAATGTATGGGGACAGAATCTTGCTCGGACTGGATGGAATGTACATGCAAGTTGTTATCAAAGACCGTCGATGACTTTCAATACCCAATTACCATTTCTTGCTACGTTGGAATTACCTGATGTGTCAAATTTTATGAATGATCCCATTCTTCATAACCCATATTGGCCTCCAGCTCCAACCAAGATTTCTGGTGATTGTCCTAAATTTGAGGGCAATTCTGGTGAAGATCCCCAAGCGCATGTTATGACTTACCATTTGTGGTGTTCCTCTAACTCTTGGGTTGACGATTCTATTAGACTCCATCTTTTCGAGCGAACTCTTACTGGTGTCGCTGCAAAGTGGTACATTGAGCTATCTTGTGGCATCTTCCAAGATTTCAATTCTTTAGCCATGGCGTTCCTTACACATTTTCAGTTACCAGTCTGTTATGAGACTGGGATGCACCTCCTCACTTCATTGAAACAGGACTGAGCTACTCATCTCAGATCATATTCATGAGTGGCGATGTCGTCGTCACATGATCAAATTTGAAATTCCTGATCAACTTCTAACTCATTGGTTCACCACCTCCTTTGTCAATCAGATTTCCAAATACATAGCTATGGGGGCATGTGTAACTGAGGAACAAGCCATTGCTTACGCCCAGTACCTTAGTCTTGTGTACTTTCAGTCTGGCGTATTATATGATATCTTGTCTGATGCTCCCCGACCTGGAACTTCTAAACCACCAGCAACTCCATCCGTCGATGGTATTATTGGTTTTGTGTCTTAGACTTCTCAAAAGTCTTCATCTTCAAACTCTGGGAAGCCAAAATCCGCTTCTTCCAATAATGTTGCTTCTCAGTCTACTTCGAATTCTAGTAAACCCGCAGAAGTTAATGTCGTTCACGCCAATCCTACGAATAATACTTCTAAAAGTAAAAATAAGAGTAAAGGTAAAGCCAAAGTCGATACCCCGAAACAGGATTCTCAGAAACCTCGTGCTGGTGATGGTTCTTAACGCAAACTGAAGTACCCTTGTTTGATTTGTGACGAAGATAACTTCACCAAGGATTTTCCTCGATGGTCTGAAGTGAGCCGATTGCTCAAAGGCACCCAAGGAACTCGGGCCGTTCTTAAAGAACCTTTCCCATCTCAGCAGACTCAGATGGTAGAGAAACCTCAGTCCTCTACCCCATTTGGCTCTCAGGTGTTCATGATGAATGGGTCAGGCGTCGTTTCTATTGCTACTCGGTCGAAATATTATGCTGGATCCCATCAAGCCATGGGGAAGGAGATCGTTGATGGTCCTCCCCCTCCGCCTGTTACTGGTCCTATTGAGATTGAAAGGCCCAATGTTGAATCCGTTGTGCGACCACCTTCCAAAGGTGTCCTCCATAAGTCTTCTTATAATCCCAACGTCCATGCCACTCACCATTACAATATTGTTGAGGATTTGGCTCAGGTGCAGTCTGCAATGTCTGCATTATAAGTACTTCAGAGCTGTCCGTCACAATGAAGAGCTTTTTTATCTGCGATTGGCAGGATTGATCCTACCAATACTAGCCTTCTTGCTTTCGATCTAGAGAATTTCGTTCCACGACTTCCGCATCAGATTGCACTCATTATTCAAGTTGTTATTAATGGACTCGACATTCATCGAGCAGTTGTGGACGAAGGTGCATCAACATGTATCATGTCATCTTCATGTTGGAAAGCCATTGGTTCTCTAGCCCTGAATTCATCACCAAATGTCGTAGAATCATTTGATGGAAGAGAATCAGAACCTTTAGGTGTTCTTGCTAGTTTACCGATTACTTTTAAATGGAAGACAGTCAATGTCGAAGTAAAAGTCGTTGACGCTAAACTCAATTATAATCTTCTCCTCAGTCACAGTTGGACTCATGCCATGTTGTGCATTCCGTCCACTCTTTTTTTTGTTTTGAAATTTCCACATGAAGGAAAGATTGTTACTGTTGATCAATTGTCTTTCTTCACCTCTTCTTCCGAAAACAACGCTTTGTATGTGGATAAGATTCCCACTCCCTACGAGAGAGTAGGGCCAGGTCTTTTTAAAGATCCTACCCTCATGGGTATTTTTCCTCTTCCTCCACCGAATACTGTTGAGAGTCATATGATCTCTCGGTCTGATGAACCATGGACTATTCCTTCGCCTGAACAAATTGATTCCTTTGGAGATTTGATGCCTTTGAGTCTGATTGAAATTGATTATTGTGAACTCATTGCAGCTTCAGAATCTCCATCCTCTGATTGTACTCCTTTGAGCATGTCTCTTGAAATTTACTCTCAATCCCCCTGGCTTGGTGATTCAGATTCGCCCGATCTGTTGAAAGAGGTGTTTCCTTCCAATGAGGCCATCGTGGAAACCATGTCTCTTGAGGATCTGTCGTGGGATGATGTTCATCATCGTTCCTCATTTATGCCCGGCCTCGAGGCCATGTCTACTTGTCTCGAGTGTTTTGTAACTCAAGTTCCTTCTCCTCTGCTTCAATTGCCTGTTTTGACACATGACGTCTTTACGGAAGGTAATTTGAGTAACATTACACATACGATGCCTATTGACATTTCCGTTAAACCGGGAATTGTCGAGAACATCCATATTGGGGTTACTTGTTCTTCTGATGAAGTCCAAGTTTATACTAGCCTTTTTCGCGAGTTTCGTGATGTCTTTGCATGGTCATATGAAGAAATGCCTAGCATTGATCCTAGTATAGTGGTGCATGAAATTCCTACTTACCCCGGCTCAAAACCTGTTCGCAAGCGTCTTCGTCAGGTGCACCCTAGAAAATTTTTCGCCATTAAGGCTAAAGTTGAAAAACTTCTCCGAGCTGGTTTTATTTATCCGATTCCTTTGAAAGAATGGGTCTCTAATATTGTTCCTATAGATAAGAAGCAGGGAACTATTCATGTATGTGTTGATTATCGTGATATTAATCGAGCTTGTCCTAAGGATAAATATCCCACTCCCTTTATTGATCAGATCATTGATGACTATGCCGGGAGTGAGATATTTTCCTTAATGAATGGTTTTTCTGGTTACAATCAGATTAACATTCTTCCGACTGATCAACATAAGACTACCTTCATCTGTCCTTGGGGTACTTTCGCATATAAGAAGCCCCGTTTTGGCTTAAAGAATGTTGGGGCTACATTTCAGCGAGCGATGTCGTATGCTTTTCACGATATTCGACACATCGTTCAGCCTTATTTGGATGACCTTCCCGCTCATTCAGCTAAGCACATGGACCATCCTAATCATCTTCATCATATTTTTCTTCGTTTTCGACGTTACAATATTCGGCTTAATCCGCACAAGTGCATCTTCTGCGTTGATTCCAGTAGACTCTTAGGGTTTATCATATCCAAAGATAGAATTCACCTCGATCCTCTGAAGGTTGAGGCTATTATTAATATCCCCTCTCCATCCTCATTACATCAGTTGTAGATTTTGCAAGGTAAGGCTAACTTTCTATGTCGTTTTATACCTAACTATGCAGAAGTGGCTCGGGGATACACGTCCTCCTAACTATCATCATGATTTTTCCCTTTATTTAGCCGCCGCTTTCAGCACAATTTTCATGGTTCTGGTACAAGCCAATGATGACGGTAATAAGTATGTTATTTATTACTTGTCTCGTAACCTTCTTGACCCTGAGACGCACTATGCACACGTCGAGAAGTTAGCGTTAGCTATGGTCCAAGTCGTTCATCATTTTCGTCATTATATTATTTTGCGTATAGTGACTGTGATTTCCAATTTATATTGTCTCAACAATTGCTGGGGGGGAAATACTCGAAATGGATTGTTATCCTCCAAGAGTTCGATTTGGAATTTACTGCTGCCAAGTCAAAGAAGTCATTAGTATTTGCTGATTTGATTTGTTCCCTGCCTTCAGACTCTCCTCCATCTCGTCCTAAGGAATATATACCAGACGATACACTTTTATTGATTATAACCCTCGATCCGTGGTACGGTGATATCATCATTTATCTCCAGACTTCTACTTTTAGATCTGAGTTGTCGAAGGATTCCCGTCGACGCATCCATCATCAGTCTCAACCTTATTCTACAGTCGGGAATACCCTCTATCGTGTCGGATTGGATTTCATTCTCCATCGATGTTTGACCCTTGAGAAAGCTGAGAAAGCCCTCAATGATTGTCACAGTGGTGCCTGTGGCGGTCACATGTCTGTTTATGCTACTGCACAGAAGATTCTTTGTGCTGGTTATTTCTGGCCTTCTATCTTCAAAGACTGCATTGCAGTTCGTAAATGTCATGTTTTCCAGGTTTATCAATGCAAGATGCATGCACTGCCTGTACCTCTTCATCCTGTCATTACCGTTGGTCTCTTTGTGAAGTGGGGCATCGATTTTATGACGTGTAACCCTCACTCGGCCAGGGGGCATGCTTATATTATCGTAGCCGTGGACTACTTCACCAAATGGTCCGAAGAAATGCCTACACTTGCCGCCGAGGGTAAGAAAGTTGCTCAATTCATCTTCAATCACATCATTGCTAGGTTTGGTGTCCCTCAAGCCATCATCATCGATCATGGTTCCCATTTTTGGCATTACATGGTGGCCGAGTTGACTTTGAAGTTGGGTCTGTGTCACGACAGCTCAACGCAATACTATCCTCTGGCCAATGGCCAGGTTGAAGTCGTGAACAAAGTTCTTGTTACCATGCTTCAACGTACGATTGGGATCCATAAATCCAATTGGCATCTCATGTTATTTTCAGCTCTTTAGGCATACCGAACCTCAGTTAAGAGTGCAACCATATTTACCCCTTTTCAGTTGGTTTATGGTCTGGAAGCTACTCTTCCAATTGAATGTGAAATACCTTCACTCAAGTTGGTTGTTGAATTACTGCCGAACACTTCACCTGAAGAAGAGCGTCTCCTTTATCTCAAAAGGTTAGATGAAACCTGCCGATTTGCTGCTTTGGTTGTTGAAGCACATAAAAAGCAGGTCAAAGCTCATTTTGACCAATCAGTTTCCCCTCATTCTTTCGTTGAAGGAGATCTCATCCTCCTGTATGACCAAGCTCATGATAAGATGGGGGCAGTTAAATTTCAACCCATGTGACATGGGCCTTACATTATTAAACGCATATTGTAGAATGGGGCCTATGAGCTCATTGATTATGAAGGTCATCCGTTAGAACAACCCAGAAATGGCTTGTATCTCAAAAAGTATTATGAATGAGTCATTCATGCATGATTTTTGTACATAGGTGTTTTTTTCATTTTTGTACATGTTTTTTTTTGGTGTGCTTTGCGAGCATTTTCCTGCTTATTTGGGTCTTGCTTATTGTGTAGATGCCTATTACCCCTTATGTCAGTTTCGCAGATGGTGCTTCCCACAGTACCAGGAATTTGTCTTCAGCAACCTGGGTAATCTATGATCCTGCTGGTGAGTTGATATAACTGCAAGGTATTTGTCTAGGACGAACTACAAAAAATGTCGTTGAATATAGTGTTTTTCTTGAACTATTAACCGAGGCGATCAATCTCGGCATACGCACATTGCTTGTAAATATAGATTCACAGTCGTTGTTCTACAACTCAATGGTCATTATTCAGTTAGAAACCCATACATTTTGAGATTATATTTATGTATTCGTTTGTTAGAAAGAAATTTTGATTTGATCACATATCAACATATTCCTAGACGAATGAATGCATTAACTGTTACAGTGGCTAACATTGTATTAGATAGACATTTGCGTAATTTGTAAAATCATCATCATGTGAAAAAAATCCATATATGAAAATAGTTGTATGTATATATATATGGCGTGTTTGCGTGCATCATACATTCAAAAAATATATATATGTTTTTGTTACATCCTGAGACCCCATGTCTCTCAAAAATGCAGATATAAAATCTAGGTGTCTAATCGGCGTGATGCTCGTGATAGCATGTCACTTCCCATACAAGCTGCCTCAGCAAGCGTTGAATACGGCTTGACACCCTGGCGATATGTCTCTGGTAGGCGCAAGGTACATCGTCAAATCGTGAATAATCTGGGACTCCATGTGTGATCCCCTCTAGTTTGTGCACGAGCTCCTCTTCCTCGCTTCCCTCACCATGAGGGTCGAAATCACGAGGAATTCACCTCGCTATTAGAGACATGCCTGCGGGTCTCTCTGGGCCGAAATATGAAAATACATGGATTTAAAGTCAAGACATACATAAACAAAAAAATTCATAATACTCATGAAAATTAAAAATGTGTCTTACCCAAATCTTCGTCCCAATCCTCTCCCTCTGGGAGTGGGAGGTTCGGATCACCAATAAAATCTGTACCAGAGTAGGGCCAGTCCTTCATGACGATCAACTGTCGGCGGAGCCAATCAAAAAACTTTGGTCTCCAAGACATCTGTTGACCGCCCCCTGCCCTTGGCATCAGAGCCGCCCATCGGGCCATCCGTGGTTCTCTCGCTGGTGGTGTCAGGACTATGACCTCCTGACGCTAAAAAATTGGTAGTCGTTCCAGGAAGAACGATGCCAGGATAGACACATAACCAAATTGCTTTAGTTTGGTCTTCTTGCACTTTTTTAGCTGGTGTTTCATGTTTATTGTCACAGCCTCTACCCAGTTGTAGATGGTTGGTGACAAGCAGTCTACAGCAAGAAGAAACTGTCTTTTGTTGCTTCATGCGGTGCTTGCGATCCCGCAACTTGTGTAATGGTATGTAACACTACTTTTAGTGCTAGGTCTGGGATAGTTTGGATGTCAACTTTCCCACTTCCTGTTCCCTTCCGTGCCCCTGGACATACTCTGTCCATCACCATGGACATACTATCCATGCAAGGCTGGGTACTAGTTAGGATCGGTGCTGCTCCCCTCCGCGACAATCCTGTGATAAAGT
The DNA here is from genome assembly GCA_034641835.2 of Pinus albicaulis. Lineage (NCBI taxonomy): Eukaryota > Viridiplantae > Streptophyta > Pinopsida > Pinales > Pinaceae > Pinus > Pinus albicaulis. The sequence goes on along the minus strand of CM076574.1, from coordinate 1,267,857,084 downwards.
AGACGTCAGAAACATCAATCTCAAGTTCCTGATCTTGAAGGATGAACTTTTCTTGGTCCTCATCCTATATGCTAATCAAATAATGTAACAGCTCTGGTTGAGCACGGAGACACGGTGTCAAGAATAACTTCTTCAGTCCACAGTCCCTGAGAGCTTCCAGGCATCTCTCATTTTCCATGGCAAGCTCATCTTATTCGCTGTGTTCCCGTTCTTTCCATTCTATCACCATTTTGTTGTTTTTTACCTGTAAACACATTCATATGAATGATATTAGCCTTTTGGAAATTTGGATTTGTGAATAATTGGGGTTTTTGACTTGCATTGTGCACAAAAATGGTTAGCGTAATTGCCGCGACTGTTTCCCAAATAGTCGCGCCAATGGGCGCGCCCTAGTATAAAAAATTGGGCGATTGGCGTGACTCTGTGCTCGAAACCCACGCTAATCGTCTTGCCCTAATTTTCATACTTCCTCCCCCATAATTCAAAATTAGAAGTTGCGGGTAGTAAGAAATGACTCAAAATGAAGAGAGACGTCTCAGCTCTTACCTGGAACTGATGAATTTGGGATTGGTCTACTGGATTGTCTGCTATCGTCGCCACAAAATCACACAGTAAAATGGGTAACTATTTTCTCCACAAGAGGTAAAAAGTTAAAAGTAAATTGTTTTTACCATTTTGGCATTTTATAACTTTTTACAACCCTAATTAGGTATTAAGACATGTTTTTTGATTATTTTATTATATTATTTTTTGAAAAATGGGTTTTACACGTGTCTCTTGTGTAGCAACAGGTTTTTCAGGACATAGTGATGAAGTAATGAGATAAATTTTATACTTTCTCGGACTTGGTAAAAAACACAAATAAGTCACTGCTGGAGTCATCTTTCAGCTCTATTTTGACTCTCTAAAACTGAAAATATTTCTGAGACTCTTGTCGTTCCTAACTCATTAAATGGCTGTGAAACGATATCTACCTAGTAGACGTTTACCCCTTTTTTGGGCTGGGATAGATTATTTATGAAAAAGGAATACCTTAGCCTATCGTGACTAAGAGGTTCTTTCAGATATTGTTTTCAACCTTTTCGGATCTGAGAGACTATTTACGAAAAGGGCCATGATGGAGTTTCCTTTTCTGCCTTCTTTTCAAACTCTCTAAACATGAAAAGATGTTGAGTTCTCCCTTTGTCAGACTCGTTAAACCCTGATGACATCGGATTTCGTCGCCATGACATTACTCGAGTTCCTCCTTCCTAGGGCTCGTAAAATGTACTAGGTTGGATTTTTCCGAAGCACAAACTTACATCACAATCATATGTTATTCCCTTCACGCTTGTTTTAAAAAATAATTGGGGTACTCGCCAGAAATTATGGGGGAAAATGGAACCAAGTTTTAGTTATGTTGGCAGTATGTCACTCTTGAACATTGCACTTGTCTGCATTAGTGTCGGGTTGGGGACATCTCATTTCATAATTTTTGTCTCCATGGGTTTGGGTAATCTCTTTTTACCTCTCATCTACTCTTTTCCACGTCATCATGACCTCAGATCCTTTGATGTCAAATACTGCCAAATCCAGTGTCGTGCTACTGATATGTTCAAGAGAAGTTTGCCTCTATAGTTTTCAATCTCCCTCTGATTCTCTGTTGGTCCTCTTTCACTACTATCATGTTCCTCTATCTCACATCGATGATGTGGGAAACATTATGGCCCACCTTCGATCAGGTCACTTCCTGTCGACTTCAGCTCATTATCTAGGAATTTGATCAAGAGACTCTATCCTAGTACCTTGGAGCCTGCATGCCTTAATGGCAGGTTTTTCGCATTCGACGCAAGGTCCACATCACTGGCCTTTAATCGAGTGATTCTACAAATGTTCGATGCTAGATCACTGTTCACATTCCATGGATTGTACCGATTGTACCTTGAGAGACATTGTCATTATTGGTGGTTTATCTCATGCCTGTTAACAATTTTCATCATTGGCTGGTAATCAGGTGATTTTCTTGCATGTTCAAATTCATCTCATATATTCGCATGCTTGAATTTGTACTTTTTCGGGTCGAGATGGAGCACAAGACCTTGGATTTTGTCTGATAAAATCCAGGCAGCGGATTTTGGTGGATTATCATGACTTATTACATGACTCTTTTGATTGGATGGCTACGGCCATACCTGAGTCTATTTGTTGATCCTTGCTACTAGATGGCTACGTCCATATCTCAGATCTCAGTTTTTATATATACTCTATTACGGATGGTTGTGCCCATACCACATGTTCATGTATCAGAGATATTAGTTGTATTTGTAATTTCACAATGGTGTTTGGTTCAATCGTGTTCTCATAAAGCATTTTTCCCCTCCCTTTCCCTCGGACCTCATGCTTTAAAGGGCATCTGTTACACAACATTTTGTCACTGTCCCTGCAATCCCCATCTCACCCATTGGAGGTTCATTTTTGTGGCCAATAATTAGTGTCATGCCTTGCAAAAACCATCATTGTGTCCCTTTACATGAGAGTAACATTCCTCTTGTTGACAATTCCCTGAGCAGAGACTCAAAAACCCTTGTTTTTGCCTTGGCGCGGGTGATCAGCTATGCCCTCGCACTGAAGAGGAAAATTAACACTGGGCTCACACCAGCTGGCGCTCTGTCCTAGTTTTCCACCCGCGCAAAGCTGTTTATGGAATGTTTTTTAAAAATAGAGGCGGAGATTCCACTCCAACCACCTCGAGGATGAGTCATTAGGAGTGGTTGAACTGATAAACCAAGGACTGTATCCTTTAGATTTATGGTTTCCACCTCTTATGGGAACTCCCTAAAGAATAGGCCTCCCTCCCATCTTTGTAGGGATCCTAACCTCCTCCTTTTCCTTTATAAAAGAAGCTATCTCTCTTAGAACAAACTAGCTGAACGGCTGAATAGTTGAATGACTAGAGAATATAGAAGGAATTACGTTGAGGAAGCTTGAGATCATGACTTCTAAGAGAGCTTGAGTCCATGCCTTCACCCCGTCCAAATTCCCTAACGAGCATCTGAGATGCGCTTCTCCTGAACCCCACTGGAGGAGACTGCAACATCAAATCATCAGTTGTAACTCTTCCTTCTATTCATTTATATACATGACTACTGTTTGGTTCCACTGTTGTGTTATGATATTTGTTTAACACATTATGTTTAGCCCTCTTTGACTCGTTAATAGTTATGAATGAAATTTTGTTATCTTGTATGCTATTCTCGTTTCTTGTTCTTTGTGCATGTATCTAAGCATAATGGAGAATAGATTGTGACTTGCCGAGGCAGGACCGAGAGGCCACCACTACTATAGCAACAATGACAGCGTTGGATTCCAGGTAGGTCGATCTACCATTTATCTTGTTCATTCAATAATTAGGAAGCAACACTTTAGCGTGTCCCTTTGTTTCTAGACCCACTCTAGGGCTAGAGGGATCGTCTCTATCCGCAGAGAGGATTTACCTACATTACACCAGGGAAATGGCTAGCCCTAGCATTCCTATGCTATGGTGTGTTGATTTTCGGGTGGCAGGAAGACATGATACAGATCACTGCCCATGGTTGGGTGCTTATGTTCCGGAATTGAAACAATAGTGGTGTAGATTCTGCTCATCTGTGGGTCATGACGAGAAAAACATTAAACCCTCGACCTCATGGTAGATAGGGGAAATTTATACAGGGTGCAAGTATACCCCTCATCACCATTGTATCCTGCGAGACGGGGGGGATACCTCGCAAGAGGAAGGGGAGGATGGAGAGGGGGGATTGCTGGTCGAGGACGTGAACATTTGATCTATTACAACTGTGGCGACGTGGGACATTTCGCACGAGATTTCCCGAACCCGGCATGCTAGTCTTTCAGATATTGTCGGTAATTCGATCATGTCATTGAAGATTTCCTGGTGCTAATAGAGAAAATGCAAGAGAAGCAGCAGACACCTACACAGAATGTGCAAAGGGTTAAGGCAGAACCACGGGACGATGGGCCATGTATCGATGTAATCACACGCAGCGACATTTCCACCGGAGGAGCTGAAGAGAAGGTGGAAACTGAATCATTAATACAGAAGGTTGAAGAAAAAGTGGAAGGCTTAGACCTGAAAAAGGAAAAATAAACCTTCATCAAAGCCTGGAGGGAGATGACCAAAAGCGAAACACCTACCGCAAAGGGTGCGATAGATCCACAAGAAGACGAAGAAGTTAAACCATTCCTCTAGGAATGTATGAAGTTGTTGTGCAACCAGAAGGCCATAGAAAATCTCCAAGCCCTAATAGACAACTATGCAAAAAGGATTGATCCACAACCCGAGGTAAAAACTTTGAACAAGATAACAAAAACAAAAAAAAGGACGGGATGAGAAATGTGCATGACTACGCAGATTAGGGACTATGAAATGGACCAAGTTATCCTTCACTTGGGCTCAGATGATAACGTCCTAACCAAGAAGACCTGGCAACGAATGGGAGAATCGAAGCTAGAATGGTCGACTATTCAACTACATATGGCTAATCAACATAGGATTATTCCATTAGGAAGACTGACGAAGGTGATGGTAGATATTGCAGGTGTTAAGGTTTATGCTCATTTTGAGGTAATTCAGATAGTAGATGACGCAAACCCTTATCCTACACTCTTGGGTCTGGATTGGGCTATTGACATGGGAGGTATCATTAATCTAAAAAGGAGAAGCATGATATTTGAAAATGAAGGCACAAGGGTGATAGTCCCGTTGGACCCAACCGAAGGAGAGCAGTATACTGAATCAATACGGGAGGAAAAAGATATTGATCACATATACAAACTGACTGCCTGGAATGACGACTGGATCAACCCCATGGCTGACGGCATGATATGTTGGGAAAAATATAGTGAGTGCTTATCCGATTCAGATGAAGAGATAGAAAACTGGCAAAATCAGTTGCACGATGTGTCTGCACTAAGGTGTCTTAAGATCATGAAAATCTTCTGATGTATTTCTTAAGAGGTAAGAGAACTATCCTACTTTGATGCCTCTGGTAATGTTGAAAATTTCCTTGAAGCAATAGAGGAAAATGTTCTTGAGGAGAAAATATTTTGGGCTCTAGACTTGGCCATGCGTACAACCCCTACGCGCTGGTGGGAAACTCATAAAGGAGTTTTCTGGGACTGGGGGGAATGTCGAAGGATGTTGACCGTATGATTCCACGTACCAGTTAACCCGCCAATAGAACTCTTCTCAAGGTAAGGGGATCCACACAGGCACGTGGCTCGCTAGCTAGAAGTATGGAATGAAGGCATAAGTAATGAATGGGTCCACAGATTTATTCATACATTAGGACCAATCCCTACCACCTTTTATTTGGACATAGAACTACATCAACGTACCAGGCATTGGAGTATAATGGTTGAAGACTTTGTAATGATGTTTGGACTAACAGGAGGCACCGAGCAACTTGATGAAGCCCTACAGGATATAGACGCTCTGTTCTTTAGTGAGTCCCGCCCTGGGCAGGAACGTGCTGCGCCAGCATGGGATGCACAACTACGTAACATCATAAACTATAGAAATCTATCAATAGAAGCCTGCGATGAAGATCCTCAGAATATTATGATCAAAGAGTCAGAAGGAGAACAGGTTGTTGCAGGTCTATTGTTGCGAGTAGTTGATGTCACCAGACCTTTAAAACTAAAATAAATGTATATTGGCACAGAGGAGTAGCCCAAGATGGCCAAGATTGGGGATTACTGGGATGATAGCACGGTGGGAAAGGTCGTAGAGCTACTAACTGAATATCAGGATCTATTCCTGACCAAGTTCTCTGAACTTAAGGGGATCATAGGAGACATGGGATTTTTGAGGATTACGTTGAAGCCAGATGCACGGCTAGTCAAACAACGGCCTTATCGCTTAAACCCGGAATACAAACAAAAATTTAAGGAGGAAATCGAGAAAATAGTGGCCGTAGGTATCATTGAACCAATAGAACGGTCAGATTGGGTAAGCCCCATGGTGGTCCATAAAAATAAGACTATAGGAGAGACAAGGATCTGCGTCGACCTACGCAAGTTAAATGATGTTTGTGTCCACGACCTGTTCCCCACACCATTATCCGATGAAATCCTAGATAATGTGGGGGGTCAGGAAGCTTATTCATTTACTAATGAGTTCTTGGGGTACCATCAGATACGTATTGCACCTGAAGATCGCAGCAAGACAACTTTCACGACGAAGTGGGGCTCATTTCAGTACACTGTCATGCCCTTTGGATTAAAGAATGCCCTTGCCATCTTTTCACGCGTTTTTGTAGCCGTGTTCAAGGAATTCATTCACAAGTTCCTAGAAGTCTATTTTGATGATTGGACGGTGTTCGGATTAGTAAAGAACCATGTATCGAATATGTGCATGATGTTGGGCGCCTGCAGGAAACACCAAATTTCTCTAAACATCAAGAAATGCATCTTCTATGTCTTGTTTGGGATTCTGTTAGGACACGTAGTATGTCAGCAGGGGTTTATGGTTGACCCATCCAAGATCGCGATTATCATCAACTTGGTAGTTCCAACCACTAAAAAATAGTTGCGCTCCATCCTCGGCCACACAGGTTACTACAAAAAAATCATACAGGGGTTTGCTTTGATCACTGCTCCGATGAAAAAATTGTTGAAAAAGGATGTGTCATTCTTATGGGATGATGAATGCTAGAAAATCTTCAAGCTACTAAAATAAAATATGGTGACTGCGCCTATCCTGATTGCTAACACTGGAAAATTGTACAGCAAAAGATGACATTAATTAATGTCAAGCCTAAGGATTTACAGGGTAGGAACACATTATGGAATCAAGAAGTATTTAAAATATCTAAGGTTTTGAGAAAATCAGATTTGAACTAGTCTTAAATGCTAAATTGCATGCTTAATCCTTCGAGAAGAGCGCCTTCTACGCGCCTTTTTTCCCAATAAGCGTGCATTCTTGGAAATGGCAAAATGTCACTTTCCGGGACCACATAAAGTAAAGGACAATTATTCCTTATATGAAGCAGCCTAAGGACAGCCACCAGCACCTCCTTAGACACTATGTGAGCACACAAAGGAATATTTGGAGCACACAATGGAATCATACCTCTCCCTTGGGTCACCATCCATCATGTACCAAGGCAGGGAAGGAGGATTTGAAATCCCCTATATAAAGCCACCAAGAGATGAAGAATGGGTGATCACATTGTAATGATGGCCAGAATTTCCCAAGCAATACCAGCAGTGTGTGACCCAGAGCTGGAGATAGAGGGGACTCGATTGTTGGCCACCCAACAATCCTATTCCATCACAGCGGAGAGAGAGGGAGACTGCATCAAAGGCAGAGCTTGGAAAAAAACATCCTTACATCGGGACCTAGAACCATTGTCTAGGGCCCTTTGGCAAGTGGGTAAAATTTCTTCTCCATATCAAACATTTAATAAGAAGAGGCCTTAAGCCATTGTTTGCATTATTATCGTTTTGACTCTCTTCAATAGCTTCTGTATATTTGTGTTTTAGTTTTAGTTTACTTTGAGCATACATTCGCATATTTTTCCCTCTAGATTATATGCTTTTGAGCTCCACCACTTTCTGCCTATTACCACTAGTTTATAGGGGTAGACCACACCCCTTAAACTGGTGTGTCAAATCCACCACTACACTAATATTCCCCGATTGCGAAAATATCTTCCATGTCCACGTAGATGCACCGGGGATCGCCTTGGGAGTTGTCTTGGCGCAGCCTGGAGAAGGGGATATTGATCACCCGGTGACCTTCGCTAGTAGGAAGCTGTCGAACACGGAGCGTAACTATTCTACCATAGAGCGGGAGGGGCTAGCAAGGGTATATTCCTACAAAAGTACAAGTACTATTTACTCGGAGGACACTTCAAAATGTTCACAGATCATTCAGCCTTGAAATACCTAGTTAATAAGCCTCTGTTTGGGGGGGGGGGGGGGGTGGGGAATCTATTGGTGGTTGTTACTATTTCAGGAATATGATTTTGAAATTATTGTGAAACCAAGGAGTTTGAATGCTAGGCTGAATCATTTTTCCAGAATCAAGAATGGGGAAGAGTCGACTAACTTGGATGATGGATTTTCTGACGCACAATTTTTTTCTATCAAGGTAATTGATGAGCACTTTTCCGATATCATCCACTTCTTAACCACACATTAAGCCCCTGATGACTATTCGGTACCATAGAAAAAGGAACTGATCACCCGCGCAGCCGACTTCACTATCATTGTAGGACAACTCTACAAGCTAGGGGCTGATGAGGTGCTGCGAAGGTACGTCCTTGAACATGAAATACCAACTATCCTAGCTGAAGCCCAAGGAGTAATTGTAGGGGGACATCACGTGGGTAAATCTACTACGCAGAAGATATTACGGGTCGAGTTATGGTGACCCACGCTACACATGGATGCCCAACATATTTTCGGGCCTACGACGCATGCCAACGAACCAGGAAACCCTCACAACGAGATGAGATTCCCCTGCAACCACAGATGGCCCTGCAGGCATTCGACAAATGGGCCATCGACTTCGTAGGCCCCGTTAATCCCCCAAGTAAAAATACTAGTGCTTGGTATATCATTACTGTCACAGATTACATCTCCAGGTGGGCAGAAGCCAAAGTTGTCAACGATTGCACTGCGGACACGGTGGCGCACTTCATTTTTTAAAATATCCTGACCAGGTTTGGGTGCCCAAAGATCCTGATGAGTGATAGAGGTACACATTTCATTAACGAAACTATTAAGGCTATGACTAAGGAATTTTGGATTCACCATGCAAAGAGTACCCAATATCATCCATAGGTGAATGGGACCGTAGAAGCATTTAACAAAATTTTGGAACATGGGCTCACCAAGATCTGTAATGCATAATGGAGCGACTGAGATGTGTGCATCCCCACTGTACTCTGGGCCTATAGGACTACATGTAAGAAGCTCACGGGAAAGACACCCTTCAGAATGGTCTATGGGAAGGAAGTTTTCATGCCTATGGAATACATCGTTCCCATCTTGCGCATCTTGACCTTCACCAATATGGCAGACCTAGATATCATGGAGGAACGCTTGGTACAATTGGTAACCTTGGAAGAAGATCGGTTCATTGCCCAATTCCACCAATAGGTTCAGAAGGCACAGGAGAAAGCTTGGCATGACCGACATATTCGACAGAAGGTATTTTTGGAGGAAGAATTGGTACTACTGTACGATAGCTAGTTTGCAAGACACCCGGGGAAGTTCTGACAGCACTGGTTAAGTTCGTATGTGGTAAAGGAAATTACCAATGGCGGTGCAGTCAGATTGACTACGTTGCGCGATGATTCTCTGCCGGGATATGTTAATGGGAGTCGATTGAAGCCCTATAGGGACTCCTCGGTGCCGATCAAATGACTATATGGTCGATGTAGCTATATAATGGATGTTGCGCGCACCTGGTCATGGATGCGCATGGGTGGTGCGCAAGACTCGAGGTGCGGGTGGGTGCAATATAGGCATAGGTGTTGTGTGTAGTGGAAAAAACTAGTAGTTGAAACAAAGTGGGAGCATGGAAAACCGTGCTTCTCGTTCAACGAAGTGGGTAATTGGAAATTAATGAGGTGACTTATGAGGATTTTTTACCATTCCCGTAATGATGAAAGGAAATTAAGGATAAACAAGTCCTTCTCCCCTCACAAAGGCCATAAGGTGAGGATTTTTTGTTTTACGGGATTAAATTATTGTTCAATATTCTCACACCTTGACCACTTTGATATATATCATCTCATCTGTCTCCTTTCCATCCACATGACTGAGCACGCTACACCATCTGATAATAGCAACACTGAGTTTGTATTCCAAGCCAGGATGACTGCTAAAAACCCTAACGCACCTCTGCCTGCCACAACTTCTGGGTAAATCGGATCTGATGAGGTCCTTGAATAACCCCTAAACCAGAGGAAATTGTCTCTACCCTGGAAAAACAGAAGGGAAAAGAAAAAGTAAAGCAGGCAAAGTGGGTCGGTGGGAAGCTTCGTACTTCCCCTCAGATTAGGAATTCCCCTCAAAAAGTGCCTAAGGGGCGATCTCCTACTACATCCTAGTGCCCAATGGCGCTCACAGACGAAGGACTGCAGGCGACTCCAATAACATGGTTACCACCTTATGTTTGGCCACGAAGGATGATAGCATGTATGCATAACGTTGATATCATCTATGCTTGCCTTCAGATGCCTCTGGTCCCAAAAGAAGTGCCCCAGATGGGAGGAATGTTTGACCACCTCCCCCATATAAAATTCGATGACCATGACCTGGGTAACCTAGACGCCTTCCCTTCGTTAGCCCCATAGTTGTACTTGGAACATGTCCTCAAAGATGGTGTACTAAAGGTCAAGCCAATGATTTGGTTCAAGGGATTAGCCGGAGTGGGCATTTTGAACCTGTTGCGCCTTCCCCACTTTGGTCAATACAACATCACCAACATAGTTGTTCGCCAGTTGCTGGTGCTTGTGCATGATGGAGGCTTATGTATCCAGGGGCACATACCGATTGATGCTGCTCTCATTCACCAAATTACTAGCCTTCCTATGCACGGACCCGATCCTACAGAAGTTACTGGCAAAAAATTCGAGCACCATATTGCTGAAGATGTCTGGAAAATGTACCATGTCACACACAACAAGCAGGGCTTTCAGATTGATACAATCAATGATCTAGGGACACGCATGGGTGTTGGGTTTGTGTTATATTCTTTCCACGACTAGTCATGCGTGGGGGGGTAACGGGGGGGGCGATAGCCCCTCTTGTACGTTGCACTGGGTGCAACGTACGGGGGGGCGGTAGCCCCACTTGTTGGGGTTCGGGGCAGCGCCCCAGAAATTTTTTTTGGTCCTTATTTTCCGGTGGGCGGACCCACCCATGGTTTTGTGCATGGGTTTGCACATGGTTTTGGGGTATGATGGTTTTTGGCCCCTGGTATTTTGTAGATATGGTCAAGGGAACTATGGTTATGTTCTAATCCAGGGTTAATGGATTGGGGTTTATGTATGCTTCGGCATGTATATATAGGTGTTGTAACACTAAAAGGAATATAATGAAAAATCAAGATGGTCGTCCCAATTTGAGATCCAGGAGAAAATCTCTGTGTTTATCTGTTTTATGTTTTATGCTCTCGCTATTTTTTATTTTATGTTTTAAAGATTCGTTCATAGATAACTTCTGTACAGGGTTAAAACCTACAATGGGTACCTTACTTCTTGCCTGCAAGTTGCTGCGAAAGTGCCAGGAAACGGCTGCCCTCGCCCATGTAATTCAAATCGTTGGCCAATATGAAAATGGAGTCTATTTTAATTGGTCCCACTACCTGGTTGAATAATTTCTTGATAATGTGTGTGAGGCTCGGGATCAGGGAAAATCTTTCTACTACTCTTGGTTGCTCCTGCTAATCATCTTAGTTGCATGGGAGACTCGGGAAGAAGCAATCTTCCCCCCTCTTGAGTCGGGCATGTGCAAGGGGACGTGGTTTTCCAATCTTTGGGAATCAAAGGACCCCAAGAATGTTGAGGAGAATAAGTCCTTTTGGATACTCTATGATGGGGCCATATCTGCGACCATTGATTCCCAGTTGCGCCTATCCCCAATAGTCTACAACAACTATAAGCATATTGCAGCATTTCAAGTGACCATGCACAATGTCAAAATTCGGGCCCGTAAGGATCGCACCTGGCATAACCTCCCATATATGACCACCGAGGCTAAGATCAAACGGATAATTGCCACTTGGCTATCAGAGTGGAAGGTCGTAGCCTAGCCAACTGACCCGGACATGACAGGCACATCTGGCCACAACGCAATGCCAAAAGCTACCACTCTGGCCGGCCCAACAACGGAGTCGGTGATTCCTGCCTTCATGCAGCAGGCAACCCCCAAAAGCACTGTCGCATAGCCAGAACCAGACTCCCCGTTGGATCAGAACATAAACGATATTGATGACACAGGTACGTCAGTATTAAATAGTCTCAAGCATCTCCACAGGTTGCCTCAGGGACCTAGGAAGAAGCGTAAGGCTAGTAAGACTGAAACCAACACAGAGGTTACTTTGACAGAGGATGACCTTGACCAGATTGTCAATGTTGTCACCACTGTGTCTGTCGATCGATGGACTACGTGGGAAGAATAACACAAGGTCGTTGTAGAAGTCTTGCAAGTAGAGATATAGGCCCGCTGACTCAAAGCGGACACCCTTCAAGTGAGCGTAGATCAAGCAAGCGTGGATCAAGCGAAGCATACTCACGTGGGACAGCCGATCCCCGTTGCAGCCCTGACGACTGACACGAATAGCCAAATCTGCCCTCTCCCCAATTCTTCTTTTATAATGGAACTCACCAAATTGTGCACCCAAGTCCAGGCTTGCTCATCCATCGACCTTGATGTTGGTCGACTATCAGGTACACAGTTGCATGAGTTATTTATCGCCATCACCAATGAACTTCAGCACCGCGAACCCCATGCATAGTAGTACCTCAATGAAGTCGAGCAGAATATTATGACTCAAGATTCTGAAGCTGCCCAGGTCTAGGCCATGCACGTCGCCACTATCACGCAACAAGTTTCCGTAGAGCAGCTGATCAACCAACTTTTTGAAGACATGCTAGAATTAATTCCTACCTCTGCTGAGCCGCAAGCTAAGGTCGAAGGATTGGTCGCTGCCTTAAAGGTGTCTCGAAATGAGGTACAAGTTGTCAAGGCCGATTTCAAACTTCATATCGCATCGTTGCAGTCCAAGCTCTAGCCTGAGACCCCTCCGAAAGTGCGCGCCCAGCGAGCCGCACTGGTTATAGAAGCCACGACAACTATTATGACGCAGATCAATCAGGGCATCACTATGTTTGAAACTGATATTGAACTATGCTCCCAGGTCCAGAACGACCCTCTCCTCTGACAAATAGACCAGGATTTGCATCAGAAGGAACAAGACTTTGAACATATGAAAGCCACGATGACCACCCTTGTTCCAGCCCAGTGATTAGCCTATCTTCGAACCAGCCACGCGCTTCGCAGTGAAATTGTGGGGCTCTGTCGCAAGAAACATATACTAGAAACCATTTGACACCCTGGACTGACGAAGCCCTCAAGCTTTCACATGACTTAGAAGGGGCGGTGCGACAGTTGAACCAGAATTTAGACAGTGTCACTGCTGCAACGGAAAGACCAACTTCACAGAAACCGGTGGACATCGCGCAGATTGCCGCTGTGTAGAGCCTTCGTGTTCTACCTCAGTTCACTATCGCGATTGAACAACTCAAGGATAGCATGAAGACCTTGTCGGCGCTATGACTCAGGACGAGTCACAAGATTGTGTTGAGAGACTGTTGGAACGTGGTTCCCTAACCAAAATTTTGTCCAGTTTTGTAATATTTTGTAATATTTAGTCTAGCGCAGAGGGTTGTGGGGTGGGTCAAAACCCCCAATGAATTGTAATGGGTCAAAGGGTAGACTAAGGTTTCGCAAACCATGGTTTGCGGACCACAGGATACCGCAGGCTAGCATGATATAAATAAATGGATAATTCAAGAGTAGGCTAAGAAAGGACTAAGCTTAGATATGAATTTGTGAATATTTTGTGTCGATTTTCTAGGTAAGGGCTCCTACTGTCTGTGTGTGAGGAGACCCTGAGTCCTGCTATATGCGGATCCCGCTGGCTGTGTGCGCGGGCTAGTAGATAGAGTTTGTAAGGTGGATCTGGATTTTAATGAATGAGAAGATAGTTTGGGATAACTGAAGTGTTCTGTGTTATGATTATTGGCTACGTTATGTGTTATTTATATATGTATACTACATACTGAATATTATTGATGCGTACGTGGATGCGATACTGTATTAGAATGTTAACACATAGATCTGGTTAGATTTAGATGTTTTGCTTCTGTTAACAAGTTATTGAATGATTTATGAGCTCCGTTGAAGATATTCTGTTGATACATTGTTAAGGGTTTATGTATTAGGTTTCCCCCAGTGCAGGTCCAATAGATCTGAAGGGACCCCCTTCAATTAACTTTCTCTCTCTCAGGGTGCGGAAACCTGGTTCCAACACCCTCCCATACTACTTCGAGTGAGACCTTGACCTGCACAAGCAGGCCATTTTCGAAAGGGCTAGTGGTATAGGGGTTTGTTGGAAAACCTTAAAACTGAACCTGGGTCAAGACTCCTCAAGCCAACAGTCCAAAAGACAACTATCCTACTCCATTTATAGAAACTGAATTATTGACGATTGTCTGGGATGCAAAATATTTTCATTCATGAATGGATTTTCCGGCTACAAGCAAATCAATATCTGCCCAAATGACCAATATAAGACAACATTCATCTGTCCCTGGGGCACATTCTCTTATCGGAAACTACCATTTGGTTTAAAGAATACTGGGGAAACTTTTCAAAGAGCAATGGATTATTCTTTCGATGACATCAAGCACATTGTTCACCCTATCTAGATGATTTACTTGCGCATTCACGAAATCGGACTGATCACCCGATGCATTTGAGAGCTATCTTTTTACGTGCTTTTTACACTACTGACACTACAAAATACGCCTCAATCTACATAAATGTGTGTTTTGTGTTGGTTCTGGTTGTTTTCTAGGATTCATCGTCTCAAAATAAGGAATTCGAATAGACCCATTGAAGGTTCAGGCCATTCTTGATTTGCCTGCGCCATCAAATTTACTTCAGTTACAGAAAATTCAAGGAAAGGCTAACTTCCTAAGGAGGTTCATACCCAACTACGCCGAAATGGCTAAAGGATTTACTTGGCTCTTGAAAAAGGGGATTCCCTTCCATTGGGACCAAGTTGTGCAAGCTTCTTTTGATGTTTTCAAGGATACTCTTTTATGGGCATCATTAATGTATCCCCCCAATTATCAGAGTGATTATTTCTTATATATCGTCGCGGCTGATATGACCATTGCTATGGTATTGGTCCAAGTAGAAAATGGGATATAACATCTGATCTATTGTTTGAGTCGTAATCTCAATGATACGGAAGTGAAGCATTCATACGTAGAAAAGCTTGCCTTGGCAGCTGTTCAAGCTATACAAATATTTCACCATTATATCCTGTTCCAGAAGACCATTGTCATTTTGGATTGCAACCCCATGACTTACATCTTATCACGTCAATTTCTTGGGGGAAATTATTCAAAATGGATTCCCATTTTGCAAGAATTTGATTTGGAATTCATCAAATCCAAGTCAAAGAAGTCTTTAGTTTTGGCTGAGCTTCTCTATGACCTTCCCTCTAATAGTACTGCTACTACATCAGAACCATCTATTCCTGATGAGTCTCTGTTTCTTATTGGATCATTTGATCCTTGGTATGGGGATTTTATCATTTATCTCCAGACCCAGAATTTTCAGCCTAATACCTCTCACTCTAACAAGCGACGTATTCGATACCAAGAGAAATATTATCTGATCATCGATGATACACTTTATCGTCGTGGTGTCGATATAATTTTAAGAAGGTGCCTCACTCATGAGGAGGTCGAAAAGGTTTTAAATGATTGTCATGCTTGGGCATGTGGTGGACACTTGTCTGGATATGATACCGCGCAGAAGATACTCTGCGTCGGTTACTTTTGGCCTACCATATTTTGCGACTACATCCTCATGGTCAAAAGTTGTCATGCATGTTAGATCTTTGATTGTAAAATATGCAAACCGCCAGTGCCAATGCATCTTGTTGTCTCTGTAGGACCATTTTCAAAATGGGGCATTGACTTCATGACATGTAACCCTCATTCATCTGGGAGGCATGGTTATATTATTGTCACAATAAACTACTTTACCAAGTGGGCCAAAGCGATGCCTACATTCAACAACATAGGACAAATAGCTGCATTGTTTTTTTTTAATCATGTCATTGCATGGTTTGGGGTCCCACAGGCTATAGTCACAGATCATGGTAAGCATTTTCGTAATCACATGATGACTGAGTTGACTGCCAAGTTAGGACTGTCACATGATAGTTCTACTCCTTATTATCCACAATCAAATGGACAAGTTGAGGCTATTAAAAAAATTATTAAATGAATGCTTCAACGAATGATAGGAGTTTTCATATACGGAACTACCATTTGATCCTATACTCAGCCTTGTGGGCGTACCGAACCTCAGTAAGAAATGCAACAAGATTTACCCCCTTTTCATTGGTGTATGGTCTGGAAGCTATCTTTCCAATCCAATGTGAAATACTTTCGTTAAAACTCGCAATCGACTTGTTACCTAACACCTCAGATGAAGAAGTGTGTCTTTTTAACCTCATCCATCTTGATGAAACACGTTGTGAAGCCCAATTGGCCAACGAAGTGCATAAGAGACGTATAAAGGCACAATACAACAAACATTTCCAGCCTCACATTTTCTCAAAGGGTGACTTGGTCCTTCTTTATGATCAAGAAGATGATGTAATAGGTACAGGGAAATTTGAGCCATTATGGCATGGCCCCTATATTGTCAAAATAGTTCTTGCTAAGGGTGCCTACGATTTGGTGGATTACGATGGAATTTCATTGGCATAGCCCCAAAATGGGTTGTATCTGAAACATTACTATGCTTAATCATGAGCGTAGTAATTTTTTGTATTATATTGTATATATATGTTTTTGATTTGCATTCACTATCTTAGTTTATTTTTTAGAGTTTTCTTGACATTAGTAATCCGCTTTACATTTCATCGTATATGTCTGAATCTTTGGAACCATATATTGGATATGATGATGGTGTTAGTCGTAGTACGCAGAATCTATCCTCTATAGCGTGGGCCATTTTCGCTCTGAACAGCAAGTTAGTGAGTTTTCAAGGGATTTGTATCGATAGATCGATAAACAATATCGCTGATTATAGCGCGTTGATTGAAATTCTCTCTAATGCCATTTCATTTGGTATTAACCACATCATCATAAGGTTAGACTCACAACTTGTGGTATTACAACTTACTAGTGTTTATACTGTTAGAAATCCAACACTGCATCGTTTGTTCCTAAGAGTTCGACTTTTGGAAAGACACTTTGATTTTATTCAATATCAACACATTTCCAGAAACTTGAACACATTGAATGATTCTTTAGTGAATTATGTTATAAACAGACATTTGCAACACATGTAAAGATACATTCACATAATTGAATAGGATTACGCAATAAACATAGGAAAACACCGAAATCAAATAGATAGATAGTTATAGGCTTTTACAAAAAAATGTTCCCAAGACACATTGGTCATTCGACCTCAAAATGTATGCAACATGTCAAAAGTAAACTAGTGATTCTCATGGTAACATGCTATCGATCTAGCTATCCTACGCAGTAACCGCATCCAATGGTTAGGAACACCTATAGTGTGGCGCTACAGTCGCATGGGTAACTCTTCAATCCGACAATATGGAATCTCGAAGGTCAACCCCTCTATGTGTTGCTAAAGCTCAGACAGAGTCTCATCCATGTCTAAATCTTGAAGGCCTGCTCTCCCGACAACCCTCTCTGTTGGCTCATCCGCTCCATGCTCTGGTTCCTCCACTGGTTGAACTCGACCCACATATGAACTACATTAAAACTTTAGTTTAGTCTTGGGAAAACATCAAAACAAAAAAACATGTATAAACCTTATAAAAATCAAAAAACATGGTCAAAACATTCTTACCGATTGCACCCCACTGAGTGCCTTTTGGTAAAGATAAGTCTGGATCTCCTTGGGAATCAATGCCTGCGTATGCATACTCATCGATGGCGATAACCTGTCACCTGAACCAGGCAAAGAATGCAGCTGAGAACATGATGGATGGTTGGCCTTAATGCCTAGCCATCAGTTCCACCCATCTCTGCATCCTTGGATCTCTAGGGTTAGACACACCCAGTGTCACATGTTTAGGCTGCATCAGTGGAATCCGCTCTAAGGCAAATGAAATGAGGATCGAACCATAACTAAAGTTTTTCTTCCTTCCTCCATTTTCCTTGTTCATTTTTTCTTTTATTTGAGAAAATATAGCTTCAGACCAATTGAAAATTGTTGGTTCCATACACTCTAGTGCATACTACATATAAGTTCTATTTTCTACATGTAGTGTAACAGTGCCGTCAAGCTTTGCGATCGGGAATAGAATGGTTCTCAAATGAAAATCACAAACTTCACAGATGTTTATTTTCCCATCCTTGCTTGGCTCTGCCCCTAGATAGCAATACTGCAAAACATAGTCTCTCACCGACTCTCCTCCGAGAGCAGACCCTAAGAGAGAAATGGGTAAGCCTCTCCTCGACAAGCCTGTCAGAAAATACAGGTCCTCCACTGTAATAGGAACCACTTTTTTCCTAATGTGAAATTCCTCAATTGTTGGATCCCATGCACGAACTAAGAACTCCAAAATTTCTATTTTTTGCCTCGTACCTGACAAGCGGAAGTACTTTAATAAGCCACAATCTCTTAGGGATCTTATTGTACTCAAATCATCAAGGGAAATCATATTTTGTTCTTCATTATCTCTTTCTCTCCAATTAATCATCATTCTAGTCCCATGAATCCCTGAAACATAAGCATAAGACTCATTAGACTCATTTTCATGCAAAAAAGTAGGCAAAATTTGGGTACAATGCAAGATTCAAGAATGTGAATTGCGCCCAACACAGTCTTGATCAATAGATAGTGCGTTACACATGCACGTAGGCTTCATCTTAGGAGCTCCACAATGTAGTTTTTGATGCTCAAGGGTGCGATGCCCTCTTTGGAAAAATAATTTACCCTAAAGGGCCCAAATCCCTAAAAATTTGCAGTGAAATGAAATGAAATTGCTACTAAAATAAAGAGAGGGTTTATGGCACCAACCTGGATCAAACGGTGATGAAAACTGTCCATAGAATCGATCACAATCAACTTCTGAAGTTCGGGGGCAAAAACAGGTTCAGAGCTCCAAAATACAAATGGTAACTTTCAAATGGTAAAAATGAATAGTAAACTCGTTTAATTAGTCATTTGATTATTTACAAATCATATTTATTGCTGTGCCTATGCTTTTATTCTATTTTTATCATGAAACAAGTATTTTGAATTCGTTTGATGTTGTTCTGAACATGTTTGCAACCGATGAGCGAATTAGTCGTGAACATTTATTTCAAGAATGATTTGACCACAAAGCATACTTTTATCCTTATTTTTCGAGCTTTTATAAAAATAAAAAAGGACTTGAAGCGCACTTTTATCTCTTTTTCAAGCTTTGATAACAACGAAAAAAGAACCCCTAGAGTCTTCTTTTAGCTCTTTTCAGACTTTGATAATGTGAAAAGATTTCCGAGCACTTGCCTTTTCAAGCTCGTAAAATTAAATGAATTTATATCTACTTAGTATAAGTTTAACCCTTTTCTGGACCGAGATAAATTATTTACGAAAAAGGAATGCCGAACATGGCTAGGAGGTTCTCTCAGATATTATTTTACACTTTTCATATCTGAGCGACAACTTTACGAAAAAGTACCTATGGAGTTTTCTTTCGTCCTCTTTTTCAAACTCTCTAAATATGAAAAAGGACTGGGTTTTCACTGTCGTTAGGCTCGTTAAAACATAAAATAGCGATGAGCTTGTCGATCATGGCAAGAACTGAGTTTCATTCATTGCTAGACTCGTTAAATTATTAAATAGCTATACATTATTCGTCCAAAGGGTTGAATTATAGATCAATCATATGTTATCCTCCTCAAGCTTGTTAAAAAATAAAGAGGTACTGGTCGAAAAATGACCGGGAAAATTTTGGGAAAGTGAACAAAATTTTTACAGTAGCAGGTCGCTCTTGAACATGACACTTCACTACATCATCGTGACTGTTTGGATTGGGTAATCTTCTTGACGGTTCATTCATACCTATGGTTCATCATACCTTCACTTCGGTTAGGGTCAATGCTTTCAACTCATCTCAGTGTCACCGATATGTTCAAGAGAAGTCATCCAGTGAATACTCATCCTCCTGCAATACTCATAAACCTTCATTCTCATGACAGACATTCCTGAAACTTGATATATCAGGTCACATTTTGTCTCTGAAATCAGTAACTCCCATTTCACAATAAAGTGGCTTCATGTTTACATCAAATCATCATCTAGGAAGTTCACTTAGAAACATCATCTTCTAGTACCATGAGGCTTGTTACAACATCAACAAAATCCTCGCTTCCAGAATTTTGACCAAAAGATTTTGTTTGGTGTTCGACATCAAATAATTTATTCACGCCTTATGAACTGTACTTCAGTACCTTGAGAGCCATTAAAATTAATGGTGGATCTGTCGTGTTTGTTAATAGCTCACATCATTGGCTGGTAATCAAACGATGTCTTACCATGTTCAACTACAAATCATATATTCACATGGCTAGACTTGTACCCGAACGATCGAGTGAATGAGATAAGAAGACCCCAGATCTAGTTTCAACCATCTAGGCTAAGATTTCAGGATTGTTGTACACATCATCTGTATGATTACCTTATATACAGTTCGTCATCCGAACATGGGCCTATATTTGTAGGCATGTATGTATTGGGCAACATTTCAATTTAGACGACTTTCTGTACTATGTACATGTTATTAGATAGTTTATGCACTGAGCATGGGAATGCCTTCCCTCAGCAATTCGTGATCAAGAAAAAATATCATGTATTTTAAGATTGATGCAGGTTACCACTCCGCTTCAGTTCCAACCCATCACAGTGTAAAGCATCTCATTCAAAAATATTGTTATTATTCTGACTTCATGCTTTAGGGGGGAACTGTTATAGGTCAATTTGGGCATCATTCCCAATGACCTGGTTAAACTGGACATCATCACCATAACCAATGAAATAGGGTCTATCATCCCCTATCATTTCAGTTGCTACATGCCCTAAGACAAGAACAAGAACAAATCATCCATGACTTCCATTGCAAGGCTTCCAAGATTTTAAGTATATGTTATATCACCTATGAGCTCACCAACGCAGCCTCTCAAGGGACTAACTACTTTGCATATGCAGTTACCTCCATTCAAGGGTGCTCTGAAAAACACTTCCCGACATTCAAGAGTGCGTTGGTCAAATGGGAGTGAAATTCTCATTGTTATGGAATCTCCACATGGCCAGTGCCTTCTAGAAGAGTCCATATGTGTCAAACTTAGAATCCATGTGTCCATCTAACACCTCTGAGCTTGGGAACATGTATTGCCTATTATTAGAAAGTCATTGACTGAGAAACTACCTTAAGTTGCCCTACAAATCGAGCACAGATCCTAGTGCTTAAGGAAGAAATTTGGTAAAGAAATGTTATTGGTTTCTCAATTGAGTTTGTGATAAGAGTGATACGCTGCTGGTGAGATGTTTATTGTGATGAGGCTGGGATGATGCTGGAGTTGGTGACATCAAATCAATCACTGGTTGTAACCTCCCCCTTATATCCATTAATAAAGATTGCTTCTTATTTTCCCACATGTATCTATTTATGTTTCTACTTTTTATATCATGGATTCTTAGCTGATATATATGTTTCATGTTTCATCGATTTAACTGATTAAGATAAATAGCCATATGTATATTGCAATATATTTATTGTTTAGTGTTTATACTTGCAGGAAATAGTCTGGCGATCAAAGTTTAATTGGAAGCTACAACAAGAGCGACAGAAGGAGAATAGGAAGCGCTTAGATCACAAGTAAGCTCCTCTATCGTTTTGTGTGTCTATTTACTCTTAGAGAAAGTGTCTGCAAAGTCTTTGATCTGTTGTTCTAAACGCATAACACCACATTTAGGGAATGTGTTTTTATCTGTAATTCATAATTCCGCATAACAAACCCTATGTGGACCCAGGTTGGAGAGATGATGAATAGGGGTATAGTGAATGGAAGGGGAGTTATATATGTGGATAAGGGAGTGGGACCACGCAACCAAAGTCAGGCTTTCCTAGGTAGTACCACCATAAAACCAAATGGTCAGTGAAGGAGATCTCACCAGACTAAAATTCAAGGGTAACATTGAAAAGAGGTTGAGGGGACATAATCACAAACTAAGCCCACTCTTTCCGTCAAATCCCCCCATAAATCCATACCTAGAAGTGTCCATGTTAAGTAAACCCAATACTCAATTACCAAATGACAATACATACCTTTAGGTTAGGGAGGCCCATCTTCAAACATGCGATCAATGCAGATGGGTGAGGTACCACATGGATGGCTCAAGTGGTGGAGAAATGACATAATGAGCTAGTTGAGGGCTGCAAGGATTTGCTGAATGTCGGTTGAGGACCATCATGGAGAAAACAATTATCCTAGGGATATCACCCACGAAGTGGTGAGAAGCACTACCTTAACAAGTCCTCTGTCCATTTGGCTCAAACTCTCCTTATACTGGAAGTCTCTAACTGGTCCTCATCATCATCATCCTGTTGGTCATCCCAACTTCCAACTAGATTAGACTGAAACTGAGATATTAGCTAAGGCTCCATCTTGAGAGCTCTATCCTTCTCCCTCTCAACCACTATATCTCAACTATGAGAAGTCTATGCCTTGATCCTAAAGGCTACATATGCATATTCCTCCAATTTGTAGAGGCTCTGAACCCTTACACCAATTTTCTTGACCTAATCTGAAGAAAAATTCTTGAGGTAGGCCTTCCCATTGTTGAAGACTACATCATACCCTTTGTCTTCAATCCTCAATTTGTTCATCAAACCAAGTTTTCTGGCATCACTTATATTTTTGAATAGCTTAGTGAAGGTCTTCCACATAAAAAAGGAAATCTCGAGCCCTGTAACTTCAAGACTAAGTGGTCTCTCACACCCTCCAGGACGATTCTTCTGGATCTTATGGTATCCTTCTTCCATTGGGCTAACTTTTGTGCATTCGATACTACTAGTTTTAATGTTAGTTTTGGTGTACTCCAACACTCCATTCTCATTGAGTACAACTTCCATCCTATCCTTCCAAGCTATGAAATTCGAGGTTCCCTCCAGGACATATTCCAATCTCAATTTGTTGAAGGACATTTTCCCGCATGGAAGAAAACTGCTTCACCGAATCTGCAATTCGAAATATTTGAAGGAGAAGATCTATTGACTGGATTCTAGTGTGATTTCTACTCTAATACCATGTAGAAATTAATAGAAATTTGATACTACTGATGAATAGAAATGAAATCAAGAGATCACAAATTTCCTCTTCTATTCTGCAAAATGGAAATCACAATTTAGAAATAGATGCAATGACATGCAACCATGAAAACCATAAGAACACAATGATTTTACAGGGGAACCCAACTCGGAAAAACCCCTCCACTGCTTTACATTAATTCAAATGAAAAGAGAAACAATTACAATGTCTTTATTCAATTATGAAGCACGCCATGCACATCAATCCTCTTCTCCTGCACTGGCCAAAACTTAGCCAATTCAAGCCTCAACCAACCTCCTATTTCCTTCTACAATCCTAGAGGAATTAACCCCTAAAAAGTAGGATAAATTCCCTTTTTCCTTACGCAATAGCTTGAGGAATTGATCACCTACTCAGTGCAAAAGCACTGTACACTCAACAATATACAAATATAAAGACAAACATGCCTTTTCCTCCACCTTAACTAGGAAATTTTAATTCTGTGTATGACTGTGTCTATTTTTAGATGATCGGCTAGTTGTGCCGAGAGGCACATTCTACAATCCAGTATGAGGGGATGTGTAAGTATGTCACGTCTCCAATATGCAAAGAATCCAAAATCCTGCTCCAAAATCTTCTAATATTTCTTTTAGTTAAATATTTTTAAAATGAATCTTTAAAAGGAAAAACCATATCCTATGGATTTATTAAAATATTTAAAGACATAAACATTTCCACGTCAAAGTTGTAATATTTGAAAGTCTTAATTATAAATTTTGTTATCTTGCCATGCAAAAAACATTATTAAATCTAATATTAATATTGTTATTATTATTATTATTAAATCTAATATTAATATTAATATATAATAATAATAATATTATTAGATTTAATAACTTTGGATCATAATTTGAGGAAAGGTTTGCATCTCGAGGTATTTGACCCCTCTCGGCGCATGATAATCTAGATTTAGATGGATCTAGGTTGGTTAACTAAGAGATTAGTGAGTTAAGAACTATTATAACTACTCAACTAAACTCCTACTGACTCTACTAATGACTAGAGCTAAGATAATTGAGTTTAACTAACAATAACTCCACTAGATTGCTAAAGCTTAGCAATCAATACATGCACAACTCTACTTCTAGCCTATAACTAAAATTTACTGAGTAAAATAATAGACAAGGCCATCTCACACAAGTTAACTGTAATCCAAGTCATCCTGCTGATGTGGAAAATCGAATTAATCAATTTGACTAAGGCACAAGTCAAATGAAGCCTTTTCTTGCTACAATTCCATCATTCCTTGCACATGTAGTGATGATTTCGAGCACATTGGAGATCAAATGGAAGATGCGGTAGCGACCAAGTTTGACAAACTACGACAACTCATCAATGAGGTAAATGCTAAACTAACCTTCCCATTAGTTATGATAGAATTATGGGTTCTATATTCTGTGGTGTATGGGTTTCTGCCCTAAGCATGATCACAAGCCATCGCTGCCTCATTGTCCCAACAACATATGAGAGAATGTTGTGTACCAAGAATTGTGATATAAGTATGGGAAGGGTATGCACAACAAGCATTGGACGATTTATTGCATGTCAATGTAGTTTTGTCAGAAATAGGATCAGAAGAATTGACACAAATGCAACATAATGCAACCCAGGAGCTACAAGACAGGCTCACAACCCCACAGGCATATTTGGAACAAAAACATAAAAATATTGCAATGGGAGCAACAAAGGATAATGGAAGACAACATGGAGTGGTGCACTTCCCTTTCCCAAGTATACGAAGAATGCATCAAGGAATCATTTTATGTGGCAATCCTCACTCAAGAGGTAGCAACAAAGATTAAGGAGGCGATACATGGATTAAAATAGCAAGTGACAGAGGTTGAGGCCAAGCAATAGTCGTAGACACCACTTGAGGACCAATATGAAGTAAAATGTCAAGATATGGCAGAGAAATATGACCAAATGTTGAATGCCCTATCTGAGGTTTCAGCTATAAAACGATTTACTGAGTAGATAAAGGAAACAAATGACCAAATTCATCAAATTAATCAAAAAGTAGGAAAAATGAATCCTGTCAATAGAAGAAAAGTGATGCATGATAAGTCACGACTTAGGGAGTTGGTAGACATACTTCGTGAAGAACAAAAACCGTGGACAAATCTCCATCATCAAGTATTGATGATAGTTGATGAGTGTAGTGAATTGTTGAAAAACGTGTGTATTTTAAATAATGAGGACATTGACGTTGTCACCAGGGAACTGACGGATGGAACAGAGCACCTGAAAGCTAAGGTTAAAGTGCCAGATAAAAGCATGGGAAAATTTGAAGAAGGTTGAAAATGAAAATATTTCTTCAATGAAGAAGGATTCAGAGGCTCAAAACCAGCCACATTTTTGTGTTGGGGGCTCGTTGGAGCCCAAAATATTTTTGTTAAATTCTATAAGTATAAGACCACATAGTAGGGACAAGGAGCGCAAGAGGTACAAGTGGAGTGCAACACGGGGCTGGTGCGGGAAGTAGGACGCGACGTAGGTGGATGATGCACATGAGGATGATAGTGGCTCTCAAGGATGGGAGGCGCGAACAGAGGGAATATTAGAAATTAGGATTTTTTAGTGGGATAGAGTTGACTGAGGGTGTCTTGGTAGGTATGAGGATGGAGATATTTCATTGGGGGAGGAGAAAGGGCGGAGTGGAATCGACTGGTGGGAAGGATATTTTGAATGGATGGTATTACACATGGGATAACTCAAGAAGGGATAAGAAAATATCTGAACAACTTGGAGAACATCGGGAACATCAGGCAGAAGACTGAGAGGGTTCAAGAGGTTTCTAGGCGAAGATAAGAAGGAATAAAAGGACGTTGAGGAAAAAGCACATGTTGGATGTTGGATGCTATACCTTGGAAAAGCAAACGAAGGAGAGAAAAACCATGAAGTTTGTGTATGATTACTTAATGTCTATGTCAGTCTATTTTAAGTCTTAGGCTTATGTTTGAGTCTGCAGTTGCTGAGCAACATTATTTTAAATAATTATGCTTACTTTTATATGAGTTTGACCCCTATGAGTCAAGTTTACGGTTTGTTCCTTACGGTATATGGTGTCTATTTGGATGGCTGATGAGCCCATGGTCTAGTGAATGCAAATCCAGGCAAAACACCTCTTTTATGAATGTTAATATAACCCAATGGATAGATGAGTTGTCCATATATCTTGTGCATTTGTTTGAATCCCATACGTAGTTTAGATGCATCGATTTCTTGTATGATTTATGATGGTCTGAATGTTCGTAACAATGTTCAATAATTTGAATGTTCTTGATAACTATGTGGTATGGACTATTGTATGCAGACGGGATATTTTCTATTCTGAACACTTATGGATATGTTTGAAAGGCCGAATATCTTTCAAGGGGGTAAAGTAATAACTAATGTTGTTTGTCGGCAAGTGAATTAATCTAGGTGTGGTGTCAATTTAACCCTCAATGACTAAACCTGCCACTTTTTGTCATCCACTGTGTGTGCTTGTATCATATTCTTGCACTGTCTAATGAGCCGAGAGGCTTAACACTTTGTGCAGTGTGCGATAATGGGTAGAAAGGGAAGTATGTGTTAGTTAAGAGTTGTGTGTCGTGAGCCATAAGATAGTCCTATCAACCTGCAAAACCTATTTTGGATAGTCACCCATTAGCATCTCGGTTGAGACTTCACTCACTTCATGGGTGTTTCTAGAAGGGTTGATGCTAAGCAAGTCTTTGTTGCCCACTGTGTAGAAAATCCCTGCTCTATGAAAATCCTGTGCGCCAACAATTTCCCAATGCCAAATTCGGTCCCTTGGTGTGATAAATTCATTCCTCTATGTAAACTACTCCCCTCAATATCTGATGCGAGTTAGCAGCTTGATATCAACCTTTAAAAAGATGATACCTTTGACAATCTTGATCTACAATAAACTCGATCCTCTAATAGATTTAACAATCCGATCTCTGGGATACTAAGCAAATCAACCCTCTATATATTAATATGGTAATTCGACCTCTGATATGATAAACAAGGATTACAAGTCCAACTATAATTTAGCCACCAATAACTCAACCTCCAAGTTTGTGAGAATAAATTGTGATTGCAGATCTAATAATATACTTGAACCACCTAAAGATGAGGAACTTGATCTCATGAAGTAATGTACTCAACTGAGAAAACACAATGAACTAAATATGCAAGAATGGTGCAATTCAACCTCTATGACTTAGCCTCTTCAGGAAGGAAAGTATGAATCTCTAAGATAAATAGCTCAACAACCCAACGATGAATAGAACTTCAGAAACCGACTTCCATATCACTAGCTTGATCTTTAGAATTCAACCTTACAATGTAATACAATCGGTCTTCAAACAAGAGTATCTTGACTCCTGAAATAAATAAACTCGGCCCCCTTTTGAAAGATGCTGGTTGAGGCAACAACTCATCTGATCTGAAATGACTGTATTGGTTTTTCTGTGCTAAGTATGTTTTCAATTTAAAAACATGTGCATAATCATTTCATTAGTTTGATAAGGTTTAAGGATTTTGACCATGATTTGTAGATGATTTTAAGTGAATTAGAAGCATAAAACAAACTTAAATAACACTAAACAATAGTTTAAAATAGAGAAATAAGTCACCACATGAAATTTACACAACAGGGATGATGAAGTAGTTCACCCCTCTTGGGCTACATCTGCTGGTTCAACTCCCAATGGCATGTCCATCTTTCATTATGCTCAAAATTTTGCTAATACATGTAGTTACAGTGCTCTAATGGATGTTTTCTTTGCACCAATGGCTCCAGAATGCTCCAATTAGTCAAAAAAGGCTCTTCATTCACTCATAGTGGTCGAAAATTGGGCCTCCTACACTTTTGCCCAGTTTCACCTAGGAAAGCTCCACTAAAAGTGGAGAACTCCACTCAACTGGAGTTAAAATAGCATAGGCCGCCAATTTAGGTGCACCCGCTAACCTTCCCACCGTTTAAATCGTTGCATTAAATTTTTGTGGTTGGGGGTGGCCACATGCGCACCACCCAAACTGCGGGTTAACGTAATAGTCGACGGAACTCGCGTTGGAAACTGCAGTTGAAGAGTTGAACTGTGGGTTACTGGTGGGTTAGATTGTATTAACCACATGGTTGGTTGAAGTTTGTTGTTTTCCATGTGATACAACCGTCGGGGACCGTTGGAGGGTTGGGACCACTGGCGGTTTCCAACCCCCAACCGTGAAACCATTGAACCATAACATAAACCTCCAACCCAATATGGTTAAGAACTAATGCAGAGATCAGACGGTAAGACGTGCGCATGCCCAACGGGAGGTCTGGGGGTTGATTCCTGCGGACCCTCACAAAATTTTATGATGCGGTTGCAGGGCCGCATGGCGGCCTTAGGGCTGGCCACATGGCAGCTTCTCATTGGCCCTCCAAATCGTACCCTAAAAAGTACAAGGACACTTGTAAACCTGCGATTGGTTCTGAGGAAGGAATATTCATCGAAATATTCCCTTTTTGCTGACTGTGCATCCCAGTCAAACTTGGTCAAACTGTTGCAATTTTCCTGTTTGGCATTTCGATCAGAACGCGATATCTTCCTCATACGACATCAGTTTTTCGAACTGTTCGCGACGCCGAAATCAAGAAGATGAGATCTACGCAACCATCCTGGTTTCAACCCACTCTTGTAACTTTGAATTTTGAGCAAAATTTATGAACTCCTGATCATCATCCTTTAAGGAACTAAGGAATTAGACAATGGATCTCATCCTCTAAGACAAATAATCTCGGTTTCCTAAAAGATGAAGAATATGTCCTCTGGAGGTAATGTAACTCAACTTTCATAAGGATTATGAACTCAACCTCTTGATGACGAATTCGATCTCCACTAACTCAAACTTCAACAGATAGATAACACTTTGGCATCGTGAGAAATATATGAAAATCACCTACACATCAGACTCAAATGATAAATCCCAAATAACCTCTTGTAGCGACCAACTAGGGTGGAAATGGATGTCCACCGAAATTGGTAGAATACTAGCTAGGGTGGCAAGAGATGTCCAACGAAACTAGTTTGAGAATTTCAGCAGAAACCAAGAAACCCTCTTGCTAAGACTTGCTTGAGCTCAAAGCCAATCACAATAAGAAATCACACGATAAAATGATAATAAATGACTTACTTTCCCTTTTTATAATATTTTAGTGAATCTTCTCCAATCTTCTAAAACTCCCCTTTTATTATTTTATGAATGAATTCACTTATTTCTTTTAAGTGATTTTTTGCCCTTTTATTAATAATCACTTGCTCTTTTTTATTTTCAATATTTTTCTCAGAAAAATAATAATAGAATTGGCAAAAACTTAATTTCGTTAGCAATTTCCTTTCTTTTAGCCTAAACGAGACCGTTAATCAAGCGATAATATTATCTTTGCGTTCACGAAATCGGGGAAATTGCAGTCCACAGTCGTGATTCCACCCTCGAAGTTCCCATCTGTCACGCAAACTTATTTACGCCCAAACGCGCGGGGTTCCTACTCACGAATCCACATCTTTACTGTTGGTTTGTCATATAAAACTCATTCATAGCCAATCTTTATCCTGGCCTATTGGTGGTCCTTAGGGTTCCACGCAAAAATCTATATGCACTATAAATAAACGGTTTTCCAAGTCTTTGTAGGTGTATATCCTCATATGACTCTGTGCTCTCCAAATAAAATTGCACTTTCTAAGAATTTAATCTCCCGTAATACAGCCTATGTTAGATGGATTGGGCGTTGGCAGAATTGAAAACATTTGTGGGTGTAAAAATGTTCAGAGAAATATTGGTGGAGATGAACGAACTTTATGTCGACGGTGGGAAGATTTGAAAATACGTATTTGTGGTTACAAACGACTACACCAACGAATGAGCGGATAGAGATGGATGCCAAAACTAGGGCACAATATATACTTACACACGAATAAAGCATCAGGTTCCGATTTGACGACCTGAGAGCTGTTGCAGACAGATAGACTTCAACAATTCTTAATCTGCATATGAATCTGCTCACGATGCTTTCCGTTTCGAAGATTTCACTTGCTGTTGTTCCTCAACCCCCTCCTTATCATTCCCCAAATAGCAACAACAATAAGCATAAGGCCCATATCATTTACCCTGTGAACGGCCGCTTCTCATACTCCTCTGGCACTACACACTCCTCTTACAATTCCCATGGCAATGCAGAGAAGCGCATTAGAGGATTGTGTTCCACCAACAGGCTTCCAGAGGCAGTGGAGACCTTCAACCAGATGCTTGTTTCAGCTAAATCCATTCCATCTCTCACGACTTGCGCTATTTTGTTGAGTAGCCTGGCCCGACGGAATCGACAAGAGTTAGCATTATCCGTTTACAGAGTTATGAATGAAGCAGGTATTATTCCAAATGTCAAAATTTTAAATATTGTTATCAATTGCCACTGTCAAACAGGTAGAATGGGTGATGCATTCAAAGTGTTTAATGAAATGGAAGCACATGGGTATGTTCCAGATGTCTTTACCTTCAATACCCTCATCAAAGGGCTTTGCAGGGAGGGCAGAATAGCGGACGCTGTCAACCTTTACAATCAAATGGTGAGCAAAAAACAAGTTCCTTGTGTTGTTACGTATAGTACCCTAATATTTGGCCTCTGCAGGACCGGGAAAACCCACGAGGCATTCGGCTTGTTGGCTGTTATGCTGCAGAAAGGCCATGAGCCTAACACAGTCACGTTCAACACCCTTATGGATGGACTATGCAAAGAAGGTAAGCTTCAAGAGGCCAAGAAACTGCTGTATGACATGTTACAAAAAGGTTATAATCCCGATGTCATTACATACAATACTCTGATCGATGGTCTTTGCAAGGAAGGCAAGTTGGAGGAGGCTAGAAAGCTTTGCTATGAAATGCTCGACAGAAACATATGTCCTGATGTTGTCACATTCAATGTGTTTGTTGATAGCCTCTGCAAAGAAGGACGATTGCATGATGCCACCATGCTGCTAAACGAGATGCTGAACAATGGCTGTAATCCGAATGCGATCACATGCAATGCTTTTATTCATGCTCTCTGCCAAGAAGGCAAGCTTCAACAAGCTCTTGGGCTATTAGATGTTATGGTGCAAACAGGCCATCAGCCTGATGAAATCACATACAATGCACTCATAAATGGGTTTTGCAAGGTGGGTAATCTGGAGAAGGCCAGGGAGCTCCTTCAATGCATGTTGGAGAGAGGTTGCAGGCCTAACGTAGTTACCTATACTGCAATTATAGATGGACTCTGCAAGGAAGGACAATTGCAAGAGGCCACCAAAATGCTTCATGAGATGTTGGATAAGGGGTATATTCCCAATGTAGTCACATACAATGCTTTTATTGATGGCCTCTGCAAAGAAGGCAAACTTCAACAAGCTCTTTTGTTGTTGGATCTTATTGTGCAAGCGGGTCATCAGCCGGATGAAATCACATACAATACACTTATAAATGTGTTTTGCAAGGTGGGTAATCTGGAAAAGGCCAGGGAGCTCCATCAAGATATGTTGGAAAAGGGTTGCAGGCCTGACCGAGTTACCTATAATACATTTATAGCTGGACATTGCAAGGAGGGACAATTGCAAGAGGCCACCGAAATGCTTCATGAGATGTTGGATAAGGGGTATACTCCCAATGTGTTCACATACAATGCTTTTATTGATGGGCACTGCAAAGAAGGAAAGCTTCAACAAGCTCTCGGGTTGTTAGATGTTATGGTGCAAACAGGCCACCAGCCAGATGAAATCACATACAATATGCTTATAAATGGGTTTTGCAAGGTGGGTAATGTGGAGAAGGCCAGGGAGCTTCTTCAAGAGATGTTGGAGAAAGGTTGCAGGCTTGGCCCAGCTACCTATACTGTATTAATAGGTGGACTCTGCAAGGAAGGGCAGTTGCTAGAGGCCACCCAAATGCTTCATGAGATGTTGGATAAAGGGTATACTCCCAATGTGATCACATACAATGCTTTTATTCACGGTCTCTGCAAAGAAGGCAAGCATCAACACGCTCACGGGCTGTTAGATGTTATGGTGCAAACGGGCCATGAGCCCGATGAAATCACATACAATACACTTATAAATGGGTTTTGCAAAGTGGGTAACATGGAGAAGGCCAGGGACGTCCTTCAAGACATGTTGGAGAAAGGTTACGCACCTAACCTAGTTACCTACAATACATTAATAGCTGGGCTCTGTGAGCTTCGCAAGATAGAGGCAGCTCAACAGATCTTCCATGAGATGCCAAATCAGGGTCTAAGCCCTGATGTTGTTACATACAACACATTGATACGTGGATTCTGTCATGCTAGTAAATTTAGGGAGGCAATAAAATTATTTCAACAAATGAATGATAGCGGTCATGTCCCTGATAGTGTTACATATAACGCTCTCATGCATGGACTATGCAAGGACAGTATTCCCGAAGAGGCTAAGAAACTATTGCATAAGATCTTAAAAAATGTTTGACAATGACAATGTGATATATTCAGAATAAACAATGTCCTCTGTAACCAAAATGACAGTTTCAGGAGCCAGAAAGGTTGCTCTGAGAAATCACAGAAGGGCTGCCATATTAATCTTGTTATATTTCACTGCCGTTATTACAAGGTGCTCCAAGAAATATCTGCAACGGGTCACAACCCCATTGCAATCACATTTACTGTTTTTATAGACGCTTTCATTGATGGTAATTTCCTGGACTCTAGTGAGCTGATTCATCAAATTTTTGGGAAGGCAGGTAGCATATTCTGAATTGTTGATGAAACTTTGTGAGCAATTCAAAGTGGTGACATTTCTTGTCACATAATGTGGAAATTGATTCAAAACTCACGCAATGAAGTTAAAGTGCAAACTTTGCTATGACAGCACTTTCACATTGGTTATTGATGCCTTTTTGAACTGTAGAAAGTGAAGGGTGCTTCGTACGAAGGCGCGCTAAGGGTGTATCCATCCATTTCCTGGTGAATGCCGTACCTGGAAAGTACTTGTGTAGATGCGTTTACCGTGGAGGAAACTCCATCCACCATTGGGTAATAAGGAAACTGGAAATTGCATACGGTGCATGCCCTGTGCAGCGCTGCAAAACCTTTATGATATTGGTATTTTCTGTAATTTATCTTCAGCAAGTAGAAAATATTTGTTATGCAACGGAAGTGCAAATGCATAAATTAATTAATAAATACATAGGCTAGACAAGCAAGGAGAAGATGAGGCATAATCATTAATTATGTATTTAGGGCACATGGTTCATTGAATTTTTAGCCCTTAGAGTATTATTAGCATTCTTATGTGAGCACTGAGGAATGCCATAGCAGGAAATTATATTGTTTTTATCTCCAGGACTACCTTCATTCTCTCAAGAATCTTATCTTAATGTGCAATTTTTCATCACTTCCTATTCTATGTACATTTGTTTAAATACCAAATTC
Source organism: Pinus albicaulis (assembly GCA_034641835.2). Lineage (NCBI taxonomy): Eukaryota > Viridiplantae > Streptophyta > Pinopsida > Pinales > Pinaceae > Pinus > Pinus albicaulis. The sequence continues at coordinate 1,267,823,415 of CM076574.1, read as the reverse complement.
TGTATTGAATTTAAAATGATTAATTCCTTTTTGGATTTTAATTCACTGTGTGGTTGTATCAAATTGTATTCTAAATCACTGGTATCATGAAATACTAAATTATTTGATATTTTGTGTTTTTGCATGTCAAATTATCCACGCAAAATTATCCACACTATATGTACATCTGGATTTCTATCATGTTAGGGTTACAGATTTACATGTGGAATAAAAAATAATTATTGTTCTATGTTAGTGACTTCATGAAATAATAAAATATTCATTATCTTCTGTTCCTATTTCTTGAAATATGATGTTAGATGGGGTGTTTACATTTGCCCAGGCTTCATTCTGGTTTATCTTTAGTCGGTCTGTCCAACAATTATGTGGTGTGCCTTGGCTATATATAGTTGGATGATAATTTTGAGAGAATTAGGGGAGGGAGTCCAATAGTGGAGCACCCTTAAGAGTGGGTGTCAATTGGGTAGTTAGATTTCCCAGTTAACTGTACCACTGTGGATCGGGGGATGTCACCAATTTAGGGAATACATGCTGATAGTTGGTGGGCATTAAAAGGTGGCCCTTTGGAACACAGCTGAGTGGATTTGTTTAGGCCAGTCACTACCTTGATTCTTTGGAGTGTGCGTCACTACCTGCTCACATGGCAGTGGAAATGTATAGACTGCACCCAATAACTGTGTAGTTATTTCTAGTTTGGATTATATGGACTATATGCTTAAAAATACATGACACGTGATAGGTTCAAGAGAGGTAGAGTAGGTACAGTTTAGTAGATTTTAATAGTCAAATTATTATGCGAAAGAGGTTTTTTGTTTTACAAACAAGAGAGTCTTTACACCAATTTGATGTGTGGCTTGACAATCAAATCAATATACAAAAAGAGTTCCTTATACCCAAACCTAGTACACCAATTTGAAGTTTGGATTGGACATAACTTTAAAATTAGATTATTATTTATTGTTATAAATGGAGCTTTGTACCAGAACACTCAACTCCCTTTTAATCTGCATGCATGCTCTGGTTTTGTTAGTGAGTTACTGTTTGCTTGTTTTTCCTGCTCTGGTTTTTTTCTGCACAGTGTGAATCGTGAAGAAAAAGTTAAGGTGAGATTGGCCTTTTCACCGCTTGGAATAGTGCTGATTTTGATGCCGGAATGTGGTGAAATAGCACTGATTCGGATGCCCTTTAGTGTTTTCTTGGTGCATTTCTGTAATTGCTTTCTTGGGTTGTCATCTGTCTCAGTAGGCGCTTCACAGTGGTTTGGAACCTTAAAGGCAACCTCAATGACGTTATCTATGGCTTCCAGGGTATTTCGGAGGTAGAGATGCCTATAGATCGTAGCTGGTGGGGCATTAAAAGGTGGCGACTCCGAGGGAATTTGAATTTGATTAGGCCAGTCACTACGTTACTTTGGTGTTTTGGAGTGTGCACCGCTGGGAACGTGCATCAGTTGCACCCATTAACTGTGTAGTTATTTCTAATTTGGATTACATGGTTAAGAACATTTGGTTTTTGTAGGTGCAAATTGAAAAGAGTAGGATATGTACATCTTTGTAAATTTAATGGTCAATTTGGTATTTGGTTTGATAGTCAAATTACTATTGTGAAGGGATTATTTGTCGTACAAATGATAAGGCCTAATATACTAATTTGATCTCTATCTTAGTTGTAACTTTAAAATTAAATTAGTAAGGCTAGAAGGATAGACGTGCCATTGGAACTATGAGCCTAATATCCTAGCCTAATATCCTAGCTCCAATTTTCAGTGGTCTCCTGATATCTTGGTCTTAGGCTAAACTATGAGCTTCTGACACATATAGCTTGACTGGTTGTTGCATATGTTTGAGAAAGTTGCTAGTTCCCATCAACCATTATTAACTTAAAAAAGATAAAAAAATCTTTGTACTGAAACAGTCAAACCTTTTTAGTCTGCATGCATACTATAGTTTTGTTAGCGAGTTATTGTTTGCTTGTTTTTCCTGCTTTGCTTTTATTCTGCACCGTGTTGAATCCGGGAGAAGGGTTTAAGTTTGGCCTTTTCACCACTAGATATAGTGGTGATTTTGATGCCGGAATGCGGGGAAATAGGACTGATTCGGATGCCCTTCGGCTTTGGTTTTTTGGGGCATTTCTGTAATTGCCTTTCTTGGGTTATCATCTGTCTCAGTGGGCGCTTCACAGTGTTTTGAAATAATAATGACAACCTTAATGACGTTGTCTATGTCTGCCAGGGCATTTCGGAGGTAGAGATACCCATTGATGCAAATTGCAAAACCCTTTTCCATTGCAGTCTGAGGTTTCTATCATGGGTTGTTACAGCATTTTGTGTAATTGGAGTGAGTGAAGGCCACTCCGATCCATCTCTCCTATGCATGTTAAAAATCTGATTTTTCACTCATTGTAACACCTTTCCATGTAGTATGGCATCTTCATGGCGTCATCTGTCTACATTACCGAGAGGAAATTCTTCCTACACAATTGATGACCCTGCTTGTGTAAACACACAAATATGCTTTGCAACTGTGATCTGTAGACTTGCCAAGTGCATTGTGCAATGATTCACTGTTTTTTATTTGTCCAATGTATGATTCGCTTATTTGTGCGTGACCAGGGTTGAAGCTGCAAGCTGGCTTAGCCATTAAAATTTTGTAATGTAAGGGAACAAGAATGGGGAAATTCTAGAAGAAACCTTAGAGACAGAGAACCATCAACCTTGTTGCAGGAAAGAGTCTTTAAGAACCAGGGTGTGCTCAAAGCAGTACTAGGAAGTCCTTTGAAATGCTCCCAGAGAATTTTCAACCACTACATATGGACTCGAAGACGCCTCAAATATATATTGACCTTTCAAAGCACTAAATTGAATATCAGGTTTGATGCATAATGGGCATAATAGAGGAAACATGAAGAAATCTAAGAACCAGGGACTAGTCAAACCAGTACAGACCTTTGAAATGTGCTCCAGAGAAACTTCAACCACTACATATGGACTTGAAAACACCTGAAATACATATTGACCTTTCGAAGCACTATTTTGAATTATCAGGTTTGAAACATAATGGGCATAATAGAAGAAACATGAAGAAATTTAAAAACTAGGGACTAGTCCAACCAGTACTTGGAAGACCTCTGAAATACTCTATAACCTTCAACCACTGCATATGGACTCGAAGACGCCTGAAATACGTGTTAACCCTTCAAAGCACTAATTTTAATATCGGGTTTGATGCATAATGGGCATAATAGAGGACACATGAATAAATCTTGCAAACAAGAAAATAAGTGGTCATCTATATTTATTCTTGTTATTTTCCGTGGTATTCGTTTATGGTATTTTTCTCTTTTAGAGAAAATTAATAAATTAAAGGCTTCTAGAGAGTCTATCAAGCTTATAAAAGGGGAGAGGACCAAAACATTTGGATAATTCTGAGTTTCTCTATCTTATTGTGTATTAGTTGAGAACATAGCGTGGCTAGTTATAGTTGGATCCTGGGACGAAAACCCCGTGATATATGTCTGGTGGATCATGTGAAAACTCCAAGATCTTAGATCTAGAATCCCTACTACAACAAGCTGAACTAGACTAGACCCTTTCGATGTAATTTACAAATGACCCTCAAGTCTTCCTTTATAGCCTTCTCGTTGACAAATCAACGGCCGAGATTAGATCTCCAATCAACGACTAAGATTATGTTAGACTTGATCTTCTTTATCTAGAAGATTCACCCATAGTACATTAATATTCATTAATAATTTTAATTTCCTAAGTTAGACTTAGGGTCCTCATTAAAAATAACTAATTTTTTCTTATAAAATTGTTTCTAGGTGGAATTTCCCAAAACAATTTCAGGGTTATTTGTAATGCATGTGTCTAAGCTTCTCCAAAAAATTTGAGACTTAGAGCACATCCAATGTTACCAAAAATCAACACTCCCTCTTAGCGAGGAATGTGCTCTAATAGATATGCCTTGCTGCACACTGTTGTGACTTTAAAGCATTTCCTTCTACGCTAATGATGTTTGACATGCTGCCTATCAATCACTGCGCCGCTGTTGCACTATACTGCTGCTGACCCTGCCACGATCAACACTGCATTTGTACTGCAACTTCCTCTCAAACGTTGCATCTGATGCTAGCACTGCTACTGCTAACTCTACACTGCAACTCAACTGCTGAGAGAAGCAACTAAAAAACATCCATGAATCTGAACAAATGTTCAGGATGCATCTCGGTGCTAAAAACATTCACTGCTGATAGCTACTGCGTTGTCCCTTTGATGCACTTCACTACTGCTGCTCTGCACTGTGCTAATGCTGCTCTGCACTACGTTGTGTTGCTGCAATTCTGCTCTGCGCTACTATTCACTGCAACTGTCGTCTCTGCACTCCTCTACACCGACTGAAAAACTCCTCTGGCATGCTACCACTGATTGTGGGCACTCGTAGCAAGGTTTTGATCCGAGAGGTGAACTCCTCCAAGATCCTGCTCAACTGCAGTTCTACTGAACTACAACTCAATGTCGCCCCATCTCCCTCCTGGAGATGCGTGAACACTCAGGGCGTACTCATCCTCATCGATCTTCGTGGTTTCAGCCTTCGGATCATGCTTCTCGTCCTTGTCTTTATGCTTCAAAGGACACTAGGAAAAGTAGCGACCAAGTTCACCACACTTGAAGCATTTGATTTTCGTGACGTCTTTCTTACGTCTTCACTGCTTCCGCTGCCCTTTGCATGCAAGGGTTGCATCTTCCTCCTCCTGTTTCACCTTTGATCCACTGCCACTGCTGTCATCAAGTTTGCACTTGGCCAAGTCTCTCCTTAGCTCTTTTTGTTGAAGAGTAGCCCACATCTCCACCTAGCCTGGCAAGGATGCTCTACCCAGGATGCTCTGGAAAAATACTTGCCAATCATTAGTGACTGCATTCAATGACAATCTCACCATCGATGTAGAAGAAGGGGTAGACCCTACTACTGCAAGTTGGTCATGAATCTCTCGAAGTCTCGACAGGAACAAATCAATACGCTCCCCTTTTTGCATCTGCGCCATCCTCAGTTGCTGCTCAAGATACAACTTCTGCGGCTCGGAAGATCCCTCATATAGTGTGGCCAAGACTTCCCACATCTTCCTGGTAGTATCTTTGCCAGCTATATGGGACACATTGTGATCTTGTTGAGGCCTCGGAATTCCGCTGCCGAAACATGGGGAAAACCACACGGTCCGGACCTTAAAGCAACTCCTTTTCCGTTTGGTGTAGTGGCTCCGACTGGGGATAATGGGACTAGTTTCCCAATAAGGATGATTTTGAGGGTGTGTTTTGATTATACAACATGCAAATGGAGAATGATTTTAATCTATCATATGCATCTATCTAAACTATTTATTCTACTATATACTCGGGGTGTTTCTTCCTTTATGCGATCTAAAGAGATATCCTTCAACTTTTAGTAATATAAATCATTTAACAGTTGAAAAAGATGAAAATTATGTAAGATGATTATTCTAACAAAGTAGTTTGACTAGAAGAATTGTGAAAAATATATCGCATTCATGTGTGATTATACATTCAATAAGAAATTACAGACAAATATTAGAACAGAAGTGCATGTAACATTCATCTATAATAACGTTTCAAATATATAATGCAATAAAAAGATGACTATCAATCTATAAAGTAAGACTTAATATAAGTGAATAGAAGTACCATATGCATGAAGTTCTACTCATGTAAACTGACAATAATTGATCTGCTCCTCCTCACTTTCAAGCAAATTAAAGAGTACAATAGTGCAACATCAGTTAAACAGCTTTAATTGTCAAAAGATAATAGATGTGTTCCATTAATTCATCAAAGCATTCACAAACTTACAATAGTGCATTCTTTGCAAATGTTTTTGACAAATTTCTGGACCCTTCTCTAAATGCATGAGAGGGGTCTAAATACTAAACTAACTATGTTCTAAAATAGATTATTACAAAAATATAGTGGAGGTTTCAAACAACCATCCTCGTAAGACTAACTTAAACTACAATCTAAGAAAATAAAGTAACAATATGATTTATGAATTCTGCCCTTTCTTTTGGATTTGGTCACGAAGTTGACAAATATCCAGCATGGGCTTGAGCTGAGCTAGCTGCGAAATCCTCGATCTGATCTGTCCCTTGAATACTATGTTTGAGAGTACTGGGTACGATATTCTTGTTGAATCTGTTAAAGACTGCAGGATCTGGTATTGATGATAAGGCTTGATCAGAAAATTCCAATAATTTTCCTGATCAAACTTATTTACCTTTTTAATTATTTCATCATGTGTGTGTGCCTTTTGCTGCCACTGTGATTCTAGCTCTTTGACTTCTGATAACACATCAGACGTGTACTCTTTGATAAGTTATGCTTTTACCATCTGTTCACATACAGATTCAATAATTTCCTTTGATAATCTTGATTTTTTCGCTGCTGCTTTCTCTACCTTCTTTATTTGTGCTTCCCAATATTTGAATAGGATCTCTTTATGGCACTTATCTACCTGGGGTAGATTAGCTTCCTTTCCTGCGTCTAATGCTTGCCATTGAATGTGTTCGTTGATTTTCTTCTTTAGCTTCTCACATTCAAGTTTCTGGATAGCTACTTGTTGGATCAGTATTTCTTTTAAGTCACAATAAGAGTCAATAATAGAAGCTTGTTGGCAAAATACTTTCTGTTGTTGCTTTAACTTAGCATTTACATCCAATGCTTCTTTGATGAATTTTTCTAATTGCGGTTGGCTTTGTAATCTGGTCATTGCTGCTTGATGTTGAAATTTAAGCTTTTCAAAATCCTTTTGAAATTGGGTCATCTTTGATTTCATTTGCTCGCTAGAATTAGATTTTTCTTGATCTTACAGCCTCTCTAGTTCTTGTATTCTGTCATCCTTCTGCTTCAACAAAATTTTAACCTCTGTAGCTTTATCAACAGTGGCACTAGCATATGCCCCTGCATACTTTGATAATTTAGTTAAATTTTCAGTAGGATCAGCCAATGAATCCTTCCACAAAACATCAACATTTGCATCTGTGAGGTTTGAGACTGTTTCATCAGTTATTCTCCTTTTATTTCTCTTGACTGCAGCCTTATAACTAGGACTGTAGAAGATATCTAGTGAAGGAATTTCCTCAACTTGTAAAACTATTTTTTCTGTAGGGTAGGCTGGTATGATCTCTCGGTCATGAGTTTCTGGAACTTGTTGTAGTGGATTAACAATTTCCACTATCTTTGGGGAATGTTAATAGTAACTTGATTAGCATTGGGATTGGTTTTAGGATTTTTTATTGCTTCAGAAAACTCATCCCATTCACTACTCAAATTCGTTGTTTAGGACTTTTTTGACTCATCAAGTGTGTCATGACTATGTTGAACTTCTTGAGAAGTTAGCTCTGTTCCATTACCTTCTCTTTTTTCATGCATCTCTATCTCTTGGATTACTTGGTCAATTATCTTTTCTGGGCTATCATTTCTCGATTCAGATTCATTTTCGAAATGATCCAAATTGTTAGATTGATGCTCTGATTAACCCGATTCATCCTCAGACATGTCTTTTGTTTCATTATCCAAGATGATACTTGGAGTAGGTCTATTGACATCTTCAATAGTTAACAAGTTGAGAGGAACTCTCTCCAGTCCCTTATTTCTGTATATTTGGAAGGCTTCCAAATCATCTTGGCTAAGTTGACTGGCTGCAAACTTAATTATATCTAAAAACTTCTCCATGCCTTGGAAGAGATCATCAAATCTATCTATTTCCTTTACAAAAGGCTTCATTTTGAGCTTTGTGATGTAGTTTTTAATTACATCATTTGGACCATATATCATTTTTGTCATTACTGCCAAATTCAATAGATTAATCTTCGAAACCTCCTTGTAGGCATGGCCAATATTAAAAAGTGAAAAAGTACCTCACTTTAAAGTGAAATTAGGCTAAACGGCCCTCTTAGCATATTTTAGTTATCTAGTAATACCATTAACAAGCTGGTAGGCTATCTCTCTTGCAAGTAACTTATCAGGGACATAATATGGTAGGACGTGGGGAGAAGCATAACTCCCAAATACTCTGACATATGTAAAATTCTCCTTTGCAAACCATCTAGCCACAAAGAATATCTGCACTAGCCTCTTCGGAAACCCTAGTGGCTTTCTTATTGAATATCATTTGGTGCATAGGCAACATGACTCCATGAATTTTTTTATAAAAATGCAGATGAAAGTCTGAATCCCAAAGGGCTCTGTGGTAAATGTGGATTGGGATAGGGTCTTGGGTAGTCCATTTCCATCCCATGGTAAGAAAACTAGAAGAAAAGAAGATTACGTCCATGACATAGGAAAACATATAAAAGGGAGGTATTTATCTAGATGAAATACTCCTTTACAATATACACAACATACCGGTAGCATAGAAGTAAGGGGAAGGAATTTGGGCAATTGGGTACGTATCGAGTCTATCTCGCTTCAGCTTTCCCTAGTCTTCCTTCCATTCTTTTATGACTTTCATGAGGTTTGGATGTTCTGCTCTAAAGCTTTGTAGAAAAGCCTTGTCATATTTCTGTTGCAGGGAGGGTAGATGGTACATTGCTTGTAAATATTCTGCCCTGAAAGACCCTATGTTTTCTCCCTTCGAATCTCTGAATTTTCTATCTTCTATGCTTAAGTGGTCAACTACCCACATAACCATGTATGTGTAAGGGAGAATTTTTGGCCTTGCGGCTACCTTGTGGACGAATGATCATGCATCTTCGAAGTAAGTCGCATCTGAAGTAGATGTCGTGCCTGTTGTAGCGACTTTGGTTATTACCCTTGGATTTTCTTCTTCGAAAATCTTATACATTGCCTCCCATGATGAATTTCCGCAATCCTTGTTGCAGGTGGTATCTGAAAATATGGGAGACATGTCTGAGTCTTCAGTAGACAGTGTTTGAGCAATTTCCTTGCCTTTCTTGTTCATTTCAATCTTCCTCACTCTGTTAATTGGTTTCTTGATTTCAAGTAAACATAGCGAATATTAAAAGTATAGAAAACAAAGAGACAAATCCGTCGTTATATAAAACATGCACGAATAGATATGAATCTATTAATTATGATATTAATCATCGATAATCATTTCAAAATCAAATCTCTTACACCTTCGGACGAAATAACTATCAATCAACTTAAGACATTAGATCTCAGATTTCGGTTTGATACAACATAAGTTATTTCGCATTCTTGAGTAATTAAATGCCATTAGTTCGCATATTGCAACTTATAACTTTTACCGTTTATGATGTTTGCCCATAAATTCAGCGAAATGCGATCTACGCAAATCACACATCGCAATTTTTATGCGGTGAACGAATTTGCTTTTAGTTAATTTGTGCGAAATGCGAATTGCGCATTCAAGAAGTCAAGCAGCCATGCTTCATGGGACTTTAGAGCTTTCTATTTATTGCTTTGTTGGCTTGTTGGGTCCGCAGAATTGCAACTTATGCCGAATTGCTTTATAAGTTTGATTGTTTAAATGAGGTGCGATGCGATAACAAATTATAACAGTGACTGGAATGTTTGCAAGTTTTAAACATAACTTAGAAAAGGGCTTAGCGCGTTACGCAGCCCACGTGGCTTAATGGATTTAAAGTATTTTTGGTTGTAATCTATGCGGTTTGCGATGCGTACTAAGGAATAAAGCGGAAAATTAAAAGAAAACTTTATTTCCTAAAGTTTTTTTTCTTAAAGATAAAAATAAATTTCATATTTAATTCTAAAGGGTCCCCATTTATTAAAATAAATTGGGGGGGTGGGGAGGGGGTTGTATAGCACAACAATTGGCGATTCACTTGGGAGAACCAAATATCTCTTACTAACTTTTTGAAATTTCTAAAACTTTTCGAAATAAAAATAGTTGGAGGAATGAATTTCAAACAAATAATATCTTACTAAGTAATGAAATCTCTCTTGATTATAATTCACAGGAATCCCTCTTTAAAAAATATAAGTATGAGAATCTATATCAGTCTTTACTCAGTTCAAAAAGATAAAGTAGGTGGCTCTCACAGATAAGCTTTATAAATATTTACTCTTTTATCACAGGTAGAGCCTTTATTCCAATAAGCTTTTGGCAGGGTTATCTTTTACCCAATAATGATTCATTGTCCCATCCAGTGTTTCTTACAATTTTCAAAAATAAATTCTATTTTTTTAAACTTTTCTTTTTGTATCATATTTTATTTACTTAAAAGCCATTGTCTTGGCTTGGTATCCAAATGATGACAATATCATTCACTAGTTGTAATTAAACTGATCACGCTGGCTCTTGATGAGACCCCTTGTTCTCTTGATATAATCTCAAGTCATTACCTTATTTTGGTAGGCAGTATTGGTAATGTTAGTTCAACTATCTCCCTATGAACATGGTAAACAAGCTCTTGATGAGACTTTTTATCTTTTAAGTTTTTTAGTTATAATATTTTTTGAATTTCTTTAAAAAATTAATAAGTTTTAATAGAATAATCATGCTATATAAGGATGAGAGTTCATCAGAAAATAAATAATTTCAATGAAATTGCATCTTTCAGTGAAAATAAAATCTATTTGTCTTTCAAATCTTTCGATTGTTTCCTTAACACTTCTTATTTCTATAAGTGATAAATAAAAAATGATCATATGAGATTTTATTTTGAAAATCCAAAAATTTATACTAAGCAACTTTTATTTTTTTGAGGAAAAGAAAAAGACACTAGTATACAGGGAATAGAAGGGGTTACCTTCTATGAAAAGTATTTTTTCAAATTCTGCCCATTAACAGGAAAATAATCCTTTTTGCCTGATAGATCTTGCAATAAGAATGTTGATGGGCCTATTTATTCAATTATTTGAAATGGACCTAGCCAGAGTTTTTGAAACTTCGTGTGTTTACATTTTTCCTCATGCGTTGTGCCATTTCAATACCAGATCATCAATTTGATTTTTTTTTTGGAGTAACAGAAGTTGAATCAAATGAGGCTTTTACTATCTGTTGATGATGTGTATGAGTATGTTTAGCTTTTTCTCTTTCTTCCTCTAACTTAATAATTTGACACTGTCTAAATTGTAAAGAAGAAGCAGGAGATTCATCAATAAATTGTACTAAGGAAAGAGGGAATAACTATGTTGGTAGGAAGTACAACTTCTTTTCCATAAATAAGATTGAATGGACAAGTGCCAATAGAAGCTTTCTGAGTTATTCGATCTGCCCAAAGAGAAAAGATTAATGACTTGTGCCAATTTCGTTGATTTTGATCAACATTTATTTTGATTATTCTAATCAAGTTCTTGTTTGTAGATTCTGCTAAACCATTTCCTTGCGGGTAATAATTCGCAGAATACTTAATTTTAAAACCTCTTTTGATTGCAAATTCCATCATAGTAGTTCCTGAGAAGTAAGATGCATTATCAAACATTAAATCAGTAGGTAAGCCAAACCTGGTTATGATATTTTGGTCGATGAAATCAATGATATTCTCAGAGTTGGCTACTTTTAATGGAATTTCTTCCACCCATTTATTAAAGTAATCTGTAGCTATGAGAATATATCTATGCTATTTGGAAGAGTTAAGAACAATCTCACCGATTATATCTAATCTCCATTATTCAAATGGTTGTTCGATATTGACTGGTTATAATGGGAATGTTGGCTTATTTTGTCTTCCAGATGCACTTTGACACACTTTGCATTTCCTTGCATATTCATGAATATCCTTGAAAAGTGTAGGCCAATAGTAACCTGTAATATTCCCAATTATCCCAAGCTAATGGGAATATACAATTTTGTTTCATTTTCCTGTTGCATAAATAAATGTGTAAAGGAGGAGAATAAAAACTCTTAAAACAGTGAATAAATCAATGCCACATGTAAACAAATATAAATTTGGGCTATCTTAATAAAACACCCTTATGTGTGAAAGGGATTGAGCTATTTGACTGGGTCAACCATGACCAAATCAACAGCGCTGTCTAGAAGAAGTGATCCTCATTGATGCACATCACAGTCTTAGTTGGAGGTGGCACATGTGAAAGGAGCTAAATCATTGAGATGGTTTAGGGTTTTGCAAGGTCTCAATATTATAAAAGGAAGAGGAGGACAACAAGAGAAGGTTGTTGATGACCATATTATTTTCTGAAGATTTTGTTTGTTTAGACATTTCTTATTCTCTTGGCTGTTTAGCAGAGAATAGTGTTGTTTAGCACTGGGTGTTCCTCATCGGGAATCCCACCTCCTTCCTTAAGAGGCCTCTTGGAGGAGACTTGCATTTCTTGCCCACTATCAGGCATTTGGCCAAGATCTTCTTCCAACTACAATGCAGATCTTGTTGAGGGTTTGGTTTTCTTTGTAAGCTATAGCAAGTGGAGGCTAGATCTATTCAGATCTAGGCCATTCTAGTGCCTCTTTTTAGTGGGAAAGCCTTATATCCCCATGGCAAAAGAGTATTGGATGATTGGAGCACATTTTCAAATCTTGGCTTGAGGCCAAACCATTTTCTAGAGCCTACAATGCAGTTTATCTTCCAATACTGTGTTATTTGCAAGTGTTAAGTTGCAGGGTGTTTTGGCAGACTTTTGGAGGAGAGATCTTTAGTGTTGGGAATATGCCCTTCACTGTGGTGATCCATGGATTTAAGATCTAATCCATGTCATATTCATATCTCATCTGAATACTCTGATATTTGCTTCAAAATTTATGATTCATTCTGCAGATCTGCTGCATTAGATCTCAGATCTACTCCATGTACTTCACTTTTTGCTGAAAACCCCAAGGGGCATTTGTAGAGGAGCCTTTCTAGTGTACAGATCTGATATAGATCTAAATTTTTGTACACATATCTGCTCTAGATCTGAAGTGTAATTTACTGCCAATTCAGCTAATAAAAATAATGTTGTTAAGCTTGTTCAGTCACATGCTATGGTTGTAGCACCTCATTTTGAGGGATTTCTTCATGTAAAGTCTTCTATTTTATGTTCTATAACTCATGGGCTTCAATATAACTCTGATTTGCTGTTGTAAATGTAAATATTGAACCTCCATATTGGCCTCCTATTCTTACATTTCTGAACTACGTTATTTCTGAGTAATATTGTTTAGTATTGCTGTTTGTTCCCATTTGGGGATATTACAATGGTATCAAAGCAATCATCTTGGCACAACATGCAAGAAGCCAATATGTCTTCAAAATAAGATGATCATATTACTGATAGAGAGAAGAGGTATCTAAGAAGAAGATAGAAGAAATTTGATTACACAAATGATGATAAAGACAAGGGTAAAGCCCCTGAATCTGGAAGTGATGAAGATGGAAAGGAGTTTGCGAAAACCCTTTTGAAAGCCATGCAATATCTTGCTAGAAAGATAAAATATATGAGAATGGATAGAATCAAAGAATCTCCTAAGATATTTCATCTCGGAGAAAGCTCTGACATATCTCACCACTAAAATGATCAACCAGTGAATCAGCCACAAGTTTCCCAACGCTCTACCATGCTTACCTTTCTGGCTGTGGGAAATGAAGGGTTACAAGAGCAAGCATCCCTTGAAGACTACTTTGAAGAATATGAGTCTCAAAATCATAGATTCAAAGATCAACTAAGTTTTCAAGAGTTTTGTCACCTCAAGGACAAAAGAAGACCAAGGCATCAACATAGAGATGGTGGATTCACTCATAATCATGATCGACATCACTCTATGGGCACATTCTTTCTACCCAATTTTGATGGGTCATCCAAGTTGTTATCACTATAAAAGTTTTCCAAACTTGGACAGTTTGCATTTGTTCCTAAGTCATGGTCTTAGACAGGGGTTAAGTCATTTTTTATGTTTTTAGAGTCTAAGTCATAGGGTTAGTGTCTCATTTCCATCATCAAATAAATTCCAACAACCTTGTTTCACACTTTAAGGGTCCCATATTATGTTTCGGAAGTCATGTGTTTAGTCATTTTGAAAAAAAATTCGAATAAGCCACGAAACCACGTTTTCGTAGCACAGACAGTGTTAAAAATTGATTTTGCGTTACGAAAACACTGGTATTTTCGTAGCACAAAACCTTGAAATTACATTACATGCACTACGAAATTGGGGATTCATAACCAACCTTGTCCAACTATCAAATCCATCAAATTTCGTTAAATTTTCATGATTAGGTGTCAATCCACGATTCCTTTCTCACACATGCAACCATTCATAACCATCATGAGATTCGTTAGGGGTCATTTATCATTAGTCATTTTAAAATTTTAAAAGGGATGGTTGTCCTTGATTGTATTGTCTCATGCAAAAAACACTTGGTGCATGTCTTTCTTCGAACGATAAGCTTATGGTAAGCAGAAACTAGAGTTTCTCTCAATTTTCAAGCGAGGCTGAACCAGTTATCAAGCAAGGCTGAACCCTTAATCAAGCGAGCTAGTTTCTCTGAAATCAAGCGAAGCAGTTTATTACAGGTTTTCTGAAGCCACAGGGATTTCGAGGGAAAGATGACAGAGGAAAAAAGAAACCACAGGTCAGGCCACTGTTTGAGAACGGAACTTGAAGGCATAGAGGCTCTCACCAAGGATAAATTAGTTGAAGAAGCCTTCAAGAAAGCAGGATGCTGGAGATTTTGTGAAAAGCTCCAGGGAGGTCATAATCAAGTCACAAAAGAATTTGCCATTAATTTCACAGATTCAAATACAAAGGTTGGATTTTTAAACTTGCCAATTTCTCCTGAAATTATATAATTAGTGACAAAGATTCCAAGGGGAGAAGAAAGGTGGTTCAAGAACTTCAGGTTTGAAATGGAACCTTGTAAAATATTTTTGAAGCCAGAGTTTGTGAACACAGATTTAACCAAAGCAGTGCCAAGAGGTTATGTCAAGAATACATATGCTAACCCGCTCTCCAACATTCAAAGGTACTTCACCTGTGAAGGAAGATACCATAATGTGTATTCTTATCATTTCAAACTCTTATTGCATTTCACTGGAATAATTTCTCTAGATTTACCTTTCTTCTTGTTTCGAAGTTTGGCCAAGATGGCAGATAAGGTGCAGATGAAAACTCAGGCATGTGAAACTTCATTATTCCATAATGGTCTAGTTAAATTAATAGTTTTGCATGAACTTCAGAGGGTGAATAGAAAATGGTCTGCATTTATTTTTTTGTGTGGATTTGGGGTGGAAACACATGGAACAGGTGTTAGCCCTAGGGCCAAAGAAAAATCACCATCAGAAACCACTGACCTTGCAGAAACAAGATCAAAGAGATTTGTCAAGTTAAAGCCTAGAAAGAAAGTGAAAGAGCCAGAGATTAAAACACTAGTGATTATTCAAGAAACTCCTCAACCTGCACAAAAGAGGACAACCAAAGGTAAGGAAACAGTACAGGAACAGTCAACCAGCAAATCAGCCCAGAAAAGATTGACTAGAAGTCAAATAGCAAGGGAAAAATGCAAAATAGTGGTTTCAGAAGAAGATCCAGGTTTAAAGGGTAGTTTGAATGATATTTTACAAGCTATTGATATTGAGGAATCTCCTTTAGTTCAGGCAGATTTTACAAGTTTGGATGAAGGGAAATATAAGAAGATCAAGTCTTCCAAAAAGCTGGATTTTAATGATGAAATTTCAAAGTTTGTGTTCAAGCCCAGAAGGCCTCTAACTAGGAATTCAAAAAAGTTGCAAGGGCTGGATGTGGAGTTAGATAAAGTTGGAGAAATTTCAAATGTTTATGAGGAACCCATAGACCTTTCATCACCTATGCCTAAAAATGACAGAAACAGAGTTTTCAATACTCAAAGAGAAAAGAGCAGTTATGAAGGAATTAAAGAAAATTTAAGACTAGCTAATCTTGAAATTTCTAAGCTTAAGAAGAAAGCAAGAAAACATGTTGAGAGGATAAATTTTGACAAAATTAAGGCTCTGTGGGAGCTTGAAAGAGTCTCAAAACCTGAAACAGTCAGTAATGAAGCTCAATATTTTACCTGGACTCTTCCTGCAATCAAAGAGGCTAAATTTGTGAGAAGGATAAATGTAAATTTAAGGGATACTAACAGAAGGTTGAAGAGGCAGATTGAAGATCTTGAAATTCAATTGACAAACTCTGAAGATCAGCTACAGCAGAAGTACGACAGTAAGTGACAAATCCCCAATACAATTTTGTTTTGGGAAGAACACCACTTTTTGAAAACATTGCAAAGTTGACTTATGTTGATTATTAAGGTCTATTAGCATCAAGGAAATCATTAAAGGGCTGTAAATATTCTTAATATCTGAAGATGATGAAAAAACTGTGTAATAAGGAGATACACAGCAGTTTCGTAGCGCGCTACGAAACTGCTGTAGGTGCATTTTTGAACATTTTATAAGGGTTTCAAAGGGTAAACAAACTTCATTTCTGAATTTGGTTGCTGTTGGTGGTTGGAAAGGATTCACAAATTAAACTCCAAGTCTCAAGGCAAAGGAATTTGGATCATTGAGAGTGGTTTACAAAGGTGTAAATTCTGCACTACAAAAACGCTGCTCATTTCGTAGCACAGCCATGTCATCTCTCCTTTTACTTTTTCAAAGGCTCGTTTTCTGTACAGGTGGAAAGGTATGGTTCCATGAAGGTGACAACACATGTCACTTATCTCAAAAGGTCAACATTTCCAGTAAAAAGGGTTCGAAGATCATCAAGAAGGAAAAGGCTGAAATATAGGAAACATGTTCCCTGTTTTGTAGGGCAAGTAAGGCATGAACCAATATGATAACATAACAAGATTGCAGCATAATCAAGGTCGAAGACATGGAGGAACAACTGTCAGAGATATCATTTAAGTTCTAGATAAGGTTGTTTAGATATAATAAGGAGTTATGCTCCTATTTGTATTAGGACTTCTAGAAGACACAATTAACTGTCAGATGTAATTAATACTCAGTTTTCGAGAAAATAGGTGTCAATTTAAGATAGAATTCAAATTCCTCTGAAGATGGATCATAGAATCCAAAGTTGTAATGACTTTATAAGAGACATGGGGTCAAATTGTACCAGGTTGGAAATTTTGAATTAACAAGCAGACTATGTTACTATAGCAGACTGTGTGTTTTTATCATAATACAGAGATTGGCTTACTACTCAGGATTCAGAAAGAGTTTTTAATGTGTGATCTTCCTATGAATTTCCTTATCTATCTATTTGCAGTGATATAAACATATGTTACTTAGAATTCATTGGAAAATTCTCTAACTTCCTGCATATGTTTGTAAACTGTGTTTTGTTCACTTTGTCTTTGTTTTGCTGATACACGTAAAAACTTTGAAATGCCCCGACTTCCATGATAAGCTAATTTTGATGTTTTGTGGGAACATACCTAGACTCCATAGCCCAATAGATGTTTGTTGATCAGTAATTCAACCAGTTATACACTTTATATCCAATTTATTCTTAGAGTTAGCCATCTAATCCTTTATTCAAAATCTTAAACCTAGTGAGAGAGCCCTCTCAGGTTGAGGAGGCTAAGCCTCAACTAAAAGTTTGGTTTGAAATAGTTACACTGAGGTAGCCTAACCAACAACCTATCAGGTCCTATTTTGGTGATAACACAAGTGTTCTGCCAAAGCATGGGTAGAAAATCTTGACATCTACTTTTAGCTGAACAAAGTCCCTGAAATGGAAGCTATCAAGATTGCAGCGTTGCACTTTGAAGGTGAAGCACATGACTGGTGGTTCCATGGCTTGTCTACAATGGGTCATGCCAATGTGACTGCTTATTCTTAGTTCACTAGAAGGGTGGTGGAGAGATTTGACAGAATAGATCCAGAGGCACCTTTCATGAGCCTTGCAAATTTGAAGCAATCAGGTAATACAGAGTCTTATATTTCTAAATTTTTGAGATTATCTGGTATGGTTCCAGACTTGTCTGCAGCAAGAAGGGTGTATATGTTCATCGATGGCCTAGATGAACCTCTTCATGGGTCGGTAAAGTCTACCAAGCCCACTACCTTGCATGATGCCATTGAGAGGGCTAGAGACCTTCAAGATGCCTTGCCAAAGGCAAAGGCAAACTTTCAGCACAAGCCCTCTTTCCTTTCTAAATGGAAGGAAGAGAAAGTTACTCCTTCCAAGGAGAGCTCATTCAAGAAGCCTCATGGTATTGAAGTCCGAAGATATCTAAGAAGGAAGAAGCTATGCTTCACTTGCCAAGAACCATGGGTACCTAGACATAGATTTTTTGTTGGCAAAGCACATTACATAGAGGTCTTCTCCGATCTTGAAGAAGATGAATATGATGAACCAAGAAGGGGTCACAACACTGACAATGTTGAAGGAGATACAACACCATTAAGAGATGGAAATGGAGCATCTTCTCCTATTGGAGGAACTCTTGCATCTTTGAGAGGAGTACCTAAGTACTTGACCTTAAGAGTTCAAGGTTCAATCATGAATCAGAGGATTTTGGTACTGATTGACAGTGGGGCTACCCACAACTTCATTGATGCCCATCTTGTGCAAAGGAGGGAAATACCCACTGATACTTTTGAGGGATTATCTGTTTTGGTCCCAGGAGATAGAAAAATGCAATGCATGCATTATGTCCCATCACTTTCAGTCACCTTGGGATCCTATAATTTGGTGGATCACTTCTTTGTGGTTGACATACCGGACACCAATGTTATTTTGGGTGTTGAATGGTTGATTACATTGGGGGAAGTCACCACTGATTGGGAGGATTTGCAAATGGAATGGGTGGACAAGAAGAGTGATGAATCTCAAATGATCAAAGGAATGCATACTTACCCCTCACATAACACTTCCACTCAGAAAACAGAGATGGATTTGCACAGTGGAAGCAAGGACCTTACAGTCCCATTTATTATGTTCATGATATTTCTACATGGGACACTATTATCTAGTGGCAAACCACCTGGGAGGCCACCTGATTCAGATTTTGTGGGGAAAACCTCACAACTTTCTGCTCCAAACTTAGATCCAGGAGGGATTGGAGCATTTGAAGACAAAGCTACAGCGCTGGGAGACTTGGGTAAGCTCAAGGAGGAGGGAAATCTTCTTCCCTTATCATCATCACCCACTCTCATTTATGGATCTGCGCTGTGGGAGAAGAAGAATGGAAGGAACAACCTTCCAACACATACCTTTGGCATAGGATATGTCAAGGAGGAGATCAGCAACATGACATACAATTCTGTTGATGCATCATTGATGTTGTCATTGCTGAGCAGTGTAGATCTGTATTGGAAATCCCAATTGCTAGTGGATTATTCCAAAGATCTTCACACTTGTATGATACTTGATGACTAGTTGCATGAAGAGGGTTACTTAGTCCAAGGAGGGTTAATCTATCATCATGGTAGGATCTTGTTATCTAGAGCTTTTAAGCTCAAGCAGAAGTTACTACAAGGAGCATAGAAAGAGTTCTGTTTCAGCCATATGCATTCCATGAGAATCTACAACATCATCATGAGGAGCTTTGATTGGGAAGGCTTGAAAGAAGAACTACATCAGCATTTTCAATAATTCATGAACTATGTGGAGTTGGGGTAGCCATGTGACTCTATGCAAGAGTTATTTCAGCCATCTCTTCCTTCTTTTGAAAGAAGAGGAAGATCCATGCACAACTCCATGAGTATGAGAGACATTGTTGGTGAAGAATCTGATCATGTAAAGCAAGTTTCATTTTCTGATTTTACATATTCTTTCACCATGTTTATGCAGGCCATGACTCCAAGGAGGAGTGATGTATCATGTAAATCTCATGGCAAGTATTGGGCCACTAAAATTTCTGAACTTGGCCACTCCCTTGATGTGCAAAGGGAGATTTTCTTTCATGATGGATGCTTTCCTAAAGCTCCAAACATATCTCACACTTTCAGCCATAGTGAGATGACATGTGTAGCAAGTAAGTGGTGGGGAAACCACTTACCATACCTTGATTTGATGCAGGTAGGAGATGCACTGCACTGGTATCATATGTGGGACTATGACCCACCTCCTCATGCTCAAATTTTTGTTTGTGTATATGTAGTTTTGCTTCCATACATGGATGATATACTTGTACTTTTTATGGGATTGTATGGAGGGAGGATGGGAGGCATGTATGTACCACATGGGATGGAGACTCTCTATGTATCATATGCTACATGTTCCAGGGAGAGTATTGGTTCAGCCATGTTTGTTTCATTTGAGTTCTTGACTCCTTATGGGATGGACTTTGTCCATCTCATAATGACTTTGGAGGAACAATTCATGGAGGGCTGGATTGGTGAACACTTAGCTTATGAAAGAAGCTTAATCCATGATGGTGTCACCAATGGAGGAGGAGAAGTGTTGCAGCACTCACCCTATCAATTGCTTGAGGACAAGCAACATTTTGGAGGGGAGGACTGTAATATTCCCAATTAGCCCAAGCTAATGGGGATATACAATTTTGTTTCATTTTCCTGTTGCATGAATACATGTGTAAAGGAGGACAATAAAAACTCCTAAAACAGTGAATAAATCAATGCCACATGTGAACAAAGATAAATCTAGGCTATATTAATAAAACACCCTTATGTGTGAAAGGGATTGAGCTATCTGACTGGGTCAACCATGACCAAATCAACAGCGTTGTCTAGAAGAAGTGATCCTCATTGATGCACAACACAGTCTTAGTTGGAGGTGGCACATGTGAAAGGAGCTTAATTATTGAGATGGTTTAGGGTTTTGCAAGGTCTCAAACTTATAAAAGGAAGAGGAAGACAACAAGAGAAGGTTGTTGATGACCATATTATTTTCTGAATATTTTGTATGTTTAAACATTTCTTATTCTCTTGGCTGTTTAGCAGAGAATAGTTCTGTTTAGAACTGAGTGTTCCTAATCAGGAATCCCACCTCCTTCCTTGAGAGGCCTCTTGGAGGAGACTTGCATTTCTTGACCACTATTAGGCATTTTTCCAAGCTCTTCTTCCAACTACAATGCAGATCCTATTGAGGGTTCGGTTGTCTTTATAAGCTACAACAAGTGGAGGCTAGATCTATTCAGATCTAGGCCAGTCTAGTGCCCCTTTTCAGTGGGAAAGTCTTCTATCCCCCTAGAAAGAGAGTATTGGATGATTGGAGCACATTTTCAGATTTTGGCTTGAGGCCAAACCATGTTCTAGAGCCTACAACACAGTTTATCTTCCAGTACTACGTTATTTGCAAGTGTTAAGTTGCAGGGTGTTTTGGCAGACTTTTGAAGGAGAGATCTTTAGTGTTGGGAATCTACCCTTCACTGTGGTGATCCATGGATTTCAGATCTAATCCATGTCATATTCAGATTTGATCTGAATTCTCCTATATTTTCTTCAGAATTTCTGAATCATTCTGCATATCTGCTGCATTAGATCTCAGATCTACTCCATGTACTTCACTTTTTGCTGAAAACACCAAGGGGCATTTGTAGAGGAGCCTTTCTAGTGTACAGATCTAAATTTTTGCACACAGATCTGCTCTATATCTGAAGTGTAATTTACTGATGTTTTAGCTAATAAAAATAACGATGTTAAGCTTGTTCAGTCATATTCTATGGTTGCAACACCTAATTTTGAGGGATTTCTTCATGTAAAGTCTTCTATTTTCTGTTCTATAACTCATGGGATTCAATATAACTCTGATTTGTTGTTGTAAATGTAAGTATTGAGCCTCCATATTGGCCTCCTACTCTTACTTTGCTGAACTGTGTTATTTATGAGTAATATTGTTTAGCATTTCTTCTTGTTCCCATTTGGGGATATTACATAACCTGCATGCAGAATTTTGTGTGCTGTCATATTTCCTCCAAAATATCCTCCAGCTAGTCCATCATGGATTTCCTGCAAGACTTTCTCTACTTCAGATTTTTCTAAGCATCTTAGTAGTACAGAATCAAAATTTCTCCTAAATAATACATCATTGATTAATTCATATTGCTTGGCCTTTAATCTCAAAGCCTGTTTTGTTTTGTAACTGAGTTGATTCGGAGCATATCAATTTTTCAAATAGAATATGAGATTAGCGTATTGAGACTGTGCATCGTTGAGGCTTACCTCTGATATTTGCACATTGTTACTTGAATCTTCTTTTGATGATATATGGGATGCTCCTGTAAGCATTCTGCAAAAACCTTGACCTCTAACAATTTTAGAGGGTCTAATTTCTACATCATATTGTTGTAGAGCGGTAACCCAGTTAGCCCTTTTCTCTTCTAATTCTCTTTTCATTAATAATTGTCTCACTGCAGAGAATGGAACTATGATTTTTGTGTGAGTTTTTAGGAGAAATGGCCTGAAATGCTTTATAGCCTTAAAGACAGCAAATGCTTTCTTTTCGACAGATGTGTAATTTAGTTTTGCACCTTGCAAATTGGAACTGAAAAATGATATTGGTGCTTCAATGTATTGGTCATTAAGCTGTGTTAAAACACCAACGTATGATGTATCTGATGAAAAAGTGTATAAGTAAAATGATTAAGAAAATTGTGGGTAGTCAAGAATGGAGCATTGACAATGGATTGTTTGATCAAACCAAATGCTTCTCTTTCATTATGTCCCCATTTAAAGACAAAAATTTTCTTAATCATGTTCTGTAATGGTAAAAATATTTGTGAAAATTCAAGGACAAACCTTTTAACAAAATTAATTTTCCCAAGAAACGACTGCATAGATTTCTTATTATGAGGGAAAGGAATTCTTTTAATTTCATCAATTTTTTCAATATCAATATAGATTCCTCTTTTGGACACAATGAATCCTAAAATTTTTCCTTCGTCTAATGCAAAAAATGATTTCTCTGGGTTTAAGGAGATGGCATACCTTTTGCATCGCTCAAAGATTTGTTTTAGGTCATTCACATGATTGGTTGCTTGTTTAGAAAAGACTGCAATGTCCTCTAAATAAATAACCACTGTTTTATTTATGAGCCCCCTAAAAGCTATGTCCATAGCTCTTTGAAAGTGGTGCCTGCATTAACTAATCCAAATGGAATCTTTTGATAGGCATAAGTTCCCCACTTAGTCCTGAATGTAGTTTTCAATCTGTCATCTAGATGTACGAGAAATTGGTTATATCCCGAGAATCCATCTAGAAAGGACATGAGATCAGAACCAGCTATTGTCTGCAGTACTTGTTCCATGGTTGGTAATGGAAAGTTTTCCTTCTGACAAGCTTTGTTTAAATTCCTAAAATCAATGCAAATTCTAATATCGCCATTCTTCTTCCTAACAGGTACCAAATTTGATACCCATTTAGAATGCCTGACTGGAAAGATGATTTTTTCCTTGAGGAGTTTGTTCAGTTCTATTTTGATTTGATTTTCCATATTTGGATGAATCTTCCTCAATTTCTATTGTATAGGTTTTTCTTTTGAGATCATAGGAATTGTGTGTTGAATCACAAAAGTGTCATATGTTTTAAGATCAGTGTAATCCCAAGTAAAGACACTTTTGTACATTCTAAGCAATATGATAAATGATAATCTTTCTTCATAAGATAGACCAAGACCTAGATTGACATTTTTAGGTTTTTCGTCAGTTCCTAGATTTACTAACTCAAATCTTAAGGTAGAGCTTTGTGTTTTTGAGTTGGAAACTCTTTTAAACCTATATTTCAAATCATATAGGTCTTCTAACTTGACAATAGACTTAGGAATAGGATTTTCGTCTTGTTCTTTCTTAATCTGAATGTCATGTTCATTTTCATCCAAAATTTGACTATCATAAGATCCTTTAGATGTCAAGAAATCTATGATATATGAATCATCATTGAATACTCTCCAATTGGTAATATTATCAGGAATAGATGGCCTAAAAATTAATTCAATAGAAAATTTGTTGGGACTAAACTCTTGAGATGGAATTAACTTTGATGCTACATTAGCTAGTAGATCTGCACTAGCATTCTGCATTCTAGGTACAGAAGAAATGTTGAAGGCTAAGAAATGAATGGTTAATTCTTGGACTAATGATTGGTAATGCTTTAAATGTCTAGAATTATAATGAATGGTATCTCTGACCTATCTAACAATGATTTCTAAATCTCCTAGGACTTTCAGATGTTTGATATTAAGATCAATGGCTTCGTAAAACCTTGAAGTAATGCTTTGTATTCAACTACATTATTTGTACAATCAAATTCTAATCTGCAGGCTAACATGGTATTTTCTCCTTCTGGGTTTATTAAAATACATCCAGCGCCTTCACCATCTTCAGATTTAGAATCATCAAAATAAAGAGTCCAAAATAAATAATTAACTATTGTTCTATCTACAAAATGTATACATTTGGAACTATCTGGTTGGGAAAAATTCTCAATCTGAGAAACAACTGCATTATCAAAGAAAGGTGATGGGTGAGCATTGAAATTTCCCAAAAACGACCCTACTAAGTAGTTCCCAATAATGTTATTATTGAATGCTACTGGCTCATTTAATCCTTCAAGATTGGTGGTTGTATGCTTCATTAATTTTTCACGGTCTACCCGAATTTGATTTGGCTTTCCATTATATGGTAACCACATATGCGACCAATCTATTGCGAAATAACCATGAAGTTTTTCAGACCAGTCTCGGCTTAAAACAAAGCCGTAAAATTCAGGAATATCAGCCACCAATATATCAATTATTTAAGCAACCTTGGGATTTGATGAAAATGTGATGGAAAACGAATTTATTTCTCCTACCACCTCTACTTTGATTTTATCAAGTTGTACTATATGAACAGGGGAAGTCTGAGGAGTTATGTTCAACTTAGCACAAACTGATTTTGGCATTATATTCGAGGAAGCCCATGAGTCTATTAAACAGTTATGAACATTTTTGTTATAGATCTCATAGGTTAAGAGAAATGGAGGAGTATGAGAGATGGATCGATCACCTATCATAATCAAGTCTATAGCATCTATTTTCGTTGAAGGAGAAGGTGGCTTACCCATTTAATTAGCTTCTTGTACTATTACTGGAGCAGGTAAGTTTGAAGCAGGAACCACATTTAAGTCTCTAAGTAAGATTTTCTATTGCTGCTTCAATTTAGTAAGCTCGTGAGTTCAAATGTTGGCCCTGGTTTTCTTCATATATTCAACTACATTATACTCAATAGTGTATGAGACTACCATTGTCTTAGATGCAAATGGAGTATCTGACGTTACGGGACTTGTTTGTGTAGCCTTTGAAGTAGACTTTTTTCTTACTAATTTATCTTTAGCAGGATTTGAAATATTTTGTTGTTGATTTGGCTGTGTTGCTTCAGTAGTATTTTTCTCCTTGTGCTCACAGGTAAAGCTTCATGTTGTTCTTCATTTGATAGGATGAAATCCCACATTCCATTTAGTTCAACTTCTTCTTCTTCCTCTATTTTCTCTTCCTCTATATCTTGATTATATTCAATAATAGATATGATATTTGGAGGTTGAGTATTAGAGGACTGTCATTTCTTAAAGTTTCTGAAAGTCTTTTTTGAGCTTTAGTTTTTCAGCGACTTGTTTCTTGATATCTGCCATCTCATTTGTCATAGTCTTCAAAAATTTTTGAAGACCTTCTACGTCAAAAGGATCTTTTGGAATCTTCTTTTTAGAATCATCTTTTAAAGATACCTTCTTTTATTTTTTATCCTCTTGAGAATTCTTTTTCTCAAGAGTTGTTATGTCTTTCTCTACAGATAGAGATTCTTTCATATTTTCTGCAAGTGTCGGCAATTTTTCTCTATCAACAAAAATAACTATATTGGAAGGAAGAGATGAAATATACCACTCAATTTGAATTTCTGCAACAGAGACTGCTGTAGTAGAAATTTTTTTGAGTAATTTATTAAATTTTGAATTGAAATATTTTATCTTCTCACTTGTTTTAGCTTTAAAATTTGACAAATCATTGATGAGCGTAGAAGTGGTCTTGTCATCCCCAAACTTAGCTAGAAATTGTTCTTCGAACATATTCCAGGTAGTTATAGAGCGGGAAGGCAATGAAAAATCAAATATTTTGTGGATCCTTTTAGAGTATATGGAAATAATATTACAACGCAATCCTATTAAACTACTCCATTTAGATTGACAGGTAACATAAAATTGTGAATGTGTTCTTCTGCCAGAAGACCATCATCATGATTAAATTTAGGTAACCATCTTTCAGGTGATTTTGGTAGAGCATGAAGAGGATCGGGCATATTTACAGCCCCTGGATTATTCCATGGATTTCCTACCATTGGATTTTGAATAGGTTGGATGAGTGTAGTTTGAATTGAAGAAGAGGTAGGCTGAGTGCTAGGACTAGTTGAAGGGATAGTAGTTTGAGTACTGGAACTAGTCAAAGTAACACTAGTTGTTGGAATTGAAGTTGTGGAAGTGAGTAGAGGTAATGGAGGTGAATGGGATAAGATCTCGTTGGCGATTGACTCTGATTGAGTCCTCTTTAGTCTCTTTCGAGTACTATCGATGGGAAATTCAAAAGGAAGGATTCTTGTCTTTTGACTTTTTGATTGAGTTAATATTCATCGAGGTTGTAAAGAAGACAAAATACTGATATCCAATATTTGAGAAGATTCAGGATTTTCAGCAGAAATGGATACTCTCTCTAAATTTTATATCAAAGAATGAACTTATGGGGAAGCTTGATGGGAATCAGGAGATAGTATGGGTTGAGTATCACTAGGATACTTAGGAGAAGCATGATCAACTTCAACTTTTAAAGATGAGGATCTAGATAATTTTCTGGAAGTTGATGGGGATCTAGAGGGAGAGAGACTCTTAGATTGACGTTTAGATTGATTAGATATTTTTTCCATTCACAAGGCCCTCCTTCTAGCACCAGAATGTTGAGGCCTTGGAATTCTATTGCCGAAACATGGGGGAAAACCACCTGGTCCAGACCTTAAATTTTTTCCTTTACCATTTGGTGTAGTGGCTCCGACTGGGGATAATGGGACCACTTTCCCAATAAGGATGATTTTGAGGGTGTGTTTTGATTATACAACATGCAAATGGAGAATGATTTTAATATATCGTATGCATCTATCTAAACTATTTATTCTATATATACCTGGGGTGTTTCTTTCTTTATGCGATCTAAAGAGATATCCTTCAACTATTAGTAATATAGATCATTTAACAATTGAAAGAGATGAAAATAATGTAAGATGATTCTTCTAACAAAGTAGTTTGACTAGAATAATTGAGAAAAATATATCGCATTCATATGTGTGATTATACATTTAATAAGAAATCATAGACAAATATTAGAACAGAAGTGCATGTAACATTCATCTATAATAACGTTTCAAATATATAATGAAATAAAAAGATGACTGTTAATCTATAAAGTAAGACTTAATACAAGTGAATAGAAGTACCATATGTATGAAGTTCTACTCATTTAAACTGATAGTAATTGATCTGCTCCTCTTCAATTTCAAGCAATTTAAAGAGTACAGTAGTGTAACATCAGTTAAACATCTTTAATTGTCAAAAGATAACAGATGTGTTCCATTTATTCATCAAAGCATTCACAAACTTACTGTTGGAATAGGGTCTCCTACAAAGTTGCGAATATGGTCCATTTTGTATATTTCTGATCAGATTTAGTCTAACACAAAGGTTTTGGCGTGGGTCAAAGCCCCTAATGCATTGTAAGCGGGTCAAGGGTAGACCAAGAGTCTGAAAACCACACACAGGGGTTTTGGGGTGGGTCAAAGCCCCTAATTCATTGTAAGCGGGTCAAGGGTAGACCAAGAGTCCGCAAATCGTGGTTTGCGGACTCTTGGTCTACCCTTGACCCGCTTACAATGCATTAGGGGCTTTAACCCACCCCAAAACCCCTGCGTTAGACTAAATATGATAAAAAATATACAAAATGGACCAGATTCGCAACTTTGTAGGAGACCCTGTTCCAACACTTACAATAGTGCATTCTTTGAAAATGTTTTTGAAAAATTTCTGGACCCTTCTCTAAATGCATGAGAGGGGTTTAAATACTAAACTAACTATGTTCTAAAATATATTATTATAAAAATATAGAGGAGGTTTCAAACAACCATCCTCGTAAGACTAACTTAAACTACAATCTAGGAAAATAAAGTAACAATATGATTTATGAATTCCTCCCTTTCTTTTGGATTTGGTCACGAAGTTGACAAATATCCAACATGGGCTTGAGTCGAGCTGGCTGTGAAATCCTCGATCTGATCTGTCCCTTGAATATTGCGTTTGAGAGTACTGGGTGCGATATTCTTGTTGAATCTATTAATGACTGCAGGATCTGGTATTGATGATAAGGTTTGATCAGAAAATTCCAATAATTTTCTTGATCAAACTTATTTACCTTTTTAATTATTTCATCCTGTGTGTCTGCCTTTTGTTGCCACTGTGATTCTTGTTGTTTGACTTCTGAGAACACATCAGACGTGTACTCTTTCATAAGTTCTTCTTTTACTAGTTGTTCACATATAGATTCAATAATTTCCTTTGATAATCTTGATGTTTTCACTGCTTCTTTCTCTGCCTGCTTTATTTGTGCTTCCCAATCTTTGAATATGATATATTTATGGAACTTATCTACCTGGGGTAGATTATCTTCCTTTCCTAAGTCTAATGCTTGCCATTGAATGTGTTCTTTGATTTTCTTCTCTAGATTCTCACATTCAAGTTTCTCTATAGCTACTTGTTGGATCAGTATTTATATTGAGTCACAATAAGAGTCAATAATAGAAGCTTGTTGGCAAAATAGTTTCTGTTGTTGCTTTAATTTAGCATTTACATCCAATGCTTCTTTAATGAATATCTCTAATTGTGTTTGGCTTTGTAATATGGTCATTGCTTCTTGATGCTGCAATTTAAGCTTTTCAAAATCTTTTTGAAATTGGGTCATATTTGATTTCATTTGCTTGGTGGAATTAGATTTTTCTTGATCTAACAATCTCTCTAGTTCTTGTATTCTGTCTTCCTTCTTCTTTAGCAACATTTAAACCTCAGTAGCTTTATCAATAGTGGCAGTAGCATATGCCCCTGCATACTGTGATAATTTAGTTAAATGTTTAGTAGGATCAGCCAAGGAATCCTTCCACAAAACATTAACAAATTCATCTGTGAGGTTTGAGATTGTTTCATCAGTTCTTCTCCTTTTATTTCTCTTGACTACAACCTTATAACCAGGACTGTAGAAGATATCTAGTGAAGGAATTTCCCCAACTTGTAAAACTATTTGTTCTGTAGGGTAGGCCAGTATGATCTCTCGATCATGAGTTTCTGGAACTTGTTGTAGTGGATTAACAGTTTCCACTATCTTCTGGGAATGTTCAGGCGTCTGAAAACTAGTAACTTGATCAACATTGGGATTGGTTTTAGGAGTTTTTATTGCTTCAGAAAACTCATCCCATTCACTACTCAAATTCTTTGTTTGGGACTTTTCTGAATGATCAAGTGTGTCATGATTGTGCTGAACTTCTTAAGAAGTTGACTCTGTTCCATTACCTCCTCTTTTTTCATGCATCTCTATCTCTTGGATTACCTAGTCAATTATCTTTTCTGGGCTATCCTTTCTAGATTCAGATTCATTTTCAAAATGATCCGAATTGTGAGATTGATGCTCTGATTGACCTGATTCATCCTCAGACATGTCTTTTGTTTCATTATCCAAGCTGATATTTGGAGTAGGACTATTGACACTTTCAATAGTTAACAAGTTGAGAGGAACTCTCTCCAGTCTCTTATTTTTGTATATTTAGAAGGCTTCCAAATCGTATTGGCTAAGTTGATTGGCTGCAAACTTAATTATATCTAAAAACTTCTCCATGCCTCAGAAGAGATCATCAAATCCATCTATTTCCTTTACAAAAGGCTTCATTTTGAGCTTTGTGATGTAGTTTTTAACTACATCATTTGGATCATACAACCTTTTTGGCATCACTGCCAAATTCAATAGATTAATCTTCAAAACCTCCTTGTAGGTATGGCCAATATAAAAGAAGTGCAAAAGTACCGCATTGTAAAGGAAAATTAGGCCAAACAGCTTTCTTAGCATCTTTCAGCTGTTTAGTAATACCATTAACAAGATGGTAGGCTATCTCTCTTGAAAGTAACTTATCAGGAACATAATAGGTAGGACGTGGGGAGAAGAATAACTCCCAAATACTCTGACATATGTAAAATTATCCTTTGCAAACCATCTAGCCAAAGAAATAATATCTACACTAGCCTCTTTGGAAACCCTAGGGGATTTCTTATTGAATGTCATTTGGTGCATAGGCAACATGACTCCATGGAAAATTTTATAAAAATTCAGATGGAAGTCCAAATCCCAAAGGGCTCTGTGGTAAATGTGGATTGAGGTAGGGTCTTGGGTAGTCCATTTCCATCCCATGGTAGGAAAACTAGAAGAAAAGAAGATTTCGTCCATGAAATAGGCAGACATATAAAAGGGAGGTATTTCTCTAGATGAAATACTCCTTTTATTCCTATATTCTATGATGTGTTTGGCTAAACTATCAGATATGATATTTTCCCAATTCAGAATTAAGGAATTGAAAATTGTGTCAATCAATGGAACCCAATCTACTGAAAACCTAGTGGTATCAGGTTTTGAAAACAATATACACAACATACTGGCTGCATAGCAGTAAGGGGAATGAATTTGGGCAATTGGGTACATACCAAGTTTATCTCGCTTCAACTTTCTCTGGTCTTCCTTCCATTCTTTTATGACTTTCATGAGGTCTGGATGTTCTGCTCTAAATCTTTGCAGAAAATCCTTGTCATATTTCTGCTGCGGGGAGGGTAGATGGTACATTGCTTGTAAATATTCTGCCCTAAAAGACCCTATGCTTTCTCCCTTCGAATCTTTGAATGTTTTGTCTTCTATGCTTAAGTGGTCAATTACCCACTTAACCATGTCTGTGTAAGGGAGAATTTTTGGTCTTGCAGTTATCTTGTGGATGAATGAACATGCAACATCGAAGTAAGTCATGTCTGAAGTAGATGTCGTGCATGTTGTAGTGACTTTGGTTATTACCCTTGGATTTTCATCTTTGAAAAGCTTATACATTGCCTCCCATGATGAACTGTCGCAATCCTTGTTGCCTGTGGTATCTGAAAATAGAGGAAACATGTTTGAGTCCTCAGTAGACAACGTTTAAGCAATTTCCTTGCCTTTATTGTTCATTTCAATCTTCCTCACTCTGTTAATTGGTTTCCCGATTTCAAGTAAACAGAGCAAACATTACAAGTATAGAGAATAGAGAGACAAATCCATATTTTATATCAAACATGCACGAATAGATATGAATCTATTAATTATGATATTAATAATCGATAATCATTTCAAAATCAAATCTCTTACACCTTTACATGAAATAGCTATCAATCAACTTAAGACATTAGATCTCGGATTTCGGTTTGATACGACATAAGTCATTTCACATGCTTGAGTAATTAAATGCCATTATTTCGCATATCCCAACTTATAAATTTTACCGTTTATGATGTTTACCCATAAATTTAGCGAAATGCGATCTGCGCAAATCGCACATCACAATTCTTATGCGGTAAACGAATTTTTTTTTGGTTAAGTTATGCGAAATGCCAAAATTGTGCATTCAAGAAGTCAAGCGGTCGCTTAATGGATTTAAAGTATTTTTGGTTGTAAGTTATGCAGTTTGCGATGCGCACTAAGGAATAAAGCAAAAAACTCAAAGAAAACTTTATTTCCTAAAGTTTTTTGTTCTTAAAGATAAAAATAGATTTCCTATTTAATTCTAAAGGGTCCCCATTTATTAAAATAAATAGGGGGGGTGTTGTATAGCACAACAGATCCTTGACTCCATTAAGGATTAACCTTTTTTCCTTCGCCATATCAACCTTATATTGCTTCAACTGATATGGATCTGTAGGGACAACTACCGTGTTCTGCACGAAGAGCTTGAGATCGTATTCATCTAGAAGTCAAGTGATCCTTGCCTTCCAAATCACTTAGTTGGAAGCTCCCTCCAATCGGTCCTGATCTCGACGCCCCTGAGTTGCCATGGCCGTAAAATATGTCAAATCTGCTCCTCTTCTTCCCCCTTTGCGCAGCACTAGACAGGCTTACACAATCCTTGTCGAGCTCATAGATCTGTTGCCCAGATCTACTACTCAGATATTGGAAAAATTGAAATTCCCTGGCAAGGAACTTCCCGAGAGAGAAAATTCCCTCATTGTGTTGTTTCTTCTTCTGATTCTTTCTTCCCGACAAAAATTAAAATGTGCCTTCAGAAACTGCATCCCACCAGCTCTACGTTGCTTCCTCTGCCTCGAAAAAATTCTGATATGGAAGTCTTACCTCTCTATCGACTCACTCAGAGAGATACCTTCCCAAAAATTTCAGCCCTCTTGCCCTGGACTGCGCAATCCCTCTGGTGATTCGAACTGCTACTTTCTGCAGCTTTTCAGCCTCTGTCACACGCTGGATGCTCTTCCTGTTTCACAATGCAAGCTCTGATACCATGTAAAAATTCCAATATCTTAGATCTGGAATCCCTACTGCAACAAGTTGAAATACTTCTCCTACTTGCAAATCTGATTTAACAAGTTATTATAAGATTACTTCTTAAAATATCGAAGTAGTAATTCAGAAGTAGAAATAAGAATTTAAATGCAAAACTTAACTTGTGATGCACTTATCCTATCTCGTTTGAATGAAAGAATAATCTTTCTCTCATTCGAGAGCAAGCTAAAATGGCTGGAAAAGAAGCATGTAGGAATTGGTATGGGATAAAGGAAATAGACTAGGGAAATAGTTCACGAGATCTAATCCTTGTTAAAGCCGATATAAACAACTAAATGTCTAATAAATAGGTACCAGACATTTAACTGTAACTAGCTCCAACTCCTAATAGAAATATGTATAAGAACGAGAAATTAATGTCATAGTACTGAAGTAGTTCAAATAAAATGGCATGAAGAAAAAAAAAACATCTATCAAATTAAACTGTTAGATAGCTAGCCAGCCTAAAAAAATAAATGTTTTTCCTTATACAATTTCCGGATTTCAAAATGCATTTGTGATTAATTCTGCAAGGTAGCTTGATCAGAGCTTTAAATGGGCTAACAATATTTAATAATAATGCTAAAGCCAAAAAAATAACTCATACAACAGAAATGTAATTGAAAACTGAAAATATTTATTTCAATAATAGATGCAAACAATAGTGCCATACAATAATTACAAAAATAGACTTCATTATGAATATGAATCAAGCTACAAAATCTCAAAATATTACAGTAGTGCAAATCTCTCACTACCAGCAACTTGATCTCTATCTACGAAGAAAACTTCAATCCCACTACAATAATGCAAATGAGCGTTGAAACTCCTCTACAAACAGACTTAAAAGCTCCTATATTATTTTGCCTCTTCTCCTGGATTCCTCTCACCTACAACTCTAAATTCCGATTACAATAATGCTTTTAAGAATTCCAGAATTGTAGAGAGGAGAAGCCCATGGTCTTCATTTTACAAACCCATATTTATAATTTACAAAAAAAAATCCAAAATAGGAGAGTTGTGGAAGAGTAATTCTGTTTCAACCATTTTCATTGGTCCAAATTCATTTTCTTTCATTGCTGGAGCCATCTCATTGATTAAAATTTTCTTTTGCCTATCTCTTCAATTGTTTTCCTGTCAAACCCAATCTAAATACAAATTAAAATAAAAAATATCAAATATGAAAATAAAATATCTCCAATTAATACTTAATTTAATAAATAAATAAAAATAAATTTAAAATTTTCATTGATCCCAATTAAGATCTAATTCGTTCCCGAATGCGAGTGCATATTAAGGTGATCTAGGAGGACGACTCTTGGCGGCGACCGGATGTTGGCGCGTGGCCTAGCCACATGGTCACATACGAGCTCACTCGTATGGATTTAATTGCTACCAAAGCAGATTGTAAATGCTCATTTAATTCACACTCTCGTCGAGGATCAACTCACAGCTACAAGTTGCAAACGATGGGCAGGCTTTCTTCTCCGTCTGGTTCTCCGCTCCTCAATTGCCCCTCCCCTGTTATGAGGGCTTGCAGATTCCCCTCTAGTATCGCGGAGCCAAGCTCTCGCACGAATACCGAGAGGCGCTGCTCCCTCCTTTGCTGCATTGAGCTTACTCCAGGTGCTCACTTCTCTCAAAGCCTGCATTGCCGCCTGCATTTGACCTCGGCTCCTTCGTTCTCTGAAGCTCTTTCTTCACCTGTGCCTGTGCGTCATTATCCAAGTTCCAATGCCCTCATGCCTCGCTTAAGGCAGCGAATGCGCTGCCGTCAGGGCAGCAGTTGCGGAAGCAGTTGTGGTAGAGCCACTCGTACGCCACCCTCTTCCATTTCTGATACCTCTTCCTCCTCTTAGGAATTTGACCATGGTAGATATCCTGCTACTCGTAGCGGACGAGGTAGAGTCTGGCCTACTGGTCAAACACACCCACAATCTAGCTCTCTTTTTCCTCCTACCACTCCCCCTTCGAGACCAGATACCACTGCCACAGCCACTGCCGCTTCCATCCCCCCCTTGCAGGTCACCCTGCGCCAAACCACTCATACCGCTGAGTTTCATTATGCCTGTACAATGAATCAGCCCAACATTAATAACTTCATCATAGTTACTCTCAGGGAGGAAGCAACTCACCCCGAGACCCCTGAAGATCCCAGTATGGAGAATTCTGATCAATGCTATGGAGTTCCTACTGTCTCATAGAATGGGGCCTCCAATAGCAAAGGAACTCACAAGGAGGACATCAGCGAAAATCGACAAGGAAAAGATCCCATGGGTCACGTCTCAACTGTTGCTAAGGAAGACTCCACCTGCGTGAATCCCGCAGCAGCAGCTGATCGCAGTGATGCTTACAGGTATTTAATTGTGGAGGAGCCTCCCTCTCTGTCCAATGACAAGTAAACACTATAGTCTTAGTTGGTTTTTGGTTTTGGATCATTTTTTGTTTGGGTCCATTTTTGCCTTCCTGAACAGTAGTGTTATTTTGATTATGAAAAATGATATATGTCCTTTGCTCAACGTGCTGGTTTCCCTTGCGTGGGCAGCAAAAAAATTCTCTCTAGGACCGGTTTCCCGCATATGGGCAGTCCGGTATTATGCATTTTTGAGGATTAATGCCCAGTTCTTGGGATTTCACTGCTAAGGCCTATGCCTCGGTTTATTTTTACAGTATATAAATAGAAATAGATTTACTTAGAAAAAAAAATAAAGATTTAATTCTTCAAGGAGAACATAATTGAATGAATATGCATTCAGCAGAGGTCATGAGCAAATGGAAATGTAGAAAATTAAACTCAAGTAATTAATTTTGTTTAAAAATTCAGAACTTGACTCTCTGCTGAATTTTAGACTCATTAAATTATCAAATCCGATTATGAAACCACTTTAGAAATGTTCTTCATAATTTATATATCCAACGAGCCGCCCTCGGCCTCATTTGGCCAAGTAAAACTCAACTTATGAGCTCCCAAATTTAAAGAATGAAAAATGCTAGAATTTTGAAAAATTGATTGTGTGAACAAAAAATAGAAACTTTAAATTAAAATCTAATCCTAAATTAAATTACAATTATTAATTAATTAATAGTAATCTAATTATAATTAAATTGTTAAACTAATTAATTATAAATAAAATTTAATTAATTTAAAAATTAAAATAAATTAATAGTTATTTAAAATATAATTATATTATATTAATATTATAATTTAATTATATTAAAATTAAAATTAAAATTATAATATAATATTTTATTAAAAATCATATTAATAAAACCTTCAAACCAAATAAACCTTATATACAAAAACCAACCCACATACGTGGGCATGAGAGTTAATGGATCGGCAATGGATGAAGCAGATGATAAACTGGGATCTGTTTACCCATCCACAAGCTGATGGATTTGCTGCAGCTTTCCCAAAGGAAGAAAAGATGAAAATGGCTGGAGAATGGAAAGCTTATATGGAAGAAGAGAAGGTATGGATTTCATTTTACTCATGGAAAAAGAAAATGGAATCTGATGTAGTTTTGATGGCAGATTCTGTTGCCTCTTCTTCACATTCCTGGACTGCACCAGATGGCAGTAAAATAGAGACCTCTACTACCTACCCTCCTTTCAAGAGTATTGTCCTAGGAGAAGGACAAAGTTCGGCAAATTCATATCCTCTGGTTCATAGAGATAATGCAGCAATGGGCACAGAGGGTAGAATACAAAAAGTAAGTGAGCAGGTAAATTGGACAAACACTGCTCTGACAGGTCTTGAGAAAAATGTTGCCAAAACTGCTCTGGTCAAAGATTAGATTGATTCTGTTCAAGTTTCTGTAAATGATGTACATAGAGTTTTGAATTCAGTTCAATGTGATTTGCAAGTAGTTAGACATATTTCTGAGAAATCATTTGATAGATTTGATGATGTGGAAAATTGTATAATAGAACAAAGTATTTCCACACGAGATTCAGTTTCTAATCTGTCTGATAAGTTTGACAGATTAAATTTTAAGAAAGCCAACAAGCCTATCCCGCTTTCATTTTTGACTAAAGGAAAGAGTATTCACCCTCATGAGCTTGAAAGCCCTATCTCTCAGTTTCCCCATCTCTTTCCTAAAGAAGTGCCTCAGCTGTCTCAATCTCCTTAATCTAAGCTTGAAGAGAAATCTAAGAAAATAACCATAGCCACTGCTCTAGAAATCTCAGACTCTGAAAAACATGCTTTTCCTATTTATGAGCCTCTGGAACCTCAGTTTACCAGACACGCTGCCCCTGACCTATATGGTGCAGGAAAAATTCCAACCCGAGAGACTTTCCATGAAGGGAGTCATAAGGAGTGGAACATTGATGGTCTGTCTTCAGCACAGATCAGGAAATTGCTTGATCAGATTATTATTGAATATAAAATGATGTGTGTAGAAGGGAAAAGTGAAGTTGAAGCCTGTAAGACACTTATTCAGTGTTTTACTGGCACTCTGGCCAGATGGTGGGAATTGGAGTCATCCCCTGTTATGCTGGATAAAATGGAGAAAGAAATTCTCAAAGATGAACATGGAGATATCATGTTTCATCCTGATGGCACAGCACAATCAAATATGATTGGTGCACTCACAGCACTGATCCAAGAGCATTTCTGTGGAGCCGAGTTTTCTCTCACAGATAAGAATGAATTGATACTGATGAATTTGAAATGCAATAATATAAATCAGTATGAAGATTTCCACAGAGATTGGATTGAGAGAATATTCTTGGTAAAAGACCCAAAGAACATCCTGTGGAAGCAAGTTAATCTTGCTGCTCTACCATCCAAGTTGGTAGACATTTTGAAGTTACAAGAAGCATTCCCCTTGCCACTGGAAGTTTATCTTTGGGGAGATTTTTATGCAATAATTACTAGAGTACTGATTTCTCTGTGTACTAGTTCAAAGATGCAAAATTCTATAGACAAGCTTAATAGACTTCCTGGTACCAAGTCTTTCTGCAGTAGATATGGAATAACAGTTGATGATCCTTTGGTGCATAGCAGAAAGTCGAAAAAGGCATGCAAAAAAGGCTTACAAGAGAAGTAAAGCCTCAAGCTACAGATTGAGCTCAGGAAAAAGACGAGAGCTCAGAAGGCCTAAAGAAAGCCGAAGGCCTAAAGAAAGAAGAGGACATTATCGTTATAAGCCCAAGACCCATTATTACCAGCCTAATGACATCCGTCCCAAGGATGCCAAAATAGCTAAAATGAAAGAAGTGGTCTGTTGGTTGTGTGGTCAGCCTGGTCATACCTCAAACATGTGTCCAACAACCCTAGAGTCTAAGAGAGGTCTTGGTAAGAAATCTGCTAAGTTCAAACAGCCATCTACTAGTCAGACTGTCAAACAAGAACCTATATGTGCTCACTGTCATTCCTCATTTCATAAAACAACAGATTGTCCAAATCGTGCCCAGCCTCTCCACATCCAACAACATGCTGAGCAGTCCTCTGCCTCTTCCTCTCCAGACGACTATTCCTCTTCCTCTTCCGAGGAACAAGTCAATATGTATTGTCAATGCTCTGACTTAGATGCCTGTCATTGTTCTGAGTCTGATTCTGACTCTTTCTCTTCTGCTGAAGAAGAAATTCCCCATGTTCTCATGGCACAAGTTGATGATGATCTCAAAGTCTTTGCCCAAATCCGTGCCATGGAAGAAGGTGATCTCAAAGCTTCCCTTCTTGCAGCCTACATGAAAAACATGCCTGGTTCTTCTGGTTCTTCCAGTTCCTCTACTGGTAAGAAACCCAATTTTGTTGACGCATCCTATGAGCATAACACAAAGACGTATCTCCTCCACAATTCTAACAAAGCTCGTACACTCACTTTGGGGGAGGTGAGCAAGGAGATACATGATCTAAAATCTGAGATCCGCAGCATGAAAAATGAAATCTCTGTCCTGAAATCTCAAAATCAACTGCCAGCCTCATCTTCTACAGCTGTTTCAGGTAGACAGACAAATTATACGTTGCATTCTACTCCAAAGATTGAAGTTCAGTTTGCAACAGGAAAATTTAATCCTTCAGCTGGCTTCAGTGAGATCGGGGATATGCAAGTCCTTGCCATACAGTACCAACAACACCACATACAGGTAAATCTCTGTGTTGCTGGTCATGTCTACAAGGTTATTGCACTCATAGATTCCGGATCAGATATTAACCTTGTTTCTAAACATATAATCCCATCAAAATACTGGACTACATCTGAAAAAGAGGTTATGGGATTGGGAACAAAACAACTGAAGTTTGAAGTTTCTAAAGCTGCTGTATGTTTTGATTCAAAATGTGTAAAGCTTTCCTTTGCAATTTCTGATATTCCAGTAGACTGTATTTTGGGAAACATATTTCTGGCAGCAGTAGAGCCACATGGGTCTTTTAGATTTCCTGACAAATCTGCAGGATATTTCATTACTATTTCTGGAGAAATAATTGAATTTCCATATATATCCAGACCCAGAATTTCACCCATGGTCTAGGCTATGCAAGAAAAAGAAAAGAAGCTTCAAACAGCTCAGAAAAGCTTGGAAGAACTCAAGGATCACAAGAACACAATCAGAATTGAAGAACAGATGAGTTCTCCAGAAGTCCAGAAGAAAATCTCTGCAATCCAGAGAGAGTTTGAAGAGACATGCTGCTCAGAAGAGCCTAATGCCTTCTGGCACAGAAAGCAGCATAATATTGAGCTACCTTACAAGGAAGGATACACTGGCAGACCTTGTAAGTCCAGAGAAATCTCCATGTCTGTTGAGCATAGACAACTCTGCCAGAAGGAGATTGAATAGCTTCTCCAGAAGAAGCTCATTAGAGAATCCAACAGCCCTTGGAACTGCTATGGGTTCTATGTCAATAAAATAAGTGAACAAGTCAGGGGAGTCCCAAGATTGGTAATAAACTACAAACCCCTGAATAATGTTCTAGCAGATGACACTTATCCGATCCCTCATAAAGGAGATCTGATGAGAAGAATTTCAGGAGCCAAAGTATTCTCCAAGTTTGATTTAAAATCTGGCTTCTGGCAAGTAGCTATTGCAGAAGGAGATAGATGGAAGACAACATTCAGTGTTCCTCATGGACACTATGAATGGAATGTAATGCCATTCAGGTTAAAGCATGCACCTTCAAAATTTCAGAAGGTAATGGATTCTATCTTTAAACCCTATGATGAATGGTTACTTGCCTATATTGATGATCTGCTTATATTTTCTCTGTGTAATGGATTCTCTGTGTACCAGTTCAAAGATGCAAAAGTCTATAGACAAGCTTAATAGACTTCCTGGTACCAAGTCTTTCTGCAATAGATATGGAATAACAGTTGATGATCCTTTGGTGCATCGCAGAAAGTCTAAAAGGCATGCAAAGAAGGCTTACAAGAGAAGTAAAGCCTCAAGCTACAGATTGAGCTCAGGAAAAAGACGAGAGCTCAGAAGGCCTAAAGAAAGCCGAAGGCCTAAAGAAAGAAGAGGACATTATCGTTATAAGCCCAAGACCCATTATTACCAGCCTCATGACATACGTCCCAAGGATGCCAAAATAGCTAAAATGAAAGAAGTGGTCTGTTGGTTGTGTGGTCAGCCTGGTCATACCTCAAACATGTGTCCAACAACCCTAGAGTCTAAGAGAGGTCTTGGTAAGAAATCTGCTAAGTTCAAACATCCATCTACTAGTCAGACTGTCAAACAAGAACCTAGATGTGCTCACTGTCATTCCTCATTTCATAAAACAGCAGATTGTCCAAATCGTGCCCAGCCTCTCCACATCCAACAACATGCTGAGCAGTCCTCTGCCTCTTCCTCTCTAGATGACTATTCCTCTTCCTCTTCCGAGGAACAAGTCAATATGTATTGTCAATGATCTGACTCAGATGCCTGTCATTGTTCTGACTCTGATTCCGACTCTTTCTCTTCTGTTGAAGAAGAACTTCCCCATGTTCTCATGGCACAAGTTGATGATGATCTCAAAGTCTTTGCCCAAATCCGTGCCATGGAAGAAGGTGATCTCAAAGCTGCCCTTCTTGCAGCTTACATGAAAAACATGCCTGGTTCTTCTGGATCTTCCAGTTCCTCTACTGTTAAGAAACCCAATTTTGTTGACGCATCCTATGAGCGTAACACAAAGACGTATCTCCTCCACAATTATAACAAAGCTCGTACACTCACTTTGGTGGAGGTGAGCAAGGAGATACATGATCTAAAATCTAAGATCCGCAGCATGAAAAATGAAATCTCTGTCCTAAAATCTCAAAATCAATTGCCAACCTCATCTTCTACAGCTGTTTCAGGTAGACAGACAAATTATACGTTGCATTCTACTCCAAAGACTGAAGTTCAGTTTGCAACAGGCAAATTTGATCCTTCAGCTGGCTTCAGTGAGATCGGGGATATGCAAGTCCTCACCATACAGTACCAACAACACCACATACAGGTAAATCTCTGTGTTGCTGGTCATGTCTACAAGGTTATTGCACTCATAGATTCCGGATCAGATATTAACCTTGTTTCTAAACATATAATCCCATCAAAATACTGGACTACATCTGAAAAAGAGGTTATGGGATTGGGAACAAAACAACTGAAGTTTGAATTTTCTAAAGCTGCTGTATGTTTTGATTCAAAATGTGTAAAGCTTTCCTTTGCAGTTTATGATATTCCAGAAGACTGTATTTTGGGAAACATATTTCTGGCAGCAGTAGAGCCACATGGGTCTTTTAGATTTTCTGACAAATCTGCAGGATATTTCATTACTATTTCTGGAGAAAGAATTGAATTGCCATATATATCCAGACCCAGAATTTCACCCATGGTCTAGGCTATGCAAGAAAAATAAAAGCAGCTTTAAACAACTCAGAAAAGCTTGGAAGAACTCAAGGATCACAAGAACACAATCAGAATTGAAGAATAGATGAGTTCTCCAGAAGTCCAGAAGAAAATCTCTGCAATCCAGAGAGAGTTTGAAGAGACATGCTGCTCAGAAGAGCCTAATGCCTTCTGGCACAGAAAGCAGCATAATATTGAGCTACCTTACAAGAAAGGATACACTGGCAGACCTTGTAAGTCCAGAGCAATCTCCATGTCTGTCTAGCACAGACAACTCTGCCAGAAGGAGATTGAACAGCTTCTCCAGAAGAAGCTCATCAGAGAATCCAGCAGCCCTTGGAACTGCTATGGGTTCTATGTCAATAAAAGAAGTGAACAAGTCAGGGGATTCCCAAGATTGGTAATAAACTACAAACCCCTGAATAATGTTCTAGCAGATGACACTTATTCGATCCCTCATAAAGGAGATCTGATGAGAAGAATTTCAGGAGCCAAAGTCTTCTCCAAGTTTGATTTAAAATCTGGCTTCTGGCAAGTAGCTATTGCAGAAGGAGATAGATGGAAGACAACATTCAGTGTTCCTCATGGACACTATGAATGGAATGTAATGCCATTCGGGTTAAAGCATGCACCTTCAAAATTTCAGAAGGTAATGGATTCTATCTTTAAACCCTATGATGAATGGTTACTTGCCTATATTGATGATCTGCTTATATTTTCCAAAAAATTGCAAGACCACTTCAGACACTTGAAGATTTTTATGAAGTTGGTCCAGAGAAATGGTTTAGTCTTGAGCAAAAGGAAGATGGAACTCTGCAAGACTAAAATCAAGTTTTTAGGGCACGAAATTGAGAATGGTCAAATTGCTCTTCAGAAACATGCACTGGAGTTTGCTGATAAGTTTCCTGATGTAATTATGGATAAAACCCAGTTGCAAAGGTTTTTAGGCTGTTTAAATTATGTGAGAAATTTCTACCCATCATGCGCCCTTGACAGGTCTCTGCTCAATCAGAGACTGAGAAAGAATCCAAAGCCTTGGACAGAAAAGTACATTCATGCAGTAAGAAAAATAAAATCCAAGGTTCGCAATCTCCCCATCTTATATGTTGCTGATGATAATGCCTTTAAAATTGTTGAAACAGATGCAAGCAACATAGGTTGGGGAGGTGTCCTCAAACAAAATCCGAATGAAGATAGCCCAAGGGAGCAAGAACAGATTGTACAGTTTGTATCAGGAGCTTGGAGCAAAGCAGAACTGAACTATGCTCCAATAGAAAAAGAGGTAAATGCAGCCTGGAATTGCATCAGTAAATTCTCTATTCATTTGGCTAACAAACATTTTCTGCTTAGGACTGATGCGAAAGCTCTGGAAAAAGTAATAACAAAAGAAATAAAGAACCCAGAAGATGCAAAGTTTGCTAGATGGCAAGCTCTGTTTGCATAT
Source organism: Pinus albicaulis (assembly GCA_034641835.2). Lineage (NCBI taxonomy): Eukaryota > Viridiplantae > Streptophyta > Pinopsida > Pinales > Pinaceae > Pinus > Pinus albicaulis. Next base: position 1,267,780,659 of record CM076574.1, on the reverse strand, counting down.
TTTGATTTTAAAGTAGAACACATTAAGGGTTCTGAAAATTGTATTCCAGACTTTCTGAGCAGAGAGTATCTCCAGCATCAAGAAAGAGAAGTGACCCTGAGAAGGAAGAAATTCATGTAATGGTCATTCTCATAGAATGGGACCAGGCCAACCAGAGAGAACAACTCAGATATATTGATGATGAAGAATCATGGCCTGTTTATGCAGAAAAATGGAGGCCAACTTGGCAACTCCGAAATACACAAGTGCTTGATGCAAACCTTCAGAGTCACAATGATATTCAGCACTTTGTACCAGAGAGGAGGGTGTATCCTAAAGGGAGTCGGTGGATACATGACATGATGTATTCACATAGCATGACGGCTTCCCATGAAGCAGAAAGGTCACTCTCGCAAGATTTTTGGGATCTCTCCGTCATATGTACTAGTGGTGGATATAGATCAAAATTTTATTATAAATCTTTTACCATAAACAGGACAAGGAACCCTGGCCAGTATACATGTGGAAAATTTCAAACATGGCCAGATAATAATCCAAATCTCATTTTTCCTGATACTGTTTATGATTTTGCAGAATATAGAAGGCTGTGGTGGGACTTATTAAATAAATATGGACGGGATGAAACCCATTATACAAAGCTGAAATTTGCTCCTACATGGATAAACTCAAGGGAACCAGCTGTACCTTGGTTATCTGACTGGTGGCATCATTATGGTGTCAGTCCATTCAGCATGGACCCAAACTATTATGAAACCTCCTGTCATAGGTTTTGTAAAGACTGTCTCGAAGGACCAGCTGGAGAATGCTTCCACTATCCCTGTCAGAAAGTAGGAGAAATTACTGGACTTGAATTCAAAATGAGGAATCCTATCTTAAAGTCCTACATGCAGATGCACTACCAATGGCTTATCATGACCAAGATCAAACATCAAATCATCCTCAACAAGCCCATGATCGTCCGACGAATCTACACCAAAGCATGGGACGATGAATTCTACGGAAAGTTAAGATATCCTGATGTCACAATCTTGGATCCTCCTGCAGCAGCTGCCAGTACAAGGGGTCCTCGGGAGCCCCACTAAAAAGGCTTTCCCTATGTAATAATGATACCCAGTCACGGGTCCAATGTGACAGAGCTTTTCTCGAGGGCTTTTCATTTGTCCGAAAAGCATCCTCACTGTAACAAATTATTCTGTTTCCTCGTGGGCCTTGTAAGGTATCCACAGTGTACATTCACCCACTATCACTAGAGTCTGTCGGAAGGATCGAATCTCCGTGCGGATATCCCAAAAAGGGTTACCCGAAAACGATGATCCGCCTTCCAGGTGTCAATAATCCGATGGGCTACAGGAATGTTTGTCCCCTCTTCCAATCTATATAAGGAAGGGTAAGGCTCATTCGAGGGCATCGACATTTGGAGTTTGAGTCTTTGCATTTGTGTTTTTGAGTCTGAGTTTTCTCCCTGCTCTGCATCTGCGCAAGTGATTGCGATCTGCTTGCATCACGGAGTTTGAACTCACAGTCCTTAGGAGAACTGAGAAGCCTGCAGGTGTATGTGCTCGGCATACATCAGAACCTAAAGTGGCCAGTTCTTTAGATTAAAGTTTTTTATGTTTTGTGTATATTCAGCTCTGAGACAGAGTCTGTAATTTGGCCAGGAAGCCTCCGGTAATGATCGCTCATTCTGAGTATCATAAGTCCAGTAAAAGCCATTACAGTCGATATCTGGTAAAGAGAATTGAATCCATATGAGTCTGTAATCTGGTTGTGAAGCATTCTGCTATCAATAAAGAGAGATATTTTTCCTTCATTTCCGCATTTAAGTACTATGACTCTGTGCATCTGTCATTGCTGCTTAGACACTGTTTGTTCTTGAAAGTTCGCCATAAGTTCGCTGGAGGTTCGCGAAAACACTGAGGGACGCCAAGGCCATGTGAAGTCAAGGAAGCCGTGTGAAAGGCCGCTAGTTGCGTGAAGGTCAAGTAGGTTCATCTGGGTTCACAGTTGGGTTCATATAAAAGAACAAAGGAGAAACTAAGCAAGGCCAAGACTGTTGGTTGACAAAAGCAAGCAAGCTTGTTGAGAAGCCTCTGTTAGAAATTGGTATCAGAGCCAGTAAGTCGGTTTCGCGTGGTTCAGTAAAGGTCAGTACTTAATCCATCTCTCTCTATAAAATGGATTCATCTATGTCAAAGTCAGTCTCTTTTAGAGAACTCGAAGAGAAAGATAGAGCTGAACAAAACCCATTAAGGGATATGTTTGCTAGCAGTAGCAGTAGAGTTATAAATGAGTCTGATCATTTATATGAGGAGGTCGAGCCCAACCTAGATGGGTTTTGCCCAGAATATCCGCCTCCCAAGTCTATAGTGACCTAGGTGTTTGGCACCTCAAAGTAGCCACTAGGATCACCATTAAAGAGTCAGTCAGCTCTATAGAAGAAAATTCAGATCGTGTACAGTTAATCCCGATCTTGAATCCAAAGGAGCTTCAAGCAGAAGCTAGAAAACTGGGAACCCAATTTTTTCATTTGGGTTGTGTACGTGTTGGTATCCATGCATTGGTGCATCCGGGTGTTGATGCATATGTGTTAGCTACTGTAAGGGATCTGACACATAATAAATATACAGATTCTTTGATTGGAGGAATTGTTGCTCCATTGTCTAATGGACCGGTGTGGTTTGATTGTTATCCGAACTTTTCGGTATCAATCACAGATGAAACTTTGGCAGATATATTGCAGCTTCAAATCCAAACTGTTACACCATTTTTTGGTCATCTAACCTATTATCATTAGATGGACCCAAGTACACCATGTAAGACCAGTTTTACCCTAAGTAAAACTGCTTTCACTATGTTAAAATAGGAAACCCCAAAAGGAAATATTAAACAAACCTATATTGTTTAATTTTCCTCATGGAATAATTAATTAAACCATAATTTAATTATTATTCCCGATCATGTTTAACCCAAAAACAAAGAAATTAATTAGATAAACCTTTATTTATCTTATTATTTTCTAGGAATAATTATTTAAATCTTATTTAGATAATATTCCTTGTTAAATATGACCAAATCACCCACAAATAATTAAATAAATCATTATTTATTTGATTATCTCTCAACCACTTCCTTAAATAATTAAATAAATCATTATTTATTTGATTATCTTTCAACCACTTCCTTAAATAATTAAATAAATCATTATTTATTTGATTATCTTCCAACCACTTCCTTAAAAAGATAAATAAATCATTTATTTATTTATTTTTGACTAATCAAGGGATTTGACCCAAGTCAAATACCCTTTCCCTCCAACAAATATAATAAAGTATTCCATAAAAGGTGGATCTAGATTTGGTTAACATTATTTTAATCATGCACCAAGATCTAGAATGACCCAATATTTTGTTATAAATAGGAGGGTTTTCCCCTTCATTCTTCACCTTTTGTTGCATACTAGATCACTCTGGATCTATACACTTGGTCTCATTTTTCTGCCATTTTGCTCCCATTGAGCTCTACCTTTTACATTGGGTTTTCTACATCTACAAGAGAGAGAAAGCTTAGATCTGAAGTGCTGAGGACTACAAAGAACCCATCCCATTGAGGAGAGCTGGATACACCTTCTTGTTTTCCTCCTAGGTGCCCTGTAATATAAAATTCTTTCAAAATTTTTTGTTCTTGTCTTGTCTGTTGGATGCATGGAGCAAACATCTTTATTTTACTGCTTAATGTCTTTCCATACATATATCTGGTGTTTTGCAGCTATTTTCTTGTCTAACTAATCGCAGATCTGAAGATATTGGCAGCCACTTTTGTTGTTAGGGCTATTAGTTATGCGTAGCTAAAGTGGTCCTTTTTCGTACACTTCGACAAAGGATTCATACTAACACAAACAATGGGATTTGATCATCAAAGATAAGGAGGTAACTGAGTTCATGGTGATGGAGGTGGGAGTTGTAAGACGAACCCAAAAAAAACTTTATAATAATTTTTTTTATTCAGGGCATAAAAACTAAAATCAACAATTGATGATCGTAAATTCTAAAATGAGTGTATAAAGAAACTTGTGATACGTCAATATTGTGATATCGAAATATTGGAGATTTTAAATTAGAGGTTTCAAATTGGACTTTTATTTTGGAAGGGACGAGGTGAGGTGAAGTGGGGTTTATTTAGAGTGGAATTAAAAATCTTACAAAATGAACTACAATCACTTTACAATTTTGATATTTCAGGTTTGGCAATATCTTTCAAAATTAGAAATTGAAATAAATTATTGAGATTCAGAAAACACGTTTTTTAACTGTACTACAATTTGGCTAGCTCATTTTGTAGGACCGTTAATGAAAAATGAAAAAATTAATAAAAATTAACAAGGAGTTAATATTTACAATGATTTACCATTTTAATTACAAAAATTAAAATATAATACATTTTGTACATTTTTTAACCCATGCGACAAAATGATCAAAATTCAAAGGAGTGTCATTTGCAAATTGGATAACCAAATGAGACGAAACAAGTATTAGTGGAAAGCTTGATAAAAGTTGAATTCAATGAAACAATCAAAATAGAAATCTGATGAAAAAAAACAAAATTGTAGGACAATTAACTAAATGAAAAATCATAAAAGGTGTTTTAGTCAAAATTTAATGGAAATAGTCCCCATTATTTGAAGTAAACAAATGAAGAATGAGGGGTGTTGGGTTTTCCCTACAACAGGTTCACAAGTGTGCTTCAACATTTAGTATAGTCATTTGATGTAATATTCCCTTTCTTGATCTGGTCAAAATGGACGGAATCTATCCATGGTATTTACTGTGGTATTTTCCCATGGTATTTGCCTTCGGTTTTCAAGGGAAATTAATAAAATAAGGTCTCTAGAGAGTCCATAAAGCCTATAAAAAGGGATAGAAGCTAGGCATTTGGATCATCCTGAATTTATCTATCTTATTGTGTTTTCTTGAGAACTTGGCATGAACAGTTCTAGTTTGATCCCAGGGACAAAAATCCTGTGGATGTGATTTGTCTAGTGGATCCATTCAGGGTCCACAATTGTGCTTTAGTCCTTTGTTTTTCTCTTTGATGAGCTTCCGTGCATGCCATTGCAAGGGCTCTAATATTTTTGTATGGCCATTTACTATTTTCTTTAGTTAATAATATAAATAAAGGTTGCATTCTTTTAGATCCTTTGTGTTCAATGTTTGGCTTGTCAGTATCTCATTTAGAACACTAAAATATTCTAGATTTGTTAATTATTTTTCCATTTGGGATATTATAATGGAATTATAGCTTGGCATCCTCCCAGTCTGAGGGTGTTTTTATTGCAAATCAGAAGCATGAAAAAAACATTCCTTGTTGAATCCCTTAAAGCCCTAGGGTTGTTCACACAACGTGCGGGCGGAAACCACAACAGAGAACACTAAGCCATGGGGCTATACACCTATCTACCAATATTTCCAGGCCATGAGGCCATATCTAGCAACACTAGGTCAAATAATGGACCAATCCATTGTTTTGCAGGGTGAAACCGTCATACTTGTTGATGGGAGTTTGTTATAATGTAAAGGCCACACAGTGTATATATGAATCAAGGATCGTTTTATACATTAAATTGGGTTGCAGATGCTGAAAGGGCATTCATTGATTTACACAGTCGTGAACATTCATTGATTTACATAGTCATGGACATTCATTGATTTACACATCCGTGAAGCACTGAAGGCAAGGGTTAAGAGGCCATTTAGTTATTTCCACCATTGTCAAGACCGAGGTCTTCAATCTATTGCGAGAGGTAAAACGAAATCACCATCTGTTGTAGCCTTATTCACAACCGGTCCCTTTTTTTAAGGTGTACTAGACTAACATTACCTTTTTCGATCATGGATTGACGTAATGGGTAGCCTTAATTGATAAAACTCATGTCTTTCCATTATATCGGCCTGCTTGAAAGCATGAACAACCAGTTCAGGGAGGTGGCCTATGTTGGCATTATTTGAAAAGCGTGAGATCAAAATTGGATATGGAGAAACTGGCGATTGACGGTTGATTGCAGGGTGGGACCACATTCCCACGATAAAATAATCTCTTGGAACGTGCTCGTAGTAAGCCCGGAAAGAGATTCAACTCCCAGGTTAGGGCGCAAGGTCGAGGAGGGTGGACGTGCAATAACAATCGAAGGATGGAGAAACTAGGATCGCTAACATATGGAGAAGCAGAGCTCGAGATCCAAGTGAGCATAGGACATTCCGTGAATGATATTATAGTGGTATCTTGTAAATCAACATTGGTTATGTAACATCCTTGTTCTTGGTGATAATTTTATAGCAAGAGGAGGTCGGACTCAAGCGTATAGAGGATTTATTCCCGACCGACAATCAGTGGGACTAAAAATATTGATTTCTTCAACCAAAATAGAGCAAATGTTTTAGATTCTTATTTTATTGAAGCACACCCACATCATTATGTTAGAAATTACATCGTCATGTATTGTATGGCAGGGTCTTTCAAGTGCCAATGATGGAGGAACCCTAGCTTTGACAAAGACATATGACAGTGGCTGCGTGGAGGTTGCAGTGAACCTGTTGATCGAGGTGGATATTGGTGGCCACCCGCCTATTCCACTTGGGGCCTCACTATTGTCTCTTTCAGTTTTTTAGTTTCAGAACAACTTACTATTTTTAGCAGTTTTTCGGGTCCTGAACTTCCAAAGCCATTTTGAGGCCCTAAATGACGTTTTTTGGTCTGGTGAATCTGAATCCGTTCCAAAATTGATATTTGCAGCAACAACTGTAGTCCTCAGATAGATATTTCTAACGATGTATCATGTGCGTCAAACCGAGATAGTATGCCAAAGTTACGTCCTTGGGAAGTTGAAACACCAATTTACCCAAACGGGGCCCATAGTTTTGGCACTTCATCTCCTAGGGTTAGGTTTTTGGAAGTTTAGGGTTTTCCATTGTTTCTAAATAATAAATAGGCCCTCGAGCCTCATTGTAACTCAGTTTAGAGGCCTGTAGCCGCCACATCTCTTCTCAGAGATAAGCTACCAGCGCTGTAGCTAGTTTATTTCCATTATGTCTGTAAGCAAATTTTAGTTCTTTGATATCAATGAAATGAAGTGTTATTTCCACTACATCTTTGTATTTATGGTTATATATGTATTCTGTGGTGTTCCTGCATAAATCTGGATCACCTGCGTCTATACTTGGCAGATGGGGCCACTGAGGGCAGACATGCGGCAGATCCAAGTTGCGGGCTCGAGGTAGAGGTAGTGCGTTATTCCATTCTCCCGCAATGGAGGGTGAGGAACAAAACATTTTACTGTACTAATTTTCAAGGTTTTCCTGTTTTACCATTTTCTGCAAGGCTTGGAGGTTATCAGTTAGGACCAACAGGTGCACGCACATGGAGTAAGGTACAAAGAGGTAACAGATCTTCGCCGCTGTCGAAAAGGAGGGTTCAAGCAACATGGTAAATGGATCAGAAAGAGTGGAGGTGGATCCCAAGCCAAGGGATATGTTAACCATGTGGGGCTTGGAAGTCACTGACCAAAATCTGATGGAGTTCATTGGTCTAGCTGGAATGTGGATCTCCAGAGGTTCGGGGAAGGAGAGGAAGCAAGGAGGGGTTCTGGTTACCAGGGTAGAAACCCTACTTGGCATGGAGAAGGTGTCATTGTTATCCTCTGAAAAACCAGCGGGAAGTCAGGAACAAGTTTTTTTTTTTTTTTTTTTTTTTTTTTTTTTTTTTTTTTTTTTTTTTTTTTTTTTTTTTTTTTTTTTTTTTTTTTTTTTTTTTTTTTTCTGGAGCGTAAGAAAAATATCAGTCGGTTAGCGACAAACTCTACGAATCACATCGGCCTTTTCTTTGGACAGGGGGCCTTGAGGACATTGTCTATAGTTTCACTTCTTGGAAAAATCAGGGGAAGTTTACAGGTTTTACAGGACTGGAAAGGGGCTCATCGGCTTTGGTGACGACCATAGGTGGAGCAACGGAGGTTTTGGGGGCGCACAGACCACCGAGAACTTCGGGGGAAAGGGAGAAGAGAATTTAGGGTTTCCTACGAGGGAAGGGTTTGGGAAGTATAGCGGATGTTATCTCTAAAGAGAGGTCGGAGTGGAAAAACATCTAGAGAAGGGAGGAGGGGCCCATAGCAGCAGGGAGTCTTCTAGGACTAGGCTAGAGCCAGGACTCCCACAAGGAAATTTCGTAGCACAACGAAAGGATTTTGGAAGGGCTCACTTCGGACTTGATAGGAAAAACTGGAGTCCCTTATAAAAGGGAGGAGGAACCAAGGGCTAATCCCACTACTTAAGTGAAAATTATCGACCAGCGAGGGTGTCCAGACATAGAGAATGCAGGGGGCTCAGATAGCCCAAGGGGCATAAAGAAAAAAGTGAAAGCGGTCAGGAGGAAGGAAAAAATCCAAAATTTAGTCTTAGGGATAGACATCTTGGTTGACAAAGCGATGGAGACTGCGAATCTTCCCCTGGTAGGGAGAGCTAAAGGGAAGAAACTATCAACAAGCTACATCAAGGAATGGGTGACAAAGGCATGGATGGAAGCCCCTGATCCGAGATTTGAAGTGGTTAATTTAACAAATGGTTGGTTTATGATAAAATTCAAGAGAAAGGAATCCGTCAAATGGGTGCTAGAAAGGAATTGGGGCTTCGACCAAGCTCCAATCTTGTTCAAGTCGTGGAGTCCTCTATTCGATGCACAGAGATAAAAGGTCATTGATCTTCCAATTTGGGTAAGGCTCTTGGGTCTCTCGCATCCCTTATGGACAGAGAATGTCTTCAGGGAGATAGGGAATGAACTTGGGCACTTTTTAGAGGCATATATGTCTTTTAAACAGACTGGGGAGAAAGAATTGCAAGAATTTTGGTGCGACTAAATCCCATAGATGGATTATCAGAAGAAATTCAACTCTAGTATCATGACTGGTCTTTCATCCAGGCGCTGTACTATGAGAAATTTCCCTTCCGATGTCACAGATGCCACCAATATAGAAATCCGGCGAAGTAATTTCTACTGATTATCAGAAGAAGGAAGAAGCACTACAAGGGTAATAATAAGCCAGAGAAGGAATATCCGACTCCGGTGGGTAGGCCATCCTCAAAGACAGAAAATGGTAATCAAGGAGGGGTTCCTTCTCAAAGGGCAGTGGAAGGGGACGAGAACATGTTGATGGAAGAAGCGGCCGATCAAGCTTAGGCGATGGAGGAGGATCTTTGTCAGCACACGATCCAGGAAGATTTAGAGGCCTCAATAGTTCCAATGAAAGAGGGTACTTCCTTTGATCCCACTCCCTCTCTTTCTGTTTCTGTTTCAGATTGTATGGCTATTTTTCTGGGGCCTGGTCCTTCCACACCTTCCCAATATAATTCGATACAATCACATGAAATCAATGTAAGTGAATAGCTAGATAGTATCATCACCTATATCCCTGACCTAAAACTGGACCTGCACCCTCCAATATTTCTTGATTTTCCAATTCCTAAAAAATAGGAAAGTGAGAGAATCCCATACAATCACAGACCTCGTGATAAGAAAGAAAACCAGATGGAGGTGATTGGGGGATTGGGGATTTTTAGGGATCCCCTACCGGGACCAAAGAAGAGGGGTAGGAAATCAAATTTATCCAAAGCCCAGATGAGATCCAAACTGGACATAGCCGATGGAAAGCAGAAACTATTAACCGGGGTACTTAGAGCAATGAACGACCCAGAGATGGTGAAAAAATGATTATTTTGTCCTTCAATTTTTGAGGATTGGCTAGTAAACCCAAAAAACTAGCCCTCAAGGCACTTATTAATAAATATGGGCTGGATATTATTATGCTCCAAGATACTCTGGGAGCTGGAGAAGATTTCTTGCTGACTTTAGCAAAGATATGTCTGATTTGGTATTTTCAGTGCTTGGACGCTAAAGGTAGGTCAGGGGGTTTAGCCATAGGTTTCATGGAAGGAAATATTAAGTTGATCAACACTTGGGGTATGGATCAGGTACTGGCACTTGAAGTATATTCCTCTAAAGTTTGCCCTAATCTCCTCTTTATAAACATCTACGAGCCATGCTAGGACCGGATGCACTTTTGAAATGATTTATGGGCTAAATCCTTCATGGGCAGCTTAAACCTCATCATAGGTGGAGACCTTAACTTTTCAATAGGGCAGGCAGAAACTTAGGGACCTAATGCTCGATCAAATCCCTTGTCATACTTCTTCTCTTCGAAAATCATTGATGGCAAGCTGATAGAATTAATTCCCCTTAAGATGAGGCCTACTTGGCGGAACATAAGAGTTGGTGAAGCTAGAGTAGCAAAGAGGCTAGATAGATTTTTTATCAAAGAGGAGCTTGTGGACAACATTTCGATGATTCAACAATGGGTTGGAGAAGGGGGGGAATTGGATCATCACCCTATCCTCTTGGAAAGTAAAGTATCAAATTCCAAACCATGTTCTCCATTCAAATTCAACCTGGGATGGCTCAAGGAGGAATATTTCAATTCCCTCTTCAAGGAGACATGGATCGCAATGGGAACTGAGGATAAACATATCAAACTAGGCTCTTTCTTGGAAAACCTCAAAAGAATGAAGAAAGCCACAATTGATTGGGCAAAAAAGAAGAAAGCAACAGAGGAGTAATGACTAAAATGGATAGGTGAGGAGTTGGTCAGACTAGAATGTCTAGAAGAAGATGGGTATGAAACCTTGGAAAAAAGGGATTGCATTAAAACCCTAGAGGTTGAAAGAAGGAAGATACTCCTGGGACGGGAGGAACAGTGGAGGAAAAAGAGCAGGGCTATATGGTTGTTTGCTGGTGATGAAAACTCAAAGCTCTTCCACAAGTATGAAAAAGGGTGGAAGAGCATAAATACAATATGGGGGATGAGAACGAAGGATGATAGGACTGTAAAATCCTTCAAGGACCTTGCTTCCATGGGAAAGAATTAATTTAGGAACCTCTACAAAGCCCCTGTGGAAACTACTATTGCAGAAGTAGTGAAGGTGGCTCAACTCTTCCCAAGGTATGTCGAAGAAGAGGAAAATGAGATGCTTACAAACCCGATGTCAAAGGAGGAAGTGGAAGGAGTCCTAAAAGCAATGCAAAAGGATAAGAGCCCTGGGCCAGGCAGGTGGAGAGTGGAATTCTACCAACATTTCTTTGAATCATTGGGGGAGGACATTACAGCTGTGGTGGAAGAATAAAGGATAAAGGGGCTATTTTCGAACCCTTGAACTCGACATTCATTGCTCAAATTCCCAAACTGGATGAGACTGGCTCTTTTGGTGATTTCCATCCCATCTCTCTTTGTAACTGTGTTTACAAAATCATTGGTAAGGTTATAGTTGTGAGGTTAAAACCGATCCTCTCCAAGAATATCTTGAAGGAACAATTTGGTTTTCTGGAGGGAAGATAGATCCACGAAGCAATTGGAGTAGCCCAAGAAGTCATGCATAGTATGAAAAGGTACATGAGGAAAGGGTTGATCATAAAGATTGATTTATCAAAGGCTTATGACAAAATAATTTGGATATATATCAGATTGCTGCTGACACATCTAGGTTTCCACTATGACTTCATCAACTGGGTGATGGGATGTATTAATGACATAAGCTTTGTAGTTTTGATCAATGGGGCAACATCCCCTTTTTTCAAGAGTGAAAGAGGGTTGCGCTAGGGGTGCCCTCTCTCACCATTACTTTTCCTGTTGGTGTTAGAAGGACTAAGCCAAATGTTGGTGGAAGCGAAAAGGAAAGGGGACATCAAAGGCATATAAGTTGCTACAAATCTACACATTACACACCTGTTGTTTGTGGATGATATCCTTCTGTTCAGTGATGTAAATAGAAGGGACATCTCTCATATTAAGTCCTCCCTGGATCTCTTTCTTATTGCCACGGGTATGAGTATTAACGTCCAAAAGTCCTCCATTATAGTAGAAGGCCTCTTGGGAGAGGAATCCAGGAGAATCGTAGGTAGACTTCCCTTTGAACTAAAGCAGATGAGTGAGAGCTTTAGATACCTCGGGTTTCACCTCAAGCCCGATTCATACAAATCCATAGACAGGCTATGGATGGTGGCGAAAATTGAAAAAAGAAGAAGTAAAAATCTTGAGTTATAAGTGGTTGTCAAGAGCAGGCAGGCTGGTCTTAATCAAGTCATTTTTAATGGCTATCCCGGTCTTCTAGGCCATGCTCTCTTGGATGCCTAAAGGAGTAATGGAGAGGATCTAGAAAATCTGTAGAAAATTCTTATGGGCTGGCTCAAAGGAGGAAGCAATGCTCCCATGTGTGGCATCAGAGAGGATTGCAAGACCAAAAGATTGGGGGGGCCGGGGTATAAAGGAGCTCCCCTCCTTTGTGTCATCTTTAGTAGCTAAAATCGGATGGAACATACTGTCAAAGGATTCCCTTTGGACCTCGGTTATGAAAAGGAAATACATTGACCCGATGCCACTACTCGATTGGCTTCATACCACCATTAAAAATTCCCCCCATGACTCGGTGATGTGGAGGGCCATTTTGGGGTCTATAAAGATCATTGAGGAAGGTATGGTTTGGCAGGTAGGAAATGGCCAACAGGTTCGAATAGGATTGGATCCTTGGGTGGGGTGCAACGCTGGGTACTCACTATCTGAAGGTCCAAGGAATCACTTATCTAACAAAGGGTTATTTTTCCTGAACCAAATTGAAAAAGAAGGTGCTTCAACGCTATGGAAGCAAGGGTGGATGACAAGAGAAGAACTACAGTTGGAGCCACAATGGATCGAGGCATGGTATCACTATACAAACGAATTGACAAGATCAATTTTTTGTCTCCGAGATAGGCCAGACGAACTCTGGTGGGTACATGCCCTATCAGGCAAATATTCACCAAAGTTTGGATACGCCGACCTCATGTCCAAGAAGGGGTGGGAGAACCCGGAAATATGGGCCAAACTAATTTGGAAACTAAAATTCCCCACCAAAAGGCGTCAATTCATCTGGTGTATTATGAAAAATAAAGCCCCTACTTGGGAAAACATACAAAAAAGGAAGAAGGAAGGGCCAGGAAGATGCCCCCTCTGCAAATCCACATTTGAAATTGTCCCTCACCTCTTCATTCACTGCTCTTTCAGTAAATCGAATCTCTGCACTCTTATTCCAGATATTGGCATCCCATTGGTTCATTTTATTAGCTGACAATTTTGTGTATCAAGTTGTTCTACAAAATCATTGTGGTTTCTGCTGCAGCAGTTGCCAGCACTGCAGCTGGGACTCGCTTGCATTTGCGAGTTTATAGTGTAATTTTCATGGGTCAATGCAGTGAGGATAACTGCATTCACTGGAGGAATGTATGGTTGAATTGACGTTCTTCGCAATCACACAACAATTGGAGCTTCATTAGACATTGGAACGACGATATGGAGCTGAGTGCCAGAGACAGAGTCATATGCCAATGGGTAGTTTCACGACAACCGTTGCACAGTTAAACACAGGCATTGGAGGGGAAAATAGGGGGAGCAGAAGATTTTTACAGAGTAGTCGGAAACTGGGAGTTTCAGAGCCCATTAGAAACCGAGGCATGTGTTAATCCCGCAGAACAAAAAGAAAGCCTGCACATGTGAGTCCCGGTGCCATTAGAAATCGCTGTAACAAAGCGGAAGAGTTTGGCGGATTTTTCAGGATTGGCGCGAGAACGCAAGGAATGGCGCGAGAACGAAAGCCATTCCCGCGCCATCTTTTTGCCTCGCGTCGATTTTATTTAGGCGCGGCCGATCAGTGTTCAGGTAGCGCCAGTCTGCGTTAGACTGCGTTTAAAATCTTTAAGAGGCGTTTTTATGAGTTTTGTTAAACGGTTTTAGTTAGCATGTTGGTTCAGGGCAGAACTTCATCTTACAGCTGAAATTCTTCCATGATATGCTTCAGCCGATCTGTGCTTGAACTTCGACCATTCGGCTTTTCCGGTGGTTATTTCTTTTAATAACCTGCCGGTTTTTCATATCTTTCTTTCCTGGACTGGTAGAAGCCGGATTTCGATTTTTGAATACTCTTCTCAGGGGAGGTGGAGACTTGTCCAGTCCTTGCTCAGGTGATAGTGGGCGGCGGAATAATCTTTGATACGTGCTGGAAGAGACCGTTCTGAGCTTTTCACCGATTGATGTCCTTTTCTAGTCGTGCCGAAGACGGTAGAAAAGCTACATGGGTGAACGGAAAGAGGATCGGTTGACACAAATCTTCTGATGAAGTAAATGCGACACGCTGGCTTATCCTTCTCAGTATCGTTTCAGCCGTCTTTGGTGATCGTTAGTCGATTAATTTATCATTTCCTGATCTCGATGATTTCCACATAAAGGCAGACATTGGCCGGAGGAGTGGTGTTTTAATTTATCCTCTTGCAGGTGGGGAGGTGTGACGTGGACCGTTCTGGTGGTCCCTGCCCCTTGGTGGGATAGGACACATTAGCCATGGGTTTGTCAGAGCTTATTATGGACCTTGATGCCGCTGTCAACGATGAGGCTCTCATTCATGCAGCGCAAGTGGCTGAGAAAGAATGCAGGGAGGGATTAGTACGGTCGTGGGTCGAGGTGAAGAACAATGACGTGGTGTTGCCCTTGGGGACTTTTCAGCAGGAGCTAGAGTCTGGTTTAAGCCATAAGCCGCGGAAGGAACCTAAGGCTTTCAAACCATCGGAAGAATGCCGACTTCTGACCTTTGGCACAGACATTTTGTGGGAGCGGGTAGTCACCTTATCTCAGAGGGCTGTTATAGGAAGGTGGCAGTTCGAAAGATACTGTAAAACAAACAAGATGGAGTGGCTGTTAAAGCGATGGGAAGACCTTTTAGGTTACTGTCCAGAGGTGAATAAGCTATAAGCGGGGTGGTTATGTTTTGTTTTGAAAAAGGAGGAAGATGTAAGTTTAGTCTTGGGCCGGACGTGGGTACAGGGCAGGAGTTTTATAACAATGCACCGATGGGACGCTAGTTTCCATCCCATTTCTAATGCACCAGTGAATCATGTAATGTGGGTTAGATTGCATGGATTGCCTCTGATTTACTGGACTTTCAAAGCTCTGAAGGCGATTTGGGATTGTTTAGGAACATGTAGATATGCAGACCCTAAGAGCCATGAGGCTTTCGATAAGCGAACGGCCTGGATTCTGGTTGAGATCCCATTCGCTGGTGGCTTACAGTCGGAGATAAAGCTCCAATGGGATGGAACGGTGCACAGACAGGCGCTCGACTATTGGAACATCCCATTTCGATGCTTTCAGTGTCATGAGCCTGGTCATCTTAGAAGGGACTGTTCGGCATGGAAAATGAAGGGTCGAAAGCTAAGAGAAGATCTGTCTTCGTTGGAGCGGTTGAATGCTGACAATCCAATCTATCCGGATGTTGATTTGTCGTCGGGTAAGCATTTTCAGCCCTCTTCTAGTATCTCCGCTCTGGATTCTCGTATCCATGATGATAGGGATCACAGTAATGTTATTGAAGGGGTTAATGCTTTAATTGTTTCGGATAATGAGCTTTTAGGATTGTGGAATGGGCGTATGATGAGATCGGATCCTAAGAATCCGGGGGCGCTGGGCAAATGTGATGCGTTGTTGAATGGGTCTTTATCCTCGCTTCCTGCCACCCCGGTTGAAGCTGTGGCTGGAGGGGTTTGGGACCCCAAACACTCTCCCTTAGAGTTGTCTCCAAACCAACCGGGGATTCTAGTCGGACCACAGGGATCTTTGTCCAAACCACGTCTTGTTATCCCGGGTGATGACGGGCTTTGCGACCCGGGGAAGTTTGATGGGAGAAGCCTGGTGGGGGATCACATGTCTGAAAAGCTTCTGTCGGATGGGGATTCCCCAAGGAACTCTGTGGGGACCGACCTAGAATTCTTGCTTGCAAACCCTGAGGCCGGTTTAGTTCCTTTAACTGTTCATTCAGCTTTCTCCCCGATACGTGACATTGTAAGTCCTCCATCCCGGAAAAATGTCACCATCCGTCGAGGAAGGGGGAAACAGAAAAAGATTTCCAATCTTTTCCCAGATCCGGGACTAAATGCAGATAAATTCCGTAACGTTCCTGTGGCTCAGGCTGTCGGGCGGGTTCTTAGAGCAATTACCCCCGCAGATGTGTTGCCTTGATGAAGCTGGTCTCTCTGAACATTCGGGGTCTGGGGGGGCATGCAAAATTTCTATCCCTGAGGAATTTTTTGTTAAGCATTAAGCCTGATATTTTTTTGGTTCAAGAAACTATGTCTGATGCGGTTCGTGCATCTGCTTTTCTGCGACCTCTGTTTCCTGATTGGTCATTGGTGGCGACTGACGCAATCGGTTTATCGGGTGGCTGTGCAGTCATGTGGAACCCAAGCATTTTTGAGCTTACTGCGTTTGGTTTTCCTGGAGGCATAGTTTTAACCGGTTTTTGTAGGGGTTTCAAACCCCGCCTTCACTTTCTTAATATCTATGCTCCGTATAATAATAAGTTGTTTTTCTGGCAACATTTGGAGGACTGTGGCTTTTTTATGCTGAGAAATCTCATTCTGGCAGGGGATTTCAACTGCTCATTTTCTTCTGATCATATTTGGGGAAACAAAGGGAGGTTAGATCCTCGTGATGGAGACATAAAGGAGTTGCTGACAAACTCAGATTTAATTGATATCCCATTGACTACAAATTTTCCAACATGGATAAATGGGAGGAAAGGCCCGGATTTTATTGGGAAGCGGATTGACAGAGTCTTGATCAGTATGGATTTTAGGAGGGCTATCAGGAATCTGGATGTGGAGGTTGCAGACCTGACGATTTCTGATCATAGACCTCTGCTCATGACTTGGGACCTAGAGGAGAAGGTATATGGTTATCCTTTTAAATTCAACAGAATGTGGCTTCAAGATGCAGATTTCATTAAGCTGGTGCAGGGGTATTTAGCAGCGAATTTTAGAAGGCCAGGTATATCAGCCACTGAACATCTCACAAGTACTTTAAATGGACTTAAAAAGGAGGTCCGAGGATGGAACCGTAGAAAGAAAAGGGAGCACAAGCTGAGAGCCAGACATATTATTGCAGAAAGGGCGAGAATTTACTCTGAGGTGGCAGATTGGTTGTCAAAATGACAACTACTGGGAGGATCTGAAAAATTTGGAGGCTGAATATAGGAATATCCTTCTGAAAGAAGAGGCAGATTGGAGATTAAAAAGCAGGGCTGTTTGGCTAAAGGCGGGCGATAAAAATTCCAAATTTTTCCATAAGTTAGCCTCGGGTAGAAGGCGGGATAATGCAATCTGGAAAATTAAAGAAAGGGGTGAAACTCTCTATAGGAACTCCGAGATCAAGAAAGCGGCTGTTGACTATTTTCAATCACTTTTTGCAAAATCAGATACAATATTGGCTGAGGACCACATGGAAATGATAGCAGAATACCCGGTGATGTTTAATGAAGCAGACAACAGGAATCTCTTGGAACCGGTGTCTTGTGAAGAGGTAAGGGGGATCCTAAGCTCTTTCTCCACTGACAAAAGTCCGGGCCCGGACGGCTGGACTCCAGATTTCTTTTTACATTTTATTGATGATTTCATTCAGGATCTAATGGAGATGGTGGAGGAGGTGAGGACTACAGGGCAGATCCAGGGGGCTGTAAATTCTACTTTTCTTGTTCTTATCCCAAAAAGATCGGGGAAGCTAGGCTTTGATGATTATCGTCCTATTTCGCTGTGCAATACGCTTTATAAGATAATATCCAAAGTCTTGGCACAGAGATTGAAAGGAAATCTATCCAGGTTTATTTGCCCGGAACAATTTGGGTTTCTCAAGGATAGGAATATTCATGATGCAGTTGGACTGACCCAAGAGGTAATCCATTCTATTGGGCTCAAAAAGATGGACGCTGCTGTCATGAAGATCGATTTGAGTAAAGCTTATGATTGGGTGGATTGGATATTCTTGAGACTGGTGCTTCATAGGATCGGTCTGGATACAAGAGCAGTGGCTTGGATTATGGGCTGTGTTTCTAGGGTATCCATGGCCATCATTATCAATGGTTCTGCCACCAAATTCTTTATGACTGGGAGGGGTTTAAGACAAGGATGCGCCCTGTCCCCTTTGCTTTTCATCTTGGTTATAGATGCTCTGAGTCGGCGGATTAGCAGGGCAGGAAATCTGAACATGTTCAGGGGGATAAAGATCAGTCCACATCTAAAGCCTACTCACAGTCTATTTGTGGATGATATCTTAATTTTTGGTATGCTGGTCCTTAATGGGTGGGTGACTCTGAAAGAGATTTTCTCAGTTTTCTGTAAGGCAACAGGTATGGTCATTAGTGAAGCTAAATCCTGTATCTACTATGCGGGAGGATGTGAGAGGTTAAAGGAAGAGATGGCCATGATGTTTGGTTTTAATAGTGGGTCTCTTTATGATGGAATTACATACTTGGGTTTTCATATGAAGGTAAGTAGCTACACGACAGAGGACTGGAGTTGGCTACTACAAAATTATGATAAGAAATTAAATGTGTGGTATAATAAATGGCTGTCAAAGGGTGGAAGATTAATCCTGTCACAAGCTGTGCTACAACAGTTACATGTTTACTGGGGACACTTGTATACTATACCAAAGAAGATTAGGACAGAGATCCGAAAATTGATGGCTAACTTCATTTGGGGGGGCAGAGAAAAGAAAAAGGGCATTCATTTGGCAAGGTGGGATCAGTTAACATGCCCAAAGGATGGAGGGGGATGGGGGCTATTGGATTTGGGACATTTTAGCAACTCTCTTCTGCTGAAGTCCATGTGGAGAAGCCTCCATTCCGGAGGAACTTGGCAGGATGTCATTAATCACAAATATTTGGGAGGAGCTTCTTTAGAGGACCTGTTTGTCTTGGGATGGAATTTTAGGAGAGATAGTTCTGCTATTTGGAAGGGATTTGGCAAATTATGGCCGGTTTTAAAACAACACCTGATGTGGCAGTTTGGCAACGGAAACAAAATCTTGGTTGGGAGCATTAATATGATGGGAATCTGGAAAAATTTTCATTTTCCGGAAGGCTTGAAGCTTTTCTTAAACCAGAAAGGGATCTTTTACCTAAGCCAATTAATTGTTGAGTGGAAGGGTGATATCCCAATTTGGAAGGAAAAGGAGAACCTTGGTCTCTTTGGTTGCTGGGGTGTAGCATGGGATGCTTTCTTAACCATGCTAAGAAGGCAGGGCATATGCAAAATGCGTGAAGGGGACTTTCTTAGATGGGCAGACTCTAAACTTGATAAGGGGCCGAGAGTAAATGAAATTTACAGTTCTCTCATAGAACAAAAGCTGGAAATGGTTCATGACTGTTGGTTTGGGATCTTATGGAAGGTAGATGTTCCTGTAAAAATGATTATTTTCCTATGGCTGGTAATGAATGACAAAAACTTGACCTGGAGGAACCTACAGCGAAAGGGATGGCAAGGGCCTAGTTTTTGTATCCTATGTGGAGCAAATGAAGAAGATAATAAGCACCTATTTTACTTCTGTCCATTTGCGATAGAGACCAGTCAACTTCTTATTGAATGTTTAAAAATTCAGATCCCACAATTTGAAGGCACGAAGGATTGTTTGCAATGGTGGATGCAAAGGGGAAAAAGTTTGTGGCCAATTCCGATCCTTTTTCATTGGCATCTATGGTGTGGGAGAAACAAGAAAATTTTTGAGGGTCGATGCGTGAATCCGGCAGACATTGCAAACAAAATATATATAGAATGGGCCAGCATAAGTCGAATGGAGAAGTCCACTAAAGATCTATCAAAAAGACTTATTCCATTTCAGTTTCAATATCCAGTGGGATATTTTGATGGTGCGTCTCAGAATTCTTTATGTGGTTGTGGAGTTTGGCTGCGTATTTCTACAGGATGTCATTATAAATTGTTCTGGAATGGTGGATTTGGGACAAATATGAAAGCGGAAATAATGGCTTTATGGGGCCTTATGTGGTGGGCTTCTTTTCTTGGCGAAGAACACATCTGGATCGTGGGTGATTCAAAGGTCCTGATAGACCACCTGAATCACAATGCAATTATTAACTTGGGCCCGCTCTCTCATTGGCTCCGCAGAATTGAGATTTTAAAATCAGCTTTTACAGGTATTAATTCTCAGCATATTTATCGGGAAAAGAACACTGTTGCAGATTATTTATCAAAGCAAGGGTTGAAGGATGCCTCTGGAAAGATGAACTACCAGCTTTTTAATGCACAAGGTCTTCAAGCGGAGGGCTCTGTCTCGATCATTTAAGAGCTGTGTGATCTTGGAAGGCTGTATTATTAGTATACAGTGTTTACTTAGTAGTTATTTCTTCAGTAAAACATTGTTGTTTCTTTTTGTTAGAGCTAGGCAGAAGAATTTCTTTCTGTCTTTTTCTGGGCCTTTCTGGGGGCGTGGTATACAGTCTTAGTTTCAAGGGAGTGGAAGTTCATTGTTATACAAGTGGCGAAAGTCTTTGTTTTGGTTGTTCCTGGTACATTATATAAACCAGGGTATTTTTCATACTGAAAAAAGATTCGATCGCACTAGATTGACTCGTTTCATTTATAGACTCTATCTATTTTGACCAGATCAAGAAAGGGAATATTATATTTGATAAGCAGTTGTGCATGTCAGTTATAAGGATTTCTATGTTAATTGTATTGGCATGTATCATTTCATGGTTATTAATAAAATAAGTGGCTGCAATTTCTAGGTAAATTTGTGTTATGTATTGTGGTAATTTTGATTTTCAGATATTTTTACGGTAAATGCATGTGTTTTAACTATATTTGAAAATTAATGTGAAGAAAATGTTAATAGAACATTATAATGATCCAAATCCCTTTATATTTTCTCTGTTTGAGATCTTACAGTGGTATCCGAGTTGTACATCCTATCAGCGTGAGAGTTTATTACAAATCAACTTTGGGAATATTGGGGGTTTCAAAGAGACTAGTGTTCAGTGCTACTCCATAATCACCTTAGCTAGAATTTTGACAAATCTTCGCAATTTTGGTGGTTCTCTATAAGCACCCTAATTAGCTCATTATTATCAATTTTTCTGGAGTTTATTACTCTCTAAATTATCTTTGAAAAAGCTATCATGACTTCCATTTTTGTGGAAAAAATATTTTTTAGAGTGAAAATAATTTTTTGTTCCAATTATTTATTCAAAGCAAATTATTTCTTTCTTTTTTAAAAGGCCGAAAATTAAAATCATTTAATAAAGGGTCAAATATCACTTTGCTAAATATTTTCTAATTTTTTGCCAAGGTTTATTAAAAGAAGGTGGAAATTTAAAAGGGTCAAATATCATTATTTTATTTCCAACTGAAAAGTATTTGAAATTTTTTTCTTTGGGAAGGAAAATTACATGATTATTTAGGGGCAAAGTCCAACTTTTAGGTAAGCCGAGAAATTATTTGGGAGAAACAAAGAAATTATACAACGCGAGAAGAAGTCCAGAAGTATCATTGTGATACCGAATTTTGAATTAACTTGTAGGGCTGCCCGAATGCCAAGATCTGGTGCGATGGGAAATGCCTGAACCAAAAACTGAAAATTAGTATATATATATTTCCCAAATTGAGGACGAACACCCTTGATTTGGGTGCAATTGGTGATCGATCTGTTTTTTTCTGTAACTTTCTTTCTGTATAGGGTGTGCGTTGTTCAAAAGTGTGCATTGTGCACAATGAAATCGATGCAGCAAAGGTGGAGGTGAAGGTAAAAATTCTTGGGCATTGACTGCTAATTTGGTGTGTCCACATTTATTGTGCCAAATTCCAGTCATGATAGGTGGAAACGAATTGCACATGGCCAATTTGGCCACTCAACCCTGCATCAGAGGAATTGCAACGTTTGTCAAAATTATTCAGAGTTGGGGGTAATTTTGGAGCATCTCCAATTTCCTCATTAAAATTTAAGAAAAGTTCAGTCATCTTCATTTGGGCGTGTTAGTTAAGTAATTGGCAGGAAAAAACAGCATATCATACCACCAATCAAATTCGAGGCATTATTATTTGCGCAGGTTGTGTTTCCTTGGTTGATGGACCGAAAACGTTTATTCAGAGGATCCATGTTCTTGAAGAATTTCCCGTGCTTATTGAAGGATCATGTTTGCAGTTATAGAAATCATAACAGATTAATTCCGTGAGTTGAAAACCTGTGCACAACTGTTGGAAGGTTTAAATCCCTAGATTGGAGGCAAAAGTCAAATCTGAACCATATAGAGTCTGAATCCTGTGAAAATTTCAATCCTGAAATTCTATTGCAGCGATAGATTTATTTCTCCTATTTAATTCATGATAAGTTATTTATAGAATTGTTTCAGTGAATTTTGAAATAAATACTACTGCAGTAATCACTCAAGTACATATAGAGAATAAAACAATAAAATTCAAGCACAAAAATCAACCACAATAACACAATTATTTTTGGATAATTTTTCCCAGAAAAATCCAATGTGGGAAAACTGGTGCAATGAGGGTTTATATATTAATCTTCAGCGGTGAATTCTTTACAAGGAAAGATTGGCTGAAACCACTGAGAAACTTCTCGAGATACACCTGAGATAATTATTTTGCGGACTTCCGGAAAATTTCTGACACCTGAGGGACTCACGGGCCCCCCTACATCACTTTGCGTCACTCCTGCTTGCCTCTCTACAAAGAGCTAGCTTGAGGCTCCATCACTACGTTGTGAGGCCTCTGCACTACTCCTGAGTGTTTTCTGCCTACCCTTCTGCGTCCTGACACTTTTGATGCCCTCTTCTTCCTCTGCCTTGCAAATCTTCCTGTGAAATCAAATTATATTCCTTCATAATCAACTTCCCTCGGGTTACTGAATGTTTTCTCCGCTTGCTTTCCAAATAGCCTTGAATTATTTTTTATAATATCTTCATTGACGAATCAACGACCCAAATTAGAAGTCTAATCAATGGCTAAGATTAAAACTTGACTTGATCTTCGTTCTCTAGAAGATTCACACTTTTTTTTATTAATTCCCTTTAATTATTTAATTTCCCTAAGTTTAGACTTAGGGTCATTAAAATAATTAATTATTTTAATAAAACATAAACTGAGTGGAATTACCACGAACAATTTATGGGTTCTTTAGAATACTGGTGTCCAAGCCTCCTCACAAATTTTGAGACTTAGATCACTTTTCGGTGCTACAAAAATTAACACTCCCTCTTAGCAAGGAAAGTATTCTAGCAATTTTCTTGCTGCATACTGCTCTGTCTTTGAAGCGCCCTCTGCGCTGCTGATGCCTTGCCTGCTGCTACCCCTCATCGGTTGCGTTGCTGCCCTCGGTACTATTGCCCATGATTCTGCCATAGTCACTACCTAATCTGTACTGCAACTCCCTCTTAAATCTGCACCTCGCCACTTCTGTCACTGAAATGGATTCTTCTCTCTGAAGTAAACAAATTTTTTCTTTCCTAGAGGCTTAGTGATAATGTTCGCCACCTGTTCTCCTATCGGAGTGTACTGCAACTGTACAACTCCCTACTGGACACAGTCTCCGATGAAATGACACCTGATGTCAATGTGCTTCAACCGATCATGAAACACAGGGTTTTTAGAGAGCTTGATGCAACTTTGATTATCACATAGAATGTTGGTCGCTTCCATATTTTCCTTGAGTAGATTCACAAGTATCTTTCTAAGCCATATGACCTCACACGAAGTAGTGCTTGCTGCCATATATTCTGCCTTAGCTGAGCTAGCCATGGATTTCTGTTTCCTACTGCAACAGGAAGTCATTCCTGATCCAAAATTGAAATAGTACCAACTGGTACTTTTCTGATCTACTGGGCTTCCAACCTAATCTGTGTTAGTGAATCCACTCAATTTGATGTCATTTCCTCGAGTGTACCTCAATGAAAGCTCAACTATTCCCTGTAGATATTTGAGAACATGCTTGGATGTTGCCCAATGTGCCCTCCTAGGTTCCACCATGAACTGACTGAGAGTGTCGAAAGCATAACAAATGTTTGGCCTAATGTTGACCAGTTACATCAGGCACCCTATGAGATGCCTATACAAGGTAGGATCAGCTTCATCATCTTCAGACGTATCAATATTCTTCCAGTTGGTTATCGTTGAAGTAGCACTGGGTCTACAATCCTACATCTGGAATCTCTTCAAGATTTTTGTAGCATATCTCCCTTGACCCAGGAATATCTCACCCTTCTACTTCCAAACTTCCAACCATGGAAAATAATGCATCAACCCAAGATCCTTCATGTTGAATTTTGCAGCTAAATTCTCCTTGCAGTCCTTGATGATCCTATATGATCCTGTTAGGAATATATCATCTACGTACAACACTATTATCAGAGGCTCATCCCCTACTCTCAAATAGCATAGATTAGGATCTGCATCACTCTTAACAAATCCCATTTTTTGCAAGCAGCCATCAATTCAACCATACAAGCTCTAGGGGCTTGCTCAAGTCAATACAACGCTTTATTAAGCCTACACACATGAGTCTTCTGCTCATGCATTTCAAAGCCCTCTTGTTTTTCGATATATACTTCTTCTTCTATCACCCCATTCAAGAATGCAATCTTGACGTCCATCTAGTGAATCTCCCACCCAATATGTGCAGCAAGGGATATCACATATCTAATAGAAGTATATTTAGCCACGAGGGCGAAGGTATCTTCATAATCTTTCCCTTCCTTTTGAGCATACCTCTTTGCCACAAACCTGAATTTATATTTTTATACGCTGTCATCTGCAGCATATTTGATCTTGTAGATCCATCTCAAACCCACAACTAAACTGTCTTGAGGCCTAGGAACCACTTCCCAGACATAATTTGTCATGATGGAACTGTAGTCTTCCACCATTGCATCTACCCACACCTGATGATGAGCTGCCTCTTGAAAACTAGAGGGTTCCCCAACCTGGGCTACCAAGGATTGGTATCTGTCTAATATGCAAAATATTATTCCCAACCTTTGTTGAAGAAGGTTTATTTTGAGGTTTTAATTATTTGCAGGAGAATATATTCTACACCAACTGTTTTTGCATTGGGTTATTATTTTATCCACTATTATTTGTAGGTTTTCAATTTCCTTATGGTGGTTGAAGATTTATCATTTGTTTTTACTGAAAAATCAAGCCTAGGATAAATTGATTTCTCAAGGGGGTGTAAATCGATTTGATTGAAGAAACTGAGGAGAGAGAAGGAAGATTAAGTATTGAGATCCTTTTATGCCAAGCCATAATGTCATCACTTTACTTTTGGAAATGCCATAGGAATCAACATAGTAATACATCAACTAGTCCTTTTGGCTCAATACTTCCGTGGATCAAAAATGACGATAAGCTACAAATCATAAGCAAGAGAAGAAAAACATGCCTTTCTCTTGAAAGGTTTATGCTATCCTTCAAAAATCAAAGGATATTTGGAAGGACAATGTAAAAAACAAGTGTCTCTTTGAACTTGCATCCAAATTGCAGGGTACAAAGTCAGAAGATGTCCTCCTATGGTTGGACTCTTTAGACATCATTTTTTTCCTATACAACAATCAGATTGAAAAGGGTCAAGCTGGGCCTTGAAGCCATCCATTATTGTTTGATACAACCTAGGTTCTTGGAGAATTCTTGTGAAAAGGCTAGATTCACACTCACCTCTTGTCTCAGTAAAATCCTAGGCTTAACAACAATGCTATTGCCCTATAATGATGACATCATGAGAAGGATTTTTTGGCTAATGGTAGAATTCTTCCAAGGGTTGGAAAAATTTAGATTTGGTATACTTATGCTGGATCCAGTGTGTAATGACTGGATCCTTCAGATGCTTCGATATTTCTGCAGAAGCATTACAACATCTCATCCAGGCTATGTCAAAACAGACATGCAACTGATATCGAAATTATCTATCATTTGGAAGAAGAATCTAATTGTATCACCTATTTCCTATGTACTAGCTGAGGGGCTGGTCAAAAATAACTTAAAGCTGCTTAGAAAGGAGTTGACCAAGGAGGAACTAACAAGGATTGGTGGAGACAACAAGAATGAACTAAGGAGGAAAGGTCTATTCTTTGAATGCAAGGGACCTTGGGCACTTAACCACTTATGCTCAAGTGTCATGAAGGAGATAACATGAACAGAGCACGAGGAGATACTTTACAACCATTCCGATGAGGATTCCTATACTATAGTTGAGTCCATTGATTTGTAGGAGAACATCCATGGAGGATACGATAAGTCAAGTAAAATTTCACCTGAGCAACAAAATGTTTTTGTGAGCACAAAATACCAAAGAAACAACATTCAAGGAGACTTACAGGGTGAGTTAGTAGTGATGGACCAACATGATGAACACTTAGAGGTGCATGGGTACGACATACATGATGAGCACTATAGACCATGATAATGGACCACAAATTGTTTCCACAAGTGGAGAAGGCCATGAAGAAGACATTCAGGGAGACTTGAATGAGGAGCCAATAGTAGTTAACTAGCATGATGAGCATGAAAATGAAGGGGAGCGTGACAAACACAGTATGCAGGATGAGCCATTTCTAGAGAGCCAGTCAAAGGCTCAAGTTGGAGCTATGACAATTGGGCATATGATGCAGACAAATATAGAGACATTGAACAGGGAACCAAAATTTCTAGAAGAATAATTTTAGGAAAATATTAAGCATTTCAAGACATATCTTATGATGTTGAATTAGAAAATCCGGACAGTCCGAGGTACCGTCTTACAACATAACAGGAAGAGAGAGGAGCTCGTGCCAAGTCAGTAGCCATTAGGGAAATTTTGAGGTCTAAAATGGGCCTCCTAAGAAAATTATAAAATAATAGTGGAAATAGTAAAATAAGATTTGATTACATCATCAAATATTAGAGGAAAAAAGAATAAACTACTTTTTCAACTTGTATTTTCAACTTATCTCCCAATTTTTTTACTCAAATTTCGAGCGGGAGTACTCGTTGGATGCAAAATTTAATTCCTCATCCAAGTACTACCCATGTTGAATACTTTCGATGGACCCTGCTACATGAAAAATATGATTGTAATCACGTTTTTTCATGTATTTCACATAGCAGAGTCTATTGAAAGTATGCAACAAGGGTACTCCTTAGATGAGGAATTAAATTTTGCATCCAACGAGTACTCCTGCGCGAAATTTGAGTAAAAACTTTCGGAGATAAGTTGAAAATATGAGTTGAAAAAGTAATTTTATTATTTTATTATTTTTTATTATTTTTACCTTTTTACTTAAAAAATGGTGAATCATCCCTCATGGTTGATATCATCATCTTCAATCGTATTGGTTCTTATAAAGTTTATTTTGGTTGTACATTTTTCTTAGGAGGCCCATTTTAGACCTCAAAATTCCCCTAATGCAAGTTGCCTAGTGTTGAGGAATGACTCAAGTCCCTCACAAGGCAGCAAGAGGAATCAAAGAGCAACCCTCTTTAGGGATAAATCGACAAGCCTTGTAACTTTATCAATCCACCTCTGTGCATTGAAGGAAAAGGGGAAATTTTTTCAATATGGATCTTATGGGAGCCTTCAAGATAGGTTTTACAGGTAGGCTAGGAATAAGCAATGGTCTGAAAACTTGTGGGAATTCCAATTAGGATCATAGTAGCGCAACATCAACATGGTGGGATTTTTTCTCGTGTGAGTATTTACACACCGGATACATGTCAAAAAATGCATTGGCATGAGATTATGAGTTGGTACCTGATTAATGAGATGATTCTTGGTAGGACATACTTAGCCAGGGACATAATACAATTATAGCCATGGCACATGGGCTATGAAGTTTGGTTATGGTGGCATTGGGATCCAGGAGGATCTCTTGATTGCAATTTGGGTTAGCGATTGGATTGGGATCTAGATGGCGGTTCACACACCAATGGATCTATTGGTGAGCAGTTGATTCAGAGGTTGATCTATGATTCAAGCATCGAGAGATCTATCCTTGATTGGGTGATACAGTGGAATTTTGTGATGGTTCAATCTTTCATATGGGACACTAGTATTGTTATTGTACTATTATGGATAGCCAAATTGGTAGACAAATGTGGATTTCTTGAGGGCAATCAATCTTGGGGTAGGAGGATTTGTAATATTCCTTTTTTTATGTGGTCAATATGGATGGTATTTACCCATGGTATTTGTCATGGTATTCACCCATGGTGTTGGCCCATGGTATTTTCCTTCCTTTTAGAGAAAAATCATAAATTAAAGGCTTCTAGAAAGTCCATCAAGATTAAAACAGGGGAGAGGAGCAAGGCATTTGGATCATCTTGAGTTTGTTTATATTTTTATGTATTAGTTGAGAACTTGAAGTGGTTAGTTCCAGCTAGATCCCTGGAAAAAAAACTTCATGATATATGTTTGGTGGATCCATCTAAGTGTTGAAATTCAACAAGAAAATTTCAACACCCATGCCTAGTGCATTAAGCAGTTACACCAGGGTGGGGCCCACAATGTTATTTTTGGGTGCATGTCTATTTTAGTTATCCCTTAATTAAGATGCACAATAAATGTAATCTATTCTCAATGATGACTTGAAATAGTTAACTGAAAGTGCTAAACTAAGTTAGCTAGTGGATTTCGAGTTAGAGGTAGTTGGTGGTGCATGCAGAGTAATTCTAGTTGTAATAGAGTTCGAAGTGTAGTGGTGCATTAGTTAATGTAGGTTGTAATCAATTTAACTCAGTTAAGTCAGTTAAACTCAGTTGTGATAGTTGTAACTAAATATACACTAGTGAGAGATCAAGTGAATTAAATATTAATTAATTCACAATTAGTGATCTCACATGCAATTGAGGATTTACTATTACTAGCTTCATGCATGTTAGATCCAGTGGATACCCAGTTGAGTTTTAGGTGAAAGGGAAGTTGACTATCAGTTGTAGCATTATTGGGTTGCACCCATGCAACCAAACACCCATTGGAGTGCCCATGATACTTGCGCAGTCAAGGAAGGAAAGTATTCCTATCTTTTAGGGATTTCATTCATCAGGGATTGTGAAAGCAAGGTAGGCTTTCTAGGGACTGAGAATTGGCTATGTTTTGGTAAATTTTGTTCATGACAGTGTGAGACAATTACCTGAGTATTGAAGGGATCTTGTGAGAAGATTTTTGTATGTCATTGTTTCATGATCCATGTTGAATATACAATAGAAGATAGTGGGGTTTTTAGCTATAAGCTTTCCATGGGAAATTATCTGTGTTGTGGTTGATTTGATTCTTCTTCATGTTCATGTGATTAGTGATTGTGTTTTTTATTCCGCAAGATATTTATAGAAGTGATTCAGTATTTAAATTTAGTACATTGTTATATCGGGTGAATCCAAGATATACATGCATGTTGTATAATTTCTACATGGTATTAGAGCACAGGAAATTGCAAAAGTGAAGTAGGAGTTGAGTTTGTGAGTCGATATAATTCGAAATTGCAGAAATACTTTATTGGTGCAAAAGCTGATTCAAGATTGAAATGGCTTTCAATGGCTTGAGGTTAGAGTATGCACTCGAGGTCAGCTCAAACTACATTTCTTGGAAGGACAGGATGGAGGCAGTACTTGAAGGAATTCATTGACAATGATGTTCCTAAACCCATTGTGACAGATGCTGCAAATCTTGATGGATGGAAAAATAAAGTGGCAAAGGCGAGGAGGATCCTGTTGGAGGGAGTACGAGGCCACATTGTCTCAAGCCTCCATGGTAAATCCACACCATATGCAATGTGGAAGGCTTTGACGAATATATTCAAAGCAGCAGCGACCATAGGAAATTGGAGCTCTAATATAAACTCAGGAAGATCAAGATGGAAAAGGGCGACACGATTCCAAAATATCTAACAAAGTTTGTCAAATGTCGGGATGAACTGGGGAGCATTCAAATAACAATCGTTGATGATTATTTGGTGAGATTTTCTCTCCTAGAACTTCCCAAGAGTTGGCACAGTTATCAATAATCTGTCAATGGAAGGGAAAATTTTCCAGATTGGGAATGACTGTGGTCGGATTTGGTGTAAGAGGAGTTTAGACGGAACACCGGAGATGGATCTTCATCAAAGAATGAAGATGAAGAGGATTTTTCTTTGGATGCCAAGGAGAGGAAGGGGAAGGGGAATAAATTCCATTCTAAATCTGAGTCTAAGAATGGCAAGAAGCAGGACATGTTCAAAGTGAAGGTTTTCACTATCACAGGCATGGGCCTTTTGCTACTAACTGTCCACAAAAGAAGAAGAACAAGAAGGTTGGAGGATCTGCAGCGGGTGAGGCCCTTGCCTTGCAATTTGAGCTTGACTTGTCATTGATCACATACATAGTTTCTAGTGCATTGGGATCTATGTGGTATTTGGATAGTGAGACTTATTTTCACATGACGGAAGACAAGGAACTTTTCAGTGACTTGGAGGAGAAGGATCTCCAGATGCATATTGAAATGGGTAATGACAGGCGGTACAATTCTACCGGGATTGGTACCATTACCTTCCAGAGGCAGTCAAGTAAACACTTTAAATTAAAATATATAATGCATGTACCAGGTCTAAATAAAAAATTAGTCTTAGTCCCAATGTTGGAGGAGATAGGCTATGATGTTGTTTTAGTGAAGGAAAATATTTCCTGCGACATAAAATAACAGGACAAGCCAAGAGGATAGGGATTCAAGTTAATAATATCTACAAGCTAGGTGTAGATGGCTATGCATCAATGATGGGCAAGGCAGATCAAGTGGTGAGCCGGGATGAGGGTGAATTATGGCACATAATGTTGGGCCATCTTCACCATGGAGCCTTGAAAGTCATGCAACAGATTTATACTAGTCTTCCCAGGGGTACACTTGCACAGTAAAACACATGCAAGGGATGTACTATGGGAAAATATGTAAAGGCCACCTTTCATGCGAAGGAGAACCGAGATTCAGGGATCTTTGAGAGAGTTCACACAGACGAGTGTGGTCCTTTCTCTATTGCTTCGACAACAAAACATAAGTGCTATGTAATATTTGTTGATGACTTTTCTCATAAGTGTTGGATATTCTTCATGCAAAGGAAAGATCAGACATTCTCTAAGTTCTTGGAGTTCAAGGCACTGGTGGAGAAAGAGTCAGGGAAGCAAGTGAAGGCTCTTAGGAGTGATAATGGTGGAGAATACATCTCTAACGAATTCAATAACTTCTGCAGAAAAGAAGGAATTCGAAGAGAACTCATAGCGCCTCATAACACACAACCAAATGGGGTTGCGGAGAGAAAGAACATAATTATTGTGGGTGCAACACGAGCGATGTTGCATGATCAAGGCCTACCGATGCATCTGTTGGTAGAAACATGCAACACAACGGTACATGTGCAAAACCGTTGTCCTCATATGATACTTGGCATGAGTACACCAAAAGAGGCTTTCACTTGTAAGAAACCTGATGTTTCACACTTTAATATTTTTGGCTTATCTATTTATGTGCATGTGACAAAGGATGCTAGGAAGAAGCTAGAACCGACAGCTGAGATCGGGATTTTTGTGGGGTACACTGAAACACCCCATAATTATTGTGTGTATTTTCCAAATAGCAGAATGACTGTTGTGTGACGGGATATAAAATTTGATGAGGAGAAATTCATGCAGTTGTCCCTTAAGAGGGAGTTGGACTTGCATGCAGAGGATGAACTATTGGTTCGCAAGGATGAGCCTCAAGTTGTGGATCGGCCACATGAGGAGGTTGATGGAGTGGAGGAAAAAAATCATGCAGAGCCATCCATTAGAAATGGTAGAAGGCGCACCGCGAAAGCTGATAGATTCAGACTTGATGCTGCAAAGAATGTAGGAGCCCCTACTTCATAGCGCAAACAGAGACAGTCTCCTGACTGATTTACTGGATACATGGCTCTTATGAGAAAATGTATTGTGACTAAACCATCTTCCTTTCAGGAATCAATGCAACAGCCAACTTGGGTTGATGTAATGGTGGAGGATTATGACTCCATTTTCAAGAGCAGTGCATGGGAGATAGTCCCAAGACCGATCAAAAAAACAGTGGTTGGATCGAGATGGATCTACAAGGTAAATCAAGCTGCTTATGGGAGTTTGGAGAAATACAAGGCCATATTTGTGGCTCAGGGATTCTCACAGATCAAGGGGATAGATTATGATGAGACTTTTTCACCTATTGCAAGATACTCTTCCATAAGATCCATCCTTGCACTCTTAGTGCAGATGGGCTAACGCATTCATCCGATGGATGTGAAAATTGTGTTTCTCAATGGGATCATTGAGGAAGAGGTGTACATAGAGCAGCCTGAAGGTTTCAAAATCTTCAACGGCGAGTCGCATGTGTGCAGACTCAAAAGAGCACTATATGGGCTAAATAAATCACCCTGTGCTTGGTACACTTGGATTGACAGCTATTTCACTAGAATGGGATTTACCAAAATTGAAGCAGAAGAAAACCTGTACCAGATTTTTATTGAGGGTAAGCTATTGATCATTGTTCTTTATGTTGATGATCTAATTTTTACTGGTGATGAGCAACTGATACATTCATGCAAGGAGGATCTTGCAAGGGAGTTTGAAATGAAGGACATGGGAATCCTTCATTATTTCCTTGGATTGGAAATATGGCAGTGAGATGGTGAAATTTTTGTGTCTCAAGGCAAGTATGTAAAGGAGATACTGGGTAATTTTCACATGGAGAGTTGCAAACCCATGGATACTCCTCTTCTAGGAAATTGGAGGAAAAAGGATGCTACTTCTGGAGAGGTAGTGGAATTTACTGTCTACAGGCAATTAGTTGGTTCATTGATGTATCTAGTGAACACCATACTAGACATTTTCTATGTAGTTAACCAACTGAGTTAAGTTATGGTTAAGCCTACCAAGCTCTTTTGGAAGGCAGGGAAGCATGTCTTGAGATACCTGAGGGGCACATCAGACTATGGGAGTGAAGCTTGAAGGCTTCACGGATGGAGATTTTGTGGGAAGTCCATCAGACAGAAAGAGCACACCAGGAGGGATATTTAGCATAGGATCGACATCAGTTTCCTGGTATAGCAAGAAACAACGATTTGTGGCACTCAGTTCAACGGAAGTGGAATACATGGCCGCAAGTCAAGTTGCATGTGAGGCTATCTGGATGAGAAATATCTTGGTTGGTTTGTTTGGTTCTTAGATGGATCCGATAGTGATTCATTGTGATAATTAGAGTTGCATTAAACTCTCGATTAATCCTATGTTTCATGATAGGTGCAAGCATATAGATATTCGGTACCATCATCTCAAAGATTGTGTGCACAGAATAATAATGTTGCTTTAGTACATTTCCATGGAATATCAGGATGTAGACATTCTGATGAAGGCGCTCACAAGGAGAAAATTTGAATACCATAGAGACAGGATCGGGGTGAAGGATAATCCATTTCTTGTTGAGAGGGAGTGTTGAGATTAAACAAGAAAATTTCAACACCCATGCCTAGTGCATTAAGCACCTACACCAGGGTGGGGCCCACAGTGCTATTTTTGGTTGCATGTCTATTTTAGTTATCCCTTAATTAATATGGACAATAAGTTGTGATCTATTCACAATGATGACTTGAAATAGTTAACTGAGAGTGATAAAATCATTTAGCTAGTGGATTTCAAGTTAGAGGTAGTTGGTGAGGCATGCAAAGTAATTCTAGTTGTAACAGAGTTTGAAGTGCAGTGGTGCATTAGTTAATGTAGGTTGTAATCATTTTAACTTAGTTAAGTGAGTTAAACTCAATTGTGTTAGTTGTAACTAAAGATGCACTAGTGAGAGATCAAGTGAATTAAATATTAATTAATTCACAATCAGTAATCTCACATGCAACTCAAGATTTACTATTATTAGCTGCATGCATGTCAGATCCAAGGGAGACCCAATTGAGTTCTAGGTGAAAGGGAAGTTGACTATCAGTTGTAGGATTATTTGGTTGCACCCATGCAACCAAACACCCATTGGAGTGCCCATGATTCTTGCATAGTCAAGGAAGGCAAGAATTCATATCTTTTAGGGATTGCATTCATCAGGGATTTCACAAGCAAGGTAGGCTATCAAGGGGCTGAGAATTGGCTATGTGTTGGTCAGTTTTTTTTCATGACAGTATGAGACAATTAGCTGAGTATTGAAGGGCTCTTGTGAGAATAGTTTTGTATGTAATTGTTTCATAATCCATGCTGAATATACAATAGAATATAGTGGGGCTTTTAGCTATAGGCTTTCCCCGGGAAATTATTTGTGTTGTGGTTGATTTGATTCTTCTTCATGTTCATGTGATTAGCGATTGTGTTTTTAATTCTGAAAAACATTTGTAGAAGCGATTCAATATTTAACTTTAGTACATTTTTAGATCGGGTGAATCCAAGATATACATGCATGTTGTATAATTTCTACACTGAGTTTCACAATTGTGCTTCAAATTTTAGTATAGCCATATGATGAGGAGTCAGAATTCCATTGACAAGGGTTTCTATGTTCATCTTACTAACATGTATCATTTCATAGTTATTAATAAAATAAGTGACTGCAATTTTTAGATTAATTTGTGTTCCATATTGTGGTAAATTTGATTTTCAAATGTTTTTACACTAAATGCATGTGTTGTAACAATATCTGAGAATTATTATAAAGGGTGTTAAACGAAATATTATAGTGATCCAAATCCCTTCAGATTTTTCCTGTTTGGGATCTTACAAAGTGGTTCTTAGAAAACAGGTCTGTAGAACCAGTGACTCTTTAAGTAGCACTCTCAGAGATCCTTCGAATGCTCACTAAAAAATTCCCTAAGAATATGTGATGATACAACTCAAAGACACCTTCAAACTCGATCTTCCAAAAATTTTGTGTTAGAGATAATTAGAGAAAAAAAAAAATCTATATTGCTATAGTTTCAATGTCATGTTCTAGAATATGTGGCTTTCCAATGTAAGAGTGACTTGGAGTTGCTAAGGAATCATTATCTTCTAGTTCATTGCGATTATCAAGATCCCATTGCTATAAAATGAGACCCTTATTATATATATGGGGTGTGAGCTTGAATTTATAAAAGGCTCTCGTTTGAGACAAGTCTTGTATCTATTTGTATTGTTTTTTTTTTCTAATTTGGTATTAGAGCTATCTAGTGAAATGGCATGTGGTGTGATAAATAATGTCGCTCTGCGTGTGAATGCTTGCAGTTGTGCTAGTTGGGTTGTCAGTATTGAAGTTATAGGCTGAGAGAACCTGTTGAGTGATTTTGTTAATGTTAACATGTGCCATCCCCGTCCTATAGCCAACACTGAGTTTAATTCTGTTATGTTGTAGCCCTGAAAAATAAAAGGGCAAGCATGGTTGAATGTATGGTTTAGTCATTCATAAAAGGAGTTTGTGAATAATTTACAAAGGAAAAAGTCTCAGCATTAAGGGATTGGAAAACAGGTGGTGTGCAATAGTAGGAATAAGGCATTGCAGGGAGGAAATTGGCGAAATTGAGGAAACCAGTAGGTCCCCTCACACACAAAGACACTACATCATAATCCCTAGCAGCCTATTTGGTAGCGTTGTAAGAGACCAACCAAGCACTAGAACGAAAATTGAGCATTCAGATCTCGGCTACCCATTTACCCCACGACTATTTTGTGACACCTCTATAATGCTTAAACTTGCCAATGTTGCTCGTCTCAACTTGAACTAATCGGATATAGCTTCCCATGTTCCAGTCACAAGTTTTTTCATGTGTGGAGTTTGCAATATATAAGGCATGGAAGAAGACAATGAGGATGCTTCTTGTAGAAGATCAATCAGATCATAAGGCGTTCTAAGCCATATCCAACACAAATACTATGATTTACTACCATTCTCAGCTCTGAGATAATTTAGTGTTGTTTCATTAGTTCCTTTTGGTTGGTTTTGATCTACAATTGGTTCAGTTTTGTTGTTGTTTGTTCCCCCTGTGATTTTTCTCTAAGGAATTCTAGTTGGGATTTGCCTGATTTTGGATTTGGTACGTGTAATTTTTCAAGTATAATGTGTGCGCATTATCTGGTATTATTTAGTATGATGTGATTTTTCATATTTTTGGATATCCTTGCCCCATAGCCAGTATTGGGCTTCCTTCAGTTAAGTTATAGCCCTAAAAAATAAAAGGGCAAGCATGGTTGAATTTATGGTTTAGTCATTCATAAAAGGATTCTGCAAAGAAGTTGCAACATACAAAGTCTCAATAACAAGGCCCTGCAGGGGGAAATCAGAAAAATTGACGAAACCAATAGGCCCCCTCAAACACATATGTTGCATCATAAGCCTTAATAACCTGTTCAACAAGGCTATAAGAGCCCAACATAACACTAGAATGACAATTGGGCATTCGGATCTCAGCTAACCATTTACTCGGTAACTTTTTTCTGATACCTATATAATTCTTAAGCTTGCCAATGTTGCTCGTCTCAGTGTAAAATTATTTGGATGGAGTTTCCCACGTTCCAATCACTAGTTTTCTTTTGTGTGTGGGGTTTTCAATATATAAGGTGCGGAAGTGGACGACGAGGATGCTTCTTGTAGAACATCAATCAAATAAACAAGCGTTCTAAGCAATTCTCAATTCCAAGATCATTTAGTGTTGTTTCATCGGTTTTTCTTGGTTGGTTTTGATTCACAATTGGTTCATTTTTTATGTTACTCGCCGCCCTTATGGTTGTGCTCTAAGGAATTTTAGCTAGGATCAACATGATTTTGGATATTGCAAAGATACAAGGGATCCGGTATGTGTATTTTTTTAGATTTAACGTGTGTGCACTATTTGGTATTATTTGGTATGATGTAACTTTTTAGATGTTTGGACATCCATGCCCCCTATCTTGGATAGAATATGTTGTGTAATGGCAGGGATAGGAAAATTCAAGGGGGGAATTGGTGAAATTGAAGAAACCAATAGGCCCCCTCATGCACAAATACACTGCATTATAATCCCTAGTGTTAGCGCCAGGAGTCACTCCTTGACTGCATAAGGAGTAAGCCTTACACTTCATAGTTCATTTCAAATTTTAAAGGGGTTGTTTTGAGTGGTGGGATGGTTTCTCAAAGATTTTTAAATGATTTTATGTTCCTTAAGACTTTCATGCATTTGGAAAGTTGTGGAAAGTATAAATTTTGTGGGTAAAAGGTAATATAGGGAGAAGAGTGCACAAGTGGAAGAAGATGAATAGCTGGTACCTATTCTAGGAAATATCCCTATCCTAAATCAGTCACACAACTATGATGATGGCTCTTTACATAAAAACAGTTTATGCAAAGCAAACAACATTCAAAAAATAGATTGCATGTATAAAGTATTCCACAAATCCTTTATGAAATCTTCACTGACATGTTCTATAACGCACATATAACTTGCAGAAAACTGAAAGCAAATAATTTATTGTTAAATCATTTAACAACTTATCACTCACACCTTACTAGTTGTTTCAATTCATATTTTAGAAGAAATTAACAAATAAAAGAGACACACCACACATTAGATGTTCCTTGAGTCACATAATCCTCCAGCATGAAGCAAAAAGGTTTTTTATTATATTCAGTCTTCAGGTAGACCAACATCCAACCTGGAAATGGTATTTACAAGTGGTATATATAGCAAGAGAAGAACCAACTCCATCTCTTCTATAAAGAAGGAAAAATTAATTCTAACATTACATAGGTGTCAAAATAAATTACAACCTTAGCCCATCAAAATCTAGCAGAAAGGACAGATGGAGAAGAAAGAAGAGAATAATTCTGGGATGGAATGCTAAGTGTGTTTTCATGTTTCCCCTTTTTCTGCTGATTTATCTCCTTGTGTATTGGGTCTTTAATAACCATGTAGCTTCATTTAATAAGACCTCCAACAACCTCATAACCACCTCTCAGCATCACTTGTAATATCCATTTGGTTATGGGTTCTTATCCATCTTTAATTGCCTTGGAAAAATTTGCTGACAGGTGTCAAAATATAGCTACAATGGGTGTTGTCAGTGTTAGTCATCAGTAATTTTTGTTTCTCATGGATGACTAAATACTTATACTAGATTTCTAGAAACAAAGTTCATGAACATTGTGAGTTCTAGAAATCTCATTGCCTTCATTATCCTTAGGATAAATTTTCACTATTTCATCAACCCATCATGTCACAGTCAGCTCACTACTCTCAAAGGACTATGCCACTCATTATCACTATTTTTTTCCACCTTTAACCTCATCCCTCTATTTTGTTTTTCCTAACTCCTCCATTGTCCATCTAGGGTTTTTAAGGGATTTTTTCTTGGTTTCATGACCTCCATGGTTAAACATCAACAAGTCTTGTATATTGATGCTCTTACACCTCCTCCTATCCTTAATATACCTTCATAAACACTTCCCATCACTCCTATCCCTCAAACTCATCTTTTTTCTACAAAACCTAACCTATTGCTACAATTTGACACTTTTTCGAGACTAGTCCTGTGTTTTTCCCTTTTGGACCCTTTTCCCCTCACTCAATTCTTGAAATTTCACTTTCCCCTACTCTATAACATCTATCCCTATCCCCAAAAATTTCCCCAAGAATTTAGACAACCCTTAACCCCTTCATTCCCCTCCCTCTACAAGGCAGTCCTAAATCCCCTACACCAAACCCTATTTTCCTCTTCCAACTAAGCTAGGGTTTTCTATGGAAAGGAGGCATAAGAGCAAAGGATCCATTTTATAGATCATATCAGCAAGAATAATTCCATACCAACTCATAAACATCATGCCTCCATCATTTTCCAAGAATTCATTCCAAGGGCCAAGTCATTTGCCACACCTAGGGCCAGTTTTGTTTAAAAATATGTTTTTGACAACACATAGATGAATTTGGAAATAGTGAGGGACGTTTTTGTCCATCATAGGTCCAAGAAGAAAAACCTCATTCAGTTTTTACACAAGTATCATGGTTTGGGATCAATATAAAAAATATAGGTGTCATAGGAGAATTTCTGCACTACTGGAGTGACATTGGGAAAATCAGGTTTTCTCATAGCTGGAGTGTCCAAATGACTTTATTGATAGAGCAAACGACAACTAGACTTGAATATATTTCCAATGAGTTATCATGAGCTCAATTTGGAGTTAAGGAAGGCCTCCAAACATTGTTTGCACCAACACTCTGCATTTCTCCACCATCACTCAACACTTTTTGACCAGTCTTGGGAAACTTAACTTTTGATAGGGAAAATCAACTCCAAACAGGGAAAAAATGGTATATTTGTAAAGTAGACAGGCTAATATTTTGAACGAGCTATGACAGGCTCAAATCTGACCTCGGGAAGGTCATCAAAACCTGTTGGCAAGTTGACCCTTTTTTGGCTCTATGAAAATTAGTGGCACTGCACTAATCCATGGGTAGGACTGCCCGGCACTGTGCTAATCCATGGGCAGGACTACCCGGCGCTACACTAATCCATGGGCAAGACTACCCCGTGCTGTGCAAATGCCAGAAACCTTCAAAAGGCAAAATCTTTTGCCCAAATTCCAATTTTCGTCCTCCATTCACCTCCAGGATCTGTAGAAGAGTCAAGAATTGGTAAGTGGCCTTTTGTCCTCATCCCCAAGCAAAATTTCAAGTTACTTTGGTATTTTATGGCTTTAAATTTCAAACCCTAGATTAGAAAATCCTAGGTCTAGCATGCAAATTGAGCCTTTGTGTTTAAAAACCTCCTTAAAGCTTGCTTTGATGTCATGTGAAGATAAATGAGTTAAGGTCACTGCAATACACCTTTGAGAGGGCCTCCTTAAGCTGCAAGGCAACTAAAACTTAAGAATCCTAGCCTCCAAACCACTCATTCTCCAAAGTTAACTCCATCATCATATTCACCTTTTTTCATCAAGCCCCAAATTGTGAAACAATATCTCCCATCACCATGTCAAGAGCTGAGAACAACAGTAGTAGTGATAAAGGTCAAATACCTTTAAGACCAAAACATAAGGGAGAAAGTCATGACAATCATGACAGCTATCATGAAAGTCATGACACTAATCAGTCTCTCAGTGACAATGGAAATGATAGCAGTGCAGAAGATGATGAAGAAAGGGACCCTAGTGATGAACAAGACCAAACTAAAGTAAGTGCAGGGGCTGATATTACCAATGAAGACCAAAGATACAACACCGAAGGAAGAAAAGAGGGTAATGATGGTGATGGTGTTGAAGGTCAAGAAAGCAGCAATCAAACAGATCATGAGATAACTCATGAAGGTCATAGTGAAAGTGAAGGAGCTGATGACAACACCAAGGGTCACAACCATGATGAAAACGCTTCCAAAAACCCCATCACTCCTCTCACATGCATATACCACAGAGGGCCAAGGCAAGTGTTTTCTGCCTCCAAAAGGCAAGGGGCCTTGCCATCTGCATCAACTCCAGGGCTTGATAAAGGCAAGGAAAGGATGGAAAAGGGTAAGCAGTAGGTAAAGGTGGAAGAAGAGGATCCTGAAGTAGAAAAGGAGTTTGAAATTATCCATATAGACAGTGATGAAGAAGATGAAACAAGAATTTTAAACTCCCTCCTCCAAAACAAGAATCCACAAATAAAAGACCTAGAAGCTGAGTTGGAGAGTGAAAAAGATGCCATTCACTTCTATCAAATGAAAAACAAGGAAATGAGTGCCCAGCAAGCCATATATGAGGCTAGAGCACTCAAAGCCCGGAAAGAAGCCCAAAGGGCACAAGTCAAACTAGAAGAATATAGTGGCCCATGTGAAGAAAGTGAAGGTGAAGACGAACAACCTAGGAAGAGGCCAAAAACCATGGGGCTAAGGAAAGCATTGGAAAAACAGAAGGAAGAAGAATCAGCCCTAGCAGAATAACTTCCCCTCACTGAACTCCTTGCTATGGAAATTGAACATGATCCAGAGTCATGGCTTGAGAGGGAAAACATACACCTAGAGGCCAAGCTAAAGAAGGCAAATGAAGGCTTAGAGCTGCAAAGAATGATGACAGAGTATTATGCCAAGAAACACAAGCTTGTTTGTGCCAAACTGAAGTAAGCCCTCCATGAGGCCCAAAACCTAAAGGAGGCAAAAGAGCATGAAAGCCCTATATTTTTGGCTGAGGCTTCTCAAAAGTTGACCAAGACCCCTTAAGGAAGGTCTCCACCAATTTTGGGCAAATTTGGAGCATTTTTTTTTTTTTGAGATTTTTAAGGCCCATTAGTGTAGAGCCACTGGCACTACGCTAACACATGGAGCATCCCCAGGAGAAGAACTTGAAATTTTTGGATTTCTCTCAGCTTTCACATCGTTCTCACCAAATTTCATATGATTTGGAGCAAGTTTGACCCCTCAAAAGTTCAAAAAACCTCTCTTTTTTCACCTTTCTGCCACTGTTTTGGGCCTGGCGCTGCACAAATGATAGACTGGAGATTTTTGAATTTTTTAATAGGCTATAGGAGCTGGATAAGGAAACCACGAGAATTTCTAGAAATTATACTCATCAGGCTTTCCAACGAACCATCACGGAGCCAAATCTGACATCGGGAAGTGGTCCAAAACTTGGTTGCAAAAGTACCTATTTTTGGCACTGCGCAAATGGACTGTGTAGTGCAGTGTTGGGATTTTGGCATTTTGGACAGGCTATAAGAGCTGGATCAGGAAAAAATAAGCATTTTTGGAAATTCGACTCATCGATATTTCCAAAGAGTTGTCACGGAGAAAAATCCGACATCGAGAAGTGGTCCAAAACATGGCTACAACAGAGTCTATTTTCTGCTGGAGGTGGCTCTGTGCAAATGACAGTCTTGGGACTTTTGATTTTTTGAATAGGCTATAGGAGCTGGAATAGGAAAAAATAAGACTTTCTGGAAATTAGACTCATCATACTTTCCAATGAGCCATCACAGAGCCAAATCCGACATCGGGAAGTTGTCCAAAACTTGGTTGGAAAACACCCTATTTTCTGTTGATGTGGCGCTGCGCAAATGGACTGTCTAAGTGTGTTTTGGCCAAAAGTCAACAAAACACGCTTGTTTATTGTAAAATCTTATTTTGATGTTTTTTGAGGCAAATCACTCTAGAATTAGGTGCTAGAATTTATTTTGGAATTTATTCCATGAGATATTTTGTGCCTTGGGCCTTGCATGGTCTCTTGGCCATAAGTGATATTTATGAGTGATTTTGACATTTTCCAACCCTATCTAGGGTTTTTTCGCCCTCTTGCTAAGATAAATATAGCATGGGGGATTCATTGTAAATGTTGGCATTTGATAAGCTTTGAGAGAAATACATGGTTTTATGAGCTTGGGGAAGAAATTGGTGTTATGAAGTTGATGAATGGCTTGTTTGGATTGATGATGGAGAAGCTTGTTTGCAGGATTCCTTAGCTTGATTAATGGTGATGTACTCTTAATTTTTTCATGTTTTCTTGTTTTCATTGTGTTTCATCCTTCTTTTTTGCTATAAAACAGAAAATTATAGGTTGAGAAATGCTCCTTGAAGCACCTTAGTCCTCCTATTTGTTATAGCCTTAATGTTTTCCTCTGCTGTGTGTGTTGAATAATCCTTAGTTGCTCTTCAAGCCTCCTTATGTTTGTTTTGTTTCATTTATCGATTAATATTCTAGTTTAAAAATATGATTCATGGTAAGCCCTGCTTGTTTGAAACTATCTAAACTCTCTCTTGAAACCTCTCTCTGAAGTACTGCTTGCTAGGTTAAGTCAAAGAGGTCTTGTTCTGATCTTGCCCTTTGCCCAAGCCTATCAGTTTTCCTCAGAGTTATTTATAGCTTAATAAAAAAATTTTAGGAGTTCCCTCTTTGATTGAT
The DNA here is from genome assembly GCA_034641835.2 of Pinus albicaulis. Classification (NCBI taxonomy): domain Eukaryota; kingdom Viridiplantae; phylum Streptophyta; class Pinopsida; order Pinales; family Pinaceae; genus Pinus; species Pinus albicaulis. The sequence goes on along the minus strand of CM076574.1, from coordinate 1,267,737,887 downwards.
GAAAGTTATTGTGCCATCTTATATGTTTTCTAATTCTAAAGGTGAATTTTCTAAAGTTAGATAAGCTCGTATGCTTTCTATGTTTCACTGGAATGTTTATCTTGGATATTTATTTGTTTAAGTATTATCATTGAGTAAATGGTTTGCCCTATCTCATGCTTAGTATCTTTTTCTTATCATATCTAAGACCCTCTTGTTAATGGGTAAATGACAAAGGATTCTTGATTGCCCTTTGCCCTACCCTATTCAGAAACTTGATGTTCATCCCACTTTACTCATAACCTTAAGGATCCATTAACCTTATTAAATTGGCCTTGCACTACACTCTGATTCATTATTGAAACGCTCATGAATTTTATTGATTCCATATCCCAATGATTTAAAGACCTCTCACTCCACCTATTCTACCTATTCATCTTACCCAACCAAAAAAATCAACAAACCCTACACACTTAAAAACTAGCCTAAAATCAAAACCCTAAAGCAAACAAGAACACATCCTTTGCAAAGTTTGATCAGTCCGATGATGATGTCCTCCAAACATAAAATAACCTTGCAGGGCAATCAACAGTTGATTTGTGGGATGAAGTTCACTATCATCATCTTGAAAAAAGTAAGCAGCCAATACAGTTCACCTATAACACTGATGAGGAAAACCTTGAGAGTTTACAAGTAAGTGAGGAGTCTCCGACTCTTTGCTCTACTTGAGGTTGACGAGGATGATGAACTTCTTGAGCAAGTTGTCAATGAGAAACCTTTTCCTAAAATGGTTGAGGAAATCATTTGGGACATGGAATCCTCCTTAACTCCAGATTTTCAGCTATCAAGTTCTTTTGAATTACAAATTGCAGATGAAGGCATGGAAATTTATGATCACAATAAATTTTCTGCACTTCTTTCTCAAGAAGATTTGTTGCCAAGGAGTGCTCCCACTCATCAACATGGTGGTTTTCACACAGAACTCAGCCCACTCTATCAAAGCACATCAGGTATGTTAGAGGATAACATTGCCATATATGATGAATATACCAGTTCAGATGATCATGATGAAGAGGTGGATTTTATTTCCCAAAAGAGTCCCAAGCATAGCCAAGTGGAAGAAGGAGTAGTCCTGAATGAAGCTTATGTCTCAAATCCTCAAGGTCCATTTGTTGTTTTCCTTGAGAAATCTAAAGGGGGAGTGTGTTCTGCCAAGAATAGTTTGTTGCAAAGTGTGAGAAAAATTTTAAGCATTTCTATCCGAAACAAGTGAGGTGGAAGCGGCCTTTTGATTTCTTCAACACTCTCGAAGAGCTGAAACAAGATTAATCATGGAATCATCTACTTGATTGGTTATATTGGAAAATGGAGTTCACCAAATGAATTTATATCATGTATATGCTAGATTAGGATAGATAATTATGCAAAATAATCTCAACCTTGTGAGCATCTTTTTAGTTCAATATTGTTTAGAAAAAAAATAAAATAAAAAAAATAAAGAAAGGTAGAAAAAGAGGGCATATTTAAAGAAGAGGTACACCCCCATACCCAAAAAATAGTAGTAATGAAAGTGTGCAAGCCTAAATGCCACTACTTGTCCAAAAATTCTTGTTCAGTCATCTAGCCTAATCATGGCTGAACATTTTTCAATTTATTGTCGATAAGTTAGTGAAAGAGAGCTTGTCAAATCATTCGAACTTGACTTGTCAAAAAGGATAGATTAGGAATGAAAGATATTGGTTCCACATTCTCAAAACTGAACCAAAGATAAAAGATAGATATGCCTAACAAATTCTGAATCATAGCCCTCATGTTTTCTAGTTTTTCATTATACAAAAATAATGTGTGTGTGTAGCTTGTCCGAATGCCACAACCCATGGAAAATCAGATTGTCTAATCCTGATTTGATCATGTTTTGAATTTCACTTCAGTAGAATAGAGAATATTTTTTTTCAAACAACTTAATCTTGACAAATGATTAGACTAGGTAGAGAATAAGAGAGTTCATTAGCCTAACCTGAACTCTTATGCTTCCAAAATAAAATGATGTCAAGGGTTTGCTAGTCCAAGTGCACCCAAGTGAAAAAAAAAAAATGTTAGGCAAGTAGGTTGGGTAGGTAGAGATGAAGTTGAGCTAACCATGTTTTTCAGATTATTTAGATTACAACTTCAAAGAAGCATCAAAAATTGAAAAAGAAGTAAAAATCTGCCCACTGGATGAGGCACTGGTCTTCATAAAACCAAGAGATCTGAAGTTCTAGACACCTCCTGAAAAGGAGCTGCCCTCCCTAAGTGGAGCCACTGTTAGTCATCAATAATTTTTTCTTCTCATGGATGACTAAATACTTATCCTAGATTTCTAGAAACAAAGTTCATGAACATTGTGAGTTCTAGAAATCTCACTTCCTTCATTATCCTTAGGATAAATTTTCACTATTTCATCATCCCATCATGTCAAGGTCAGCTCACTACTCCCAAAGGACCCATCATGGGCTCATGCCACTCATTATCACTATGTTTTGCCACCTTTGGCCTCAACCCTCTATTTTGTTTTGCCTAACTCCTCCATTGTCCATCTAGGGTTTTTAAGGGCGTTTTTCTTGGTTTCATGACCTCCATGGTTAAAAATCAATAAGGCTTGTATCCTAATGCTCTTACACCTCCTCCTATCCTTAATATACCTACATAAACAATTCCCATCACTCCTATCCCTCAAACTCATCATTTTTCTACAAAGCCTAGCCTATTGCTACAATTTGACACTTTTTCGAGACTAGGCCTATGTTTTTCCCTTTTGGACCCTTTTCCCCTCAATCAATTCTTTAAATTACACTTTCCCCTACTCTCTAACATCTGTCCCTATCCCCCAAAATTTCCCCAAGAATTTAGACAATCCCTAACCCCTTCATTCCCCTCCCTCTACAAGGCAGTCCTAAATCCCCTACACCAAAACCTATTTTCCTCTTCCAACTAAGCTAGGGTTTGCTATGGAAAGGAGGCATAAGAGAAAAGGATCCATTTGATATATCATATCAGAAATAATAATTCCATACCAAATCATAAACATCATGCCTCCATCATTTTCCAAGAATTCATTCCAAGGGCCAAGTCATTTGCCACACCTAGGCCCAGTTTTGTTTAAAAATATGTTTCTGACCAAAAATAGATGAATTTGGAAAAAGTGAGAGAGGGTTTTGTTGGCCATAGGGCTAAGAAGAAAAACCTCCTTCAATTTTTACACAGGTATCATGGTTTGGGAGCAATATAAAAAATACAGGTGTCACAGGAGAATTTACGCACTTCTAGAGTGACCTTGGGAAAATCAGGTTTTCTCATATATGGAGTGTCCAAATGACTTTTTTAATGGGAAAACAACAAAAAGACTTGAAGAGATTTCCAATGAGCTATCATGAGCTCAATTTTGAGTTAAGGAAGGCCTCCAAACGTTGTCTGTACCAGCACTCTGCATTTCTGCACCATCACTCAACACTTTTTGAACAGTCTTGGGAAACTTAACTTTTGATAGGGAAAATAAACTTCAAACAGGAAAAAAATGGTATACATAGAAATTATATAGGTTAAAATTTCCAACGCGCTATCACGGGCCCAAATCCGACTTTGGGAAGGTCATCAAAACCTGTCTGCAAGTTGACCATTTTTTGGCACTGCGCTAATCCATGGACAGGACTGCCCGCCGTTGTGCTAATCCACGGGCAGGACTGCCCGGCGCTACGCTAATCCATGGGCATAACTATCCGACACTGCGCAAATTCTAGAAACCTTCAAAAGGCCAAATCTCTTGCCCAAATTCCAATTTTTGTCCTCCATTCGCCTCCAAGATCTGTAAAAGAGTCAAGAATTGGTAAGTGGCCTTTTGTCCTCATCCCCAAGCAAAATTTCAATTTATTTTGGTCTTTTATGGCTTTAAAGTTCAAACCCTAGACAAGTAAACCCTAGGTATAACATGCAAATATTTGTGTTTAAAAACTTCCTTAAAGCTAGCTTTGATGTCATGTGAGGATAAATGAGTTAAGGTGACTGCAATACACCTTTGAGAGGGCCTCCTTAAGCTACAAGGCAAGTAAAACTTAAGAATCCTAGCCTCCACACCACTCATTCTCCAAAGTTAACTCCATCAACATCTTCACCTTTTTTCATCAAGCCCCAAATTGTGAAACAATATCTCCCATCACCATGTCAAGAGCTTAGAACAAAAGTAGTAGTGATAAAGGTCAAAGGCCTTTGATACCAAAACATAAGGGAGAAAGTCATGATAGTCATGACAGTTGTCATGAAAGTCATGAAACTAATCAGTCTCTTAGTGACAATAAGAATGACAGCAGTGTAGAATATGATGAAGAAAGGGACCCTAGTGATGAACAAGACCAAAATAAAGCAAGTGCAGGGGTTGATATTACCAATGAAGACCAAAGCTACAACACAGAAGGCAACAAAGAGGGTAATGATGGTGATGGTGTTGAAGGTCAATAAAGCAGCAATCAAACAGATCATGAGATAACTGATGAAGATCATAATGAAAGTGAAGGAGTTGATGACAACACCAAGGGTCACAGCCATGATGAAAACAATTCAAAAACTCCCATCACTCCTCTCACATGCGCATACCATGTAATATTCCAAATTAGGAATAGCTACACTATTTGGAATATCTTAAGATATTACCAATGTGGAGATTAGCAATACATAAACATGAGATGGAAAATAGCAGTGAATGCATTAATACAAGAATGTCGAAAGATCCACATAGCCATTACATTAGACTATAGCAACAACAATGTATACAATATCTTGAGGAAATGATCTCTTAATCTAGGCAATGCAACCTTAAAGAAACATATACATGAAAAATAGAGAAATGCTACTACACAAAGAATCCTTGGCTATGACAACACAATCTATAAAGGAGAACTACTGCAAAATAGTGTCAAAACAAAAATGTGACAATATACATCTCAAACACAATTGGGGGAGCAAGATCTCAACCCCTAGAAACAACAATGCACAATTCTTGAAAGGATTGGCTGAAATAAGCACAAAATGGCAAATCTGTAGAAATGCCGAAGTTGCTGGGCAGCAATTGCAACTCAGAAAATAGATATGGATGAAGATAGTTGATGTTGCTGCAAATGATGGCTGAATCTCATCCAAAGGATCTCTCAGGTGAAAGACTGATCCAATCCCTGAAGATCTCACCCTCCAAAATAGTGGAGCAAGTCCCCACTGCAAGTGCACTAAAAAATAACGCAGTCCAGAGAAGGGACTGTGTTGTTGGTGAAGGGAAGTGCTTGGCCTGATGCCAATTATCAGCAATAAGCTCTGGAATATCCCTCACTAACCTCCTAGAGGAATATAAGCTCCCTCCTTTTAAATATGAGCCAAGGAGATGGTGTTGTGGAGTCCCCCATTGCAACACCCAGCAACACAACCCAGATCTCAACAGAAATTGCACTGTAGCTGAAGGAGGATGCTTTGGCCTTGAGCCAAGAAATGTGGAGAATGAAGAAAAATCCCTCAAGAGGCCTCTCAAGAAGGTGAAGAAATCCTAAACAAGAATTCCCCCCGCAACTTTGCTAAACATTAAAAGAATGCACAATGTCTGCATAGACAATGAAATCAATAATCCAATTCATCCATAAAAATGGCTGCCTTGCCCTCCTTTTAAACAAGTGAAATCTCTTTCTCCATGGGTCCCACTCATTAGGGTTTCCTCCACCAAATATCCTCTTCCTCATTCACACTGCGTTGTCTTCTAAAGTGATCCACTCTTCCTATGGCAGCGCTGTTGACTTGGTCAAACCTGACCTTGTCTTCATGCATTTTCCCCTTTTCACACTTGAGGGTGAAAAATAAGGCTACTCTGATGATTCATTTCACATTATGAGGGATTTTATTCATGTCTTGAATAATAATGGGTCCCCTTACCCATTTATTAAGCTGCTAGGTGATAAAAACAAAACTTTAATATTCCATTTAGTTATGTGCTAAAATGGGAATATTACAGCCCTCCCCTCTCAAATGTTGCTTGTCCTCAAGCAACTACAAGGATAGAACTAGAAAATCTCCACCCAAGGCATGGATTCTGCAATGTATTGAGGAAAATTTTCCCCAAATGGATCCTCCATCCCCCAAGCAACGATCCATACGAAGTGAGTTACCTCCCAATATGGCAACTCCTGACAATCATCTTCCACCCTTGGCTCCTGCAATATAGGTGGGCTGAAAATCTGATCTTGGTAGACAAAATAGCCTACCCCACACTGTCCTCCTCTCCACTTAGGATAAGCGAAGATTATATGCTGATATTGGGCTAAAATAATGTTTCCCTCAAGTGGAAAAATGAAGACTAGACCTCCAAGGATCTCTTCTCCAGTGTTATGAACCATGCTGTCTCAATCCATCTCATATGTGATGAGTTGGAAGTCACCATCATATGGCATCCAATAAATCATATGGCTCACCTCAAATGGAAACAAATGTTTTGTTGTAGTGGCCACATGTCCTCTCATGCTCCAATTAGAACATGCAATGCAAATAATGTGGAAGATTTCTCCCCCAAGTGACACATCCAACCAATGTGCCATTCCCCCAATCATGCTCTCAACAAACATAAAGACAATAGCAACATAATGAACCATAATGAGAACCATGCTTGTTGTCATGTGTGGCAAGGGAGAAGGACAATGGCCGCTCATTTGTAATCAATGCAGTTTGACCCTCAACTATAAAAGAGTATGACAAAAAGTGTAGCCTCTCAACCACTTGCTTGTTGTCCTACTCTCCTCAAACGTATGGAGAAAGTGAATGATGTATGGTGCAAGGTGAGTATGTCCTCCAAAACACATTTCCTCCTCAAGTCCTCCTAGGGAGGGGTCACCAATAGTGCTCATGGCCTCAAGTAGACCATGGGGTATAGAAAAAATAATGCTCCTCCTTGGAGCAACATCCTGTACATATATGGTTAAGGGATGAATATACAAATCATCATGCAAATAAACAATACCCTCACCATAATTTTTGCTCATGCAAATGGAGTGGCTCAAAATTTAGTCTCCTCTCATCCTCAAAGAGAAAAGAGGTGGTTGTGCTAACTCCTCCAAATATTTTTGTATCTCCTCCATCTGCACATGATCTATGCATCTCCTCATATGTTGATCTGTCAATATCATGCAAGCAAGATGATCCTAGGAATACTCCACCAACAACCTGGAGCTCCAACATGGATCTATCCTCCATAGTGACAGCACTGATGATTCATCATGAAGGACATCTGTCATATGGTCATCTCCTTCTTTAACATCTCCCATGCCAAAGATGCAAGTTGGAAGGCTGCTATCCTTCCTCTGCTGCTTCTGCCACAGTGCAGAATCAGAAATGAGAGTGAGTGAAAATGATGTTGAGAGAATTAATCTCTCCTCCTTGAGTCTACCCAAGACTCTCAGCGCTGTGAAGTTATCTCCCATGGTTTCCACTCTCCTGGAATCAATGAGTGGTGCCCCAACATGTGAAGCATCCATCCTCCTCTGATGGTCCAGTGGTATCCCTGGAAAAATGTCTCCATGGAATGAGACATCACCATCAAGAGGTGAGTGCATATGTGAATGAACAAATCTTTCCATACTTCCATTGCGCAATCCAATCACCTTCTTAGGTGAATCAACCTCCAAAAATGAATGGGGATGTGTACTCCTCATCTCATGATGTTGGGTCTTCTCCCTATCTCTTCCTTGTTTCTCCAAGGTTCCACACCTCCTCAACAATGGCATAGGTAAAACATGAGTTGTGCCTTGATCTCCATACATGGGATCTTGGGGAATTCCTTGCAAGGATGCAAGAATCCCTCTACATGGAGCAAGAGCTCATCCTTCCTCTGCATGAGGCACTAGATAGTCTCTAGATGGCATAGCATTGTTGCCCTCAGCTTCCTCAACATAGATGGGCAACCCTCCAACAATGTTGCTACAAATATGGAATCTCTCCCAAGGTGGAATTAATTCCTGATCATAAAAGGTCAAGGAGTATCCCCTTTGCACCATGATTGTTCCATCTCCTACTCCTGCAACATCATACAATAAATGAGAGCAAATCTGCTCTTGCTCTCCCAAGAATAACCCCAGCAACAAATGTTTTTGCTGCTTCCTCATGCTCTCATCATACAAGATATGTGATGAAGACATAGTGTATGATATGAATGTTGCGTCATCACTATGCACCCATACTCTTTGCTACTCCATGATGGCCAAACTCCTTTAAGAGTAACCAACGCAGCCAAGCCTCCTGCTGCCCAGTATCATAAATCTGCAAGTATCTTACCAGCTTCTTGCTCACCATCCACATCTACTCAACCAATTGTGGATGTCTTCTTCCACCCTTCATCTTGGTACTCCTCCCATGAGGGCTACCATCATCCAAAATCAGATTTCTGCATTTCATGGGACCTTGAAATGCAATCTTCCCAAGGATCAATTTGACCCTATAAGGACCCAAATAGGTGGTAGGCAAAAACCTCCCATCATGATGTACATGGATCAAGTAATGTCCAACACAGTCATGAGAGATGTTATCCATCCGAAGATGTCCTCCATCTTCTATCTGCTCCTGTGAGAAGGGAAGAACCTCCTCAAACTGTTGAAGATCCTTGCATTCCATGATGTGTGGGAGTGCAGCTCCATTGAAATCTCTCCTTGAGATCTCCTCCTCATGCATGGTCTTCCAAAACCAAAAAGGCCTTGGATCTGCTGCCAGTAGAAGTCTCTCTTTGAGCTGTGGCATGCTCATTGAGAGAGTGTCATCTAGAGAGGAGAAACAGTTTCTTATCTCCATATTTCTACTCTTTCTTACTGCTTCCTTCATGGCTTCCCGAATGAAGCTATCCTTTGAGTGCTCACATGAGGAATGGTTCCTCTTTTCTCCATCACTGCTTTTGTACAACACAGTGATATTCTGCTGCTCTAGGTCAACTACATGCAATAATGTAGACCCATCCAAAGTGTTTGCTGAAATGACAAGAGATGTATTTTTAATCATACCTTGGTAAAATTTGGAAGCTCCTTGCAGGGCTGAAAGAGTTTCCTCCTCACAAGTGTTGGTATCCCAAACTGTTGAAGATGAAGGCTGCTCCTCCATGGTCTCAATAGTGCTGGTACATGCCTCATCAGCTGGTGGTAAGGGCTCCTCCCTCCTTTTGCCGAATATCTCGATCATTCTTTGAGAAAACTTAGCAAGATTTGAAACCCTTGCATGGCTTAGATGGCTGATCCACCAAATCTTTGCTTCACCTTCAAGGCACAGTGCTGCAACTTCTATAGCCTCTCTGTCTACTACAGGATGTAGTAGGAAGAAAGCTTCTAGCTTCTTCACCCAAAATTCTACTGCACATGTGAGTGATCCATCAAATGTGGACAATAGAAATCTATTGCCTCTAATCATCCCATAGTTGTGGGGTCTTCCTTCTTCTTTCTGCTAAATAAATTGTGGAAAAGCTAGAGTCTCTTGGAAGTCTCTATGTTTAGCTTAGTATTCAGCCAGGTACTTACTTAGAATTTCGAATTCCAAGTGTTCTTCATGCTTCCGGTCTTCTTCTTTGTGAGAGTAGGAAGTGCATGGTCCTTCCTCTTCCCCTTATTCAATTTTCTTGACCTCCTTGGAGAGGTCTCCTCTAGATCTGAAAATAGATGAGAGTAAACCCATATTATTCATCATCTTGATCTTCTTTAGCTGAGACTCACAGTCTGAGCTAGAGATCATGCTCTGATACCACTATAATATTCCAAATTAGGAACAGCTACACTATTGGGAATATCTCAAGATATTACCAGTGTGGAGATCAACAATACATCAACATGAGCTGGAAAATAGTAGTGAATGCAGTAATACAAGAATGCCGGAAGATCCACATAACCATTACATTAGATTATAGCAGTAGAAATGTATACAAGATCTTGAGGAAATGATCTCTCAAGCTAGGCAATGTAGCCTCAAAGAAACATATACATGAAAAATAGAGAAATGCTGCTATACAAAGAAGCCCTGGCTATGATAGCGCAGTATATAAAGGAGGACTACTGTAAAATAGTGTCAAAACACAAATGTGACAATACACATCTCAAATAAAATTGGGGGAGCAAGATCTCAACCCCTGGAAACAACAATGCACAATCCTTGAAAGGATTGGCTGAAATAAGCACAAAATGGAAAATCTACAGAAATGTCAGAGTTGCTGGGCAGCAGCTGCAACTCAGAAAATAGATATGGATGAAGATAGCTGATGATGCTGAAAATGATGGCTGAATCTCATCCAAAGGATCTCTCAGGTGAAATTCTGATCCAATCCCTGAAGATCTCAACCTCCAAAATAGTGGAGCAAGTCCCCACTGCAAGTGCACTCAGAAATAATGCAGTCAAGAGAAGGGACTGCACTGTTAGTGAAGGTAAATGCTTGGAATGATGCCAATGATCAACAATAAGCTCCAAAATATCCCTCACTAACCTCCTAGAGGAATAGAATCTCCCTCCTCTGAAATATGAGCCAAGGATATGGTGTTGTGGAGTCCCCACTGTAACACCCAGCAACACAACCCAACTCTCAACAGAAACCACACTGTAGTTGAAGGAGGATGCTTTGGACTTGAGCCAAGAAATGTGGAGAATGAATAACAATTCCTCAAGAGGCCTCTCAAGAAGGTGAAGAAAACCTAAACAGGAATTCCCCCGGCAACTTTGCTAAACAACAAAAGAATGCACAATCTCTGCATAGACAATGAAATCAATAATCCAATTCATCCATAACAATGGCTGGCTCTCCCTCCTTTTAAACAAGTGAAAGCTATTTCTCCATGGGTCCCACTCATTAAGGTTTCCTCCACCAATTATCCTCTTCCTCATTCACACCGTGCTGTCTTCTAAAGTGATCCACTCCTCCTACGACAACGTTGTTGACTTGGTCAAAATGTAATGTTCCAAATGGGAAGGGTTAAGCACAGTAGGGAATATCTTAAGATATTCCACTATGGTTTCAAAACAATATGGGATCACACCAATAGATCTAAACCAGAGATAGATTGGTAGGGTATTTACTGGTTATATCACCTCTAAAGAGAGGGTGAAAACCAGAGGCTTCCTGGCCCGTTCCAGACTCTGTCTATAGAAGATTGGTGAAACACAACAAGTGTGGGAATGACACACTCCTCTTATATTTTTCTGCCCTTGGTATCCTTATATCTGTAGATCTAAATAATGGATCCAAAAAAGAAGCAAAAACCAAACAAGTAAGAAGCGGGAAATTCCACTCTCAGGAAAATCTGCAATAGGCTAAAAGGAAACGATGTATAAGAAAACCAATGTGAAAATAACGTAGAACATGGATGTTTTCCATTATTTTAGGCTGTTTGGGACCTCCATGCAGAGTTTTAGCAAAAAAAAATGGGTTTAGAGGGCTTAAACAGATCTCCCACAATCAACACTAGCTGAAAATCAGCTAAAGGAGAGGGCTCAGTTAATAGAGAAACCCTCCTTCAGGAATTGCACATTTTCTGCCGAGAGTCACTGGAAATCAGCCATTAAACTCATAATATAGTATGGCAGCAAGAAATCAGGTCCATAATGAATTTCCCTTGTAGAAGCATTGAATTTACATGAAACAAGAGCAAGAATTCTTCAGAAATTAAGCAGTAATACATGTAAAAGTTGTAGAAATGATTGAACAACGTTTTATTTGAGGAGCTTTAGCTGATTTAGGTTAAAATTCAGATCTATAACTGATCTATAGCTGAAACATCAGATCCATACCAGATCTGGAAACTACACATCCTTCTTTATCAGATCCCCTTGGGGTTTTAACCGAATAATGCATAATTAAGTGTAGATCTAGCTTTTAATACACTAAACTGTAGAAAAATTCAGGGATTTCTGAAGATGATTTTCATTACATCATATATCATATCTGAATATGAATATATCAAAAAACTACTTTACAAATCTTCAAAGTGAGAGGCAAGCCTCAATCACTAGGAAGCAAGTACAATGAGAAATCTAAACAGCAGTGAAACATGTACATGGAAATAACGTAGTTCCCTACGGAGACAACGCTGTAGCTTGAACACGATCTTACAATAGATAAAAATTATAGATCCGAAATAAAAGGATGATGAAGACCCTCTTTCGGGTGGTCACAAGGCACCCTCCCTGAGAGGAGACTCCACAAATTGCTAGATCTTGCAGATCTAGTTTCCCCCACTTGCTGCAACTCACAGCAGCTGCAAAACCCTCAACAAGACTAGCACTGCTATAGAGATGGAGCTTGGCCATAATTCCGGATAGTGGAGAGATGCATCACAATCTCCACCAAAGAGCTACTCCATGGATGGAGGGAGGATTCCTAAACAGGAAATCCTTTTCCCTTTGGCTAAACAACCAAGAGAAATTGAGTTGTTGTAGCAACCTCAAATCATCAACAACCTTTGCTTGCTACCTCTCCTTATTTTTATAACATGAGGGCTTGCCAAAACCCTAAACCACCTTCTTCAACTTATCCTCTTTGACACAAGAGATCCTCTTCTAGAAGTACGTTGTGCTTGATGGATAAGCTTCCCTCCAATCTGCGCTGTAGGTGGGGCCAAGATTGACCCATTCAAATGAATTTCCCCTTTTAACACTTAAGGGTGTTTAATATAATAGCCCAGATTTATCCCCTTTCACATTGGTCATGTATTTATTCTCAACTTAGGAGTTTAATAAACCTCCTTCTCATACTTTTATTCATGAATAAAGCAAACTGAAAATAAAATGCAACATTCCCATTAGCTGCAAAGATTGGGAATATTACAGTCTCCCCCAGCAAAATGTTGCTTGCCCTCAAGCAACTCTTATTGTAGATGCAAACCATCTATTCCCTCCAAATGGCATCCACATAAGGAAGGCTTTCTCCATTTGCTGCAATAGGTTATGTATGTTTGGTTCCAAATTTGTCTTCTACCAATGCATGAGATGACTTCCAACTGTGAGGTTAGATGTTCTCTTATTACCATGAAGTACAATATGAAAAATACATGATGTCCAACACCATCACAACACATGTGAGACATAAAGTAAGGTAGCTTCTGCCATAAAGGAAAAGCTTCATCATGCAAAGCATTCCTCCATCCCATGTTCTGTGAACTTGAATAAGCATTGCTATTCTCTCACTCTTAGCCCTATTGGCCTTGTTGGATCCAAACTCCATCATTCCAGCGTTAGGCAAAATAATAAGGTAAGGAGAAATATGGGTAAACAAAACATGTCAAACCATATTCTCCCAAAATAACCACCGGAGCAAGGCCCTTTGCTGCCATCCTCCATCTCCTCCATGTAATATGGACAAGCCATGCTTTCCAAAAGATGATGTGCATGCCTTTATTTGCTGCAATTTACCTTTGATACATAAGGCATGAATCAGAAAATCATGAGCTATGGGCTGGTCACCATACTCATTTAAAAGCAGCCAAAGCAACAAGAGATATTGCTGCCCTCTTTCCTCCTCATGTGCATCATGAAACCAACCATACTAATGGACATATGATATGTCCCATCAGCCTAATACAAAGTACCATCATCAATGCACATCTTGAGATATTTATGACAAAATTTTCACCATGAAAAACACATAGACATAGGAGATGTCATGTGGTGGCCATACCTTCTCAAGAGAAAAAAAAATTGTACATGCCTTCTCTTGCTGCAACATAACATTGAAATCCAAGGAATGATTCAAAAAATAATGAGTTATTGGGTAGTAACCATACTTACCCAAAAGCAGCCATGGCAATAAGGTCTCCTGCACCCTTCTTGCCTCATCAACATGTGGATCATGAAGCAAAAACACAATGATGGACATGTGAAGTGTCTCATCAACATAGTACAAGCAATCTCCCTCATACCACATCATGTGGGAGTCATCCCTCCTCCCAAACCAAAGTTCATGCATGAAACATACCTCCAATAGAAATGCATGTGGATACATGAGACATATCTCAAACATGGGTGAATACGTGGACATGAGATTTAACATGTGATGTCCAACTCTCCTTCTAACAACCACTTCATCCATGCTTCCTCTTCATATAATCTACTAATGATGTACCAATCATGAGATAAGAGAATGGGAATCTTTGGGTAGAGATCATGCTTACCCCAAGGCAACCAGCACTGCCATGCCTCCTTATACATTTCATAACTGCTCTTTAAGGCATAGATCAGAAGAATAGGTGCCTTGAGAGTGATAGCAGTCTCCCAAGGGAAACCAGCATAACCAAGCTTGCTGGTCCATATATGTCTGCAAGTGATCATTTGACCCCTTGCTCACCATCCTCATCCACTCACTTAAATATGGAAGTTGTGTGATGTGCTGCATAATCATGGAATTCTCCATTTGCAGAATACCATCTCCTTTAACACACTGAAGAACTTTACATCTCATGGAATACTAAAATGCATCTCTGTTGAGATCTCTTAGTGAGACCTTCCTCTCATGTATGGTCTTCCAAAACCAGTGAAGCTTTGAATCTGCATAAATATCTCCAACATGCTCCAAGAATGATGAAGCCTCTTTTTCACAGCCACTATGTGACAGTGCTGTGATATACCTTTGCTTCAAATCAACACTTTGATCTAACTCTTGGCTATGCATGGATCTTGAAATAATATGTGCTGAAATCTTATGCATACCTTGGATCAACTGATATGTAGGAACCTCTTGATAGAATACAAGAATTCTTCCATCCGGATCAATGATGTCTCCAACTACTGGAAAGGATGATGGCATCCTTCCTTCAAGTATACCAGCGCTGGTATCTTCCTCCCCTTCATTTCTATACTTATCACCTTCTTCAAAGAAAGTGGGCCTAGTGGATCTATGAGGAGATCTAGGATTCTCCGGTCTTATACTCTGCTGATAGGAAGTGCTAGGGCTTCCTTCTTCTTCTTGAAATCTCATGCAGCTCTTACTGCAACTTGCTTCTTCTTGAAACCCTCTAGGAGTCTCGGTGCTTCTTCTTTCTCTCTTCTGATTTACCTATTGGGAGAGGCCCTTCTTAGATCTGAAAAATGATGAGAATAATCCCATTTGCTCCATCAAGCTGATCTCTTCTTCTACTCTTTAATTCACTGGTATCTTGATCTCATAGGCTGTGCCAGAGATCATGCTCTGATACCACTGTAATGTTCCAAATGGGAAGGGTTAAGCACAATAGGGAATATCTTAAGGCATTCCACTATGGGTTCACAACAATATGGGATCACACCAATAGATCTAAACTAGAGATAGACTGGTAGGGCATTTACTGGTTATATCACCTCTAAAGATAGGGTGAAAACCAGAGGCTTCCTGGCCCGTTCCAGACTCTGTCTATAGAAGATTGGTGAAACACAGCAAGTGTGGGAATGACACACTCCTCTTAGAGTTTGCTGCCCTTGGGATCCTTATATCTACATATCTAAAGAATGGATGACCTAGAAGCTAAGTTGGAGAGTGAAAAAGATGCCATTCACTTCTATCAAATGCAAAACAAGAAAATGAGTGCACAACAAGCCATCTATGAGGCTAGAGCACTCAAACTCTTGAAAGAAGCCCAAAGGGCACAAGTAAAACTAGAAGAATACATGGGTCCATATGAAGAAATTGAAGGTGAAGAAGAACAATCTAGGAAGAGGCCAAAAACCATGGGGCTAAGGAAAGCATTGGCAAAACAGAAGGAAGAAGAATCAACCCTAGCAAAAAAACATCCCCTCACTGAACTCCTTGCTATGGAAATTGAACATGATCTAGAAGTCATGGCTTGAGAGGGAAAACATACACCTAGAGGCCAAGCTAAAGAAGGCAAATGAAGGCTTAGAGCTGCAAAGAAAGATGACAGAGTATTATGCCAAGAAACACAAGCTTGTTTGTGCCAAACTGAAGGAAGCCCTCCATGAGGCCCAAAACCTAAAGGAGGAAAAAGAGCATGAAAGCCTTGGATTTTTGGCTGAGGCTTCTAAACAGTTGATGAATACCCCTTAAGGAAGGTCTCCACCAATTTTGGGCAAATTTGGAGCATTTTTTGTTTTTTGAGATTTTTAAGGCTCATTAGCGCAGCGCCACTGGCGCTATTCTAACACATGGAGCATCCCCAAGAGAATAAATTGAAATTTTTGGATTTATCTCATCCTGCACATCATGCTCAAAAATTTTTATATGATTTGGAGCAAGTTTGACCCCTCAAAATGTCAAAAAACCTCTCTTTTTTCACCTCTCTGCCACTGTTTTGGGCTTGGCGTTGCGCAAATGATAGACTGGATATTTTTGAATTCTTGACTAGGATACAGGAGATGGATCAGGAAAAAATGAGAATCTATGGAAATTAGACTCATCAGGCGTTCCAGCGAGCCATCACGGAGCCAAATTTGACATCGGGAAGTGATCCAAAACTTCATTGCAAAAGTACCTATTTTTGGCGCTGCGCAAATGGACTGTGTAGTGCAGTGTTGGGATTTTGGCATTTTGGATAGGCTACATGAGCTGGATAAGGAAAAAATAATCATTTTTGGAAATTAGACTCATCAAGCTTTCCAACGAGTTGTGACGGAGAAAAATCCAACATCGGGAAGTGGTCCAAAACTTGGCTACAATAGAGCCTATTTTCTTCTGGAGGTGGCACTGTGCAAATGCCAGTCTTGGGAATTTTGAATTTTTGACTAGGCTATGTGTGTTGTATCAGGAATAAAACATGAATTTATGGAAAGTAGACTCATCAGGATTTCCAACAAGCCATCACGGAGCCAAATCCGACATCGGGAATCGGTCCAAAACTTGGTTTAAAAACACCCTATTTTCTGCTGAAGTGGCGCTGCACAAATGGACTGTCTAAGTGTGTTTTGGACAAAAGTCAACAAAACAAACTCATTTATTGTAAAATCTTATTTTAGTGTTTTTTGAGACAAATCACTCTAGAATTAGGTGCTAGAAGTTATTTTTGCATTTATTCCATGAGATATTTTGTGCCTTGGGCCTTGCATGGTCTCTTGGCTATAAATGACATTTATGAGTGATTTTGATATTTTCCAACCCTATCTAGGGTTTTTTCCCCCTCTTGCTAAGATAAATAGAGCATGAGGGCTTCATTTTAAATGTTGGCATTTGATGAGATTTGATAGCAATACATGGTTTTATGAGCTTGGAGAAGAAATTGGTGTTGTGAAGTTGAGGAATGGCTTGTTTGGATTGATGATGGAGAAGCTTGTTTTTAGGATTAATTAACTTGATTAATGGTGATGTACTCGTAATTTGTTCATGTTTTATTGTTGTCATTATGTTTCATCCTTCTTTTTCGCTATAAAACAGAAAATTATAGGTTGAGAAATTCTCCTTGAAGCATCTTAGTCTTCCTGTTTGTTATAGCCTTAATGTTTTCCTCTGCTGGGTGTGTTTGAAGAATTCTTAGCTGCTCTTCAAGCCTCCTTATGCTTGTTTTGTTTCATTTATGGATTAATATGCTAGTTTACAAATATGATTCATGGTAAGCCCTGCTTGTTTGAAACTATCTAAACTCTGTCTTGAAACCTCTCTCTGAAGTACTCCAAGCTAGGTTAAGTCAAAGAGGTTTTGTTCGGATCTTGCCCTTTGCCCAAGCCTATCAGTTTGCCTCAGAGTTCTTTATAGCTTAATCAACAATGTTTAGGAGTTCCCTCTTTGATTGATGAAAGTTATTGTGCCATATTATATGTTTTCTAATTCTGACGGTGAATTTACTAAAGTTAGATAAGCTCGTATGCTTTCTATGTTTCAATGGAATGTTCATATTGGATATTTATTTTTTTAAGTATTATCATTGAGTAAATGGTTTTCCCTATCTCATGCTTAGTATCTTTTTCTTATCATATTTAAGACCCTATTGTTAATGGGCAAATGAAAAAGGATTCTTGATTTCCCCTTTCCCTACCCTATTCACAAACTTGATGTTCATCCCACTTTATTCATAACCTTAAGGATCCATTAACCTTGTTGAATTGGCCTTGCACTACACTCTGATTCATTATTGAAACCCTCGTGACTTTTATTGACTCCATAGCCCAATGATTTAAATACCTCTCACTCCACCTATTCTACCTGTTCATCTTACCCAACCAAAACAATAAAAAAACCCTACACACTTTACAACTAGCCTAAAATCAAAACCCTAAAGAAAACAAGAACACATCCTTTGCACCCAATAGAGAGAGCCCTCTCTAAGTCCGGGAAGGATAGGTCCTAGGACTCCAAATACTGGATTCATGTTACCCTGTCATTTGGTATACCAATCTTCCAAATCATGGGACCCTAACAGTCTGAAATTCCGGTAAAAACTTGTAACTGTGAAAAATATGGAATGCTACCAGAAATTCCAATAGCACCATGTTTCTTTTTAAAAAATACACAGAAAATGTTGAAAATTATATGCAGAATTATATTCCTTAACACCTAAGCTAATGTTCAAAATTGTAATTGATAAGAAAAAAAATGTACTTGTATAAAAAACCCTTTTTACCTTCCCTCTATGTGTGTTTCACCTTCAGCGAGCTTATCCAAGACTATTTTGTTGCCAACAACTGATTTCAATCTGGTTTCTCTTATGGTTGCTTCCTTGACAATGTCTTTGTCCTCCTTAGAAACCTTTTGTGTTTTTCTTCTCTTTGAGGGCTCTGAGTGCTGTTATGAAGCGGTTGTATTCTTGTTTTTCTTCATGGTTTTCTCTGTCTTTGAACCTTTGGGTTTTCCTTCAATGTCAATAACCTCTGTGTAATATCCCAAAATGGGAATGCTCAACAATGCATGCATAAAAAACGTATTTTTAGAATTATGTGCTACAGAAAATGAAATCAAAACTTGGATCCCTTATATCTGATAATATACAACCTAGATCCAAGAATAGATCAGAAACAAATCAAACTAGGTGAGGTAAACATACCTCCCACACATAGGATAGAAAAAAAGGGCTAAAACCCCAAAAATACTGCAACATGAAATTACTGCATAAAGTGACAGCGCAGTCTAATGAGAGTTTATGCACAGAAATAGCTGAGACAAATAGATCTGTTATTATATTAAACAATATGGCCCAAATACTGAGATCTAGTCTCCTTATTACAAAATCTAGAGAACCCGGGAAGCGTTTCTAAGAATACACCCAAATACAAATGATGATCTTTAGCAATAAGACTGAATAGTCACTGAAATTTGAAGCACAGAAGTATAGAAGGCTGGAAAAATGTAGATCTGATGTAGATCTGATCAAAGGTCTTCCTCCATGAAAGGATTAACCTCTCAATCATAGGAAAACTCCCAAAAGAACCACCAGATGCACTGCAGAAACCGCCCTAATAAAAAACGCAATTCCAAACTGGAATAACACTGTAGGTGATAGAAATATGTTGGCCTGTTGCCAAAGATCTAAAATCAACCCAAGAACCCTCCAAACTGATCTCCCAATAGAAGGAATCCTTCCTCCTATGCAAAACCAACTTAGAAAGTGGGTTTCTCAGCCCTCCACTTCAACACCTTGCAACTCAACACAACCTCCTGCAGAAACTGTGCTGAAACTGAAGACTGAAGCTTGGCACCAATGCTGGATGTATGGAATGATAGATCAGGTCTCTCCCAAGAGCTACTCAAAGGGAAGAGATGGGATTCCTAAATAGGAATACCTTAGTGCTAAACAGTTGAAGAGAGCAAAGTCTAAGAAGGCACATCAAAAATATCATTCATAAGCTAACCTCAAATGGCTCTCATCCTCTTCCTTATAAAATAAGTGAGCCTTCTCACCTTGGGTCCCACTCATTAGGGTTTCCACCATCACACAATCAATCTCCCTCCAAAACTTTGTTGTACCTTCATTAATTCCACTCCTCTAAAACAAAGTTGTTTGATTTGGTCAAGGTTGACCTCTTCAACCTGCTTCAGCCCTTTTCACACCTAAGGGTCTTCAATCTAGTTCACATATAGTTGTCTAGACTGATTCTCATTCACATGGAGCTATGTTTATTGATGATCCACTCCTCCTCCATTAATGTTGTTGACTTGGTCAAACTTGAATTTGTCCACATCCATTATGCCTTGTTCACACATGAGAGTGCTCGATCTAGTTTTTCACATCAAGAGGGATTTTATGTTTATTCAAGGTAAGTATGGGTATCTTTCCCCATTTATTCATCTACTAAGTGTTAGAAGCAAAAATCAATATTCCAATTAGCTGCATGCTAATTTTGGAATATTACACTCTGTCATTAGGCTTCGATTATGTAGAGCCTTGGACTTAAGCCTAAACTTGTTGTTGTCTCTGGTATGCCTCTTTCTAGTACCAACAACAGGTTTAGCTTCTTCCTTCTTCTTCTTACTGCTGATGTCATACCCAACATCCTTAAGAAGTTCTTCATCTGATGGTGTAGGCTCATATTCTTTCTACAACTTTTGTTGAATATGTGCTTCCAGAATTTCCTATAGCACCTACATTTTTTATTTATCTACAGTTGCAGATCTTCCTCTTCTGGCTCTAGTGTAGACATTAGGAAATGGAAGAATAGGGGGTACTATTTTCATGGACTTGGGTTTGATTTTTGAGGAGCTCTCTCCTTTTTCCACCTTTCTTTCAGATTTTACTGCAGAAACCTTCTCTTTTTTTCCCTTGGCCTTCTTATGAATGTTTTCTTTTAGGCCTTTCTCTTTGTTCTTCTTTTTGTAAGCTAAGGGTTTGGCAGTGAAACTAGAGGTGTAGGCGCAGGTTGGCCTGCCCTATAAAATAAAAAGTGGTCCCAAGTATGGTTTCTCTTTCCCAACTCTTCTTCAACTAGAACTTTGATCAAAGCTTGATGGTACAAGCTATACTCAGAAACATCAGTATGGGTCTGAACCCTTTGTTAGTATGAATATTAATCACAAGAGTACGAAAAAGGCTCACTGTAGCTGTGCATAACAAATAACCCTAACAGCAAATATGGTTGCCAATATATTTAGATCTATAATTATTTGACCAAGATAAATGCTGCAAAATCTATATCTATGAATTAAAAGACATTAAGCAGTAAATAAAAGCAAGAGTTGCTCCATGCATCCAATAGACAAAACAAGATTGTTTTAAAGAATTTTTTGTATTTTTGACACCTGGGAAGGGAACATAGAAATATTTTACCAGTCCCCCTCAATGGGATGGGTTCTTGTAAGTCCTCAGCACTTCAAATCTAAAATCCCTCTCTCTTGATGGTGTAGAAAACCTAGACAAAAATGGAACTCAAAGGAAGCTCATAAGAAAAATGGTAGCAAAAGATGACAGTGATGGAGGATCAAAGTCAGACCAAAAGTATAGATCCAGAGTGACCTTTAGGCAACAAAAGTTAGTGAATGAATGGAAAAACCCTTCTATTTATAACAAAATATTGAGTTATTCTAGATATTGGTGCATAATTAAAATATTATTAACCAAATCAAGATCCAACTTTTATGGAATATTTTATTATATTTGTTGGAGGGAAAAAGAATTTGACTTTGGTCAAATCCCTTTATTTGTAAATAATAAATAAATAAATGATTTATTTATTATTTTAAGGATGTGGTTGAGTAATAATCAATAAATAATGATTTATTCAATTATTTATAAATGATTTAGTCAAATTTAACAAGGAATATTATTTAAATAAGGTTTAAATAATTATTCCTAGAAAATAATAAGATAAATAATGATTTATCTAATTAATTTTCCTGTTTTGGGTTAAATATGACTAGAAATATTAATTAAATTGTTGTTTAACTAATTATTCCTTGAGGAAAACCAAAAAAAAATTATTTATTCGATATTTCCTCATGGGGTTTCCTGTTTAGGCCATAAACAACTTAATAAATGTGGTTTACTAAGTTATTTTTCATAGTGAAAGCAATTTTACTTAGGGTGAAATTAGTCTTACATGGTGTACTTTGGTCCATTTAATAATAACAGGTTAGATGACCAAAAAATGGTGTAACAGATTTCCCCGAGTGTTTGAGCGTTAGGATCTAATCATATGACCGAAGTATGTTGTAATAAATCAATCACTAGACACCAAAGGGGAAGTCAGAGAGAGAGAAATATAAGGTATACCAAAGCACTTGAGGACTAGACCCTGAGGAAGCGAGACTTACAGGTTCAACAAGTCTCTTTTATGAGCGAGTACCTGTGCTATAGGCGGAGGGGAGGCATACCTATGCCCGCCAAGACAAAGTACAAAGAATAATGTGTCCAGTAAACAAGGGACTGAACTATATAGTACATGCTGGCATAAACATGAGCCAGATAAAAACACAATAATGAATCCCACATACATACTGTGCCTGGGATAATAGCCAGGACTTATACAATAATATCTGAGTACATGAGATATAAATACAACCAAAGTGCCCCTGTAAACAGGAAAGGGCTCTGAAAATCTGACTGATACATGCAAACAAAAAGGTGATCCAAGCGGCTGAGGCTAACATCATCAAATCGATGGAGCTACATCAAAGGCTGTAATGAAGAGGTCATCTGGGCATGTGGGGGGCTAGCTGAAGGGCCGCCCCCTCATGAGGTCTGAAACATCTCACACACACCTGAGGATCACCAATCCAATCTGCTGCATCACTGAACCATCGAGTATACGTATCTCGATCATGCTGTAACGATCTGGAGTTGAGAAACAATCAAGTCAAAGGGATATAAGGAGTCCCTTTGTTTGATCCAAGGCACCGAACAAGAGTGGAAGCTAGAACCAAGGTACACCGCCCTCTAGACATGTCTTCTGGAATGAATAAGCTGATGTCGACAGAAGGGGGTCCGCTATAGGTGAGGCAATAAGGGATCCTAAACTAAGGCACGAGAGAAAATAGTAGAGCGACTAACAGACTGACACCAGGGATAATGATGAAATGGGGGATACTGAGTAGCGGACAAAAGAATTCCCTTGTTAGAGCATAAAGGGCATGGATGACCTGGCAGCGACTAGCACAATATCAAAGGGGATAGGGGGCAGTAGGACTGAAGGCCATAATACGTGACACGAGAGAGGGACCGAGCAGTGAAGGATGGAGGACTATAGTGGGATACAAAGGGACTTGGGATAGACTCCATGAATGTGATGATGACTCAACTCGGATGCTCTAAACAAGGGCGACTCGATGATGCTGCCACACAGAAAAGTTCTATTGTGGACCATAAAGACATGAGTACAAGATGGTTACTCACGATGAAAAATGACACGAGCATGGACAAGTATGGAGGCAAAGTGGTGCCCCAAGCACAAGTGTTTTAGGTGAAGGAATTCGATTTTGAGGAGTGGTGAAGTGACCCTTCTTGGACAAAATGTGTCATGGTGAAGTATCAAATCACGAAAAACTAACAGATACCCATTTGAGGACTCGGTGAGAGCTTTCCAATGGTATAGACAGTTTGTTAAACTAAGATACGGTTTGGCCGTAGCAGACGAAAGAAAAATCAAGGGTTTCTCTTTTAATAAGGCATTTTCCCTCCAAATTCACTCATTTTCAAGTGTAGCTATGGTGAATGTAGAGAGGAGAGAAGGCCCTAAATCTTGCGGCGATCGTAGCAAACAAACTGACCGTTGGAATCGAGATCCGTCAGTTGCAGATAAGAGGCCTAACCCTACTGTTTCATTTCAGTGGATTGAAAGCTTAGTTTAGGTACCTAGAGATCAAGAATAGACCAGGTTGCACTTTTTGGGGTCTGTTCTGCGACCTGGGTAGCGGGTACTGGGCAGAAAACGACAACCTATCCTAGGAAATGACCTGAAAAGTGTGACCTGTCAAAGAAAGGGGGTTTCAGTGTTGTTTTTGGCTGATAGCTAGTATTTTTTTGGCTGAGGGGCATAGGTGCCCCCAAGCATGTTATAGTCATGCCAACATGTATTTAGAAAGGGGGAATCTAAACACATTTTTATGATGTGGTGTGCCATTTTTTTGCATTATGGTTATGCAGTTCGAGAAAGGGAATGGAGGATTACCAATCTATTTTCATACTGCATATATGAAGAAAATGAACTTAATTTTCTGGGTTGGCATACATGGTGTCACTATCCCAAAGAGAGGATTTGGATATAATGAACTGGTGCTCTCCTAGAAAACCCATAGGTTGGTCAACAATTATTTCTAGGGGACTGGGTTGCTGATGTAAGATGAATTAATGATGAGGGTTATCATCCCTAGAGTGATCTGAAGTGATATGGGACTCTATAGGTTCTTCTAAATGGGGAAGAATAATGGTACTAGAGTCGACACGACCAAATACACTAGAAGAGTTGTGGAGAATTGCTTCTCTTGGACTCTCAAATATGGGTGCCCCTATTATCACAAAAATAGGACCTGATAAGCTGCTGATCAAACCACTTCAGTGTAACTATTTCAAACCAATATTTTGGCTAAGGCTTAGCCTCCTCAGCCTGAGAGGGCTCTCTCAAGGGTTAATGATATAAGATATAGATAGATGGCTAACTCTATTATTTGTGTTTTGGTTCAGGTTGAGAAGATGAATGCTTGCTACCATTGGGCTATGGAGTCAGTGATAGGGATAAATATGACAAAGGCTTTCCTTGTGGAAGCTGAGGCTTGTATATAATTCAATGAAAGAATAACATATTTAGGAAAATCCCAATAAATTGAGGTTCAAAGGGAGTCAGAGCATGTGGTACATGAATTCTGAGTAATGATACATCAAGGTTTTGAAAGCAAAACTACTGAAAGGGATTTCACCATAGATAAATACTTAAAGGAAGTCAGAGCATGATCACTCATGAATTATGAGTAATAAGCACTTAGACTATGGAAGAAAAAAATTTCAAATGAGATGACATATACTCATTTAAATACACTAAGAATCTCAGGTGAAAGGAAAGTGGTATTGTTACTGTATATATCAGTCAATCCAAAGCTTTGCAAAGTGGTATGCTTTAGATAACATTTTCCAACCTGTAGGTTGAAGCTAACATCAGAATGTATACATTGGGCGTTATGGAGTCAAATTAGTCTTCAACAAAACATCATAATCAGCTAAACATGGAAGTCAAGGCACTTGGAGCTTAGGTTTATAAGTGAAACAGTAACACAGTGAATAAACACAGTCTATAAGCATGTGAAGGAAGTTAGAGCATTATCCAATGAATTCTAAGTAACACATGCTCATACCACTGGAAATAGGTAATTAAAAAAGGCCATGGAGATATCAAACACATAAACCCCTTGTGAATCTTGAGTAGTTAAACCAATCTCTGTATTAAGTTGAAACAACACACAGTTTGCTTACAATATGCACCAGTTTTGCCAAAACGTCTCCCAACTAGTAACACTTATGAGAAAAGTGAGACAGGTTATTGTAGCTGGAGACTTTATGAAGAGAAAACTCCTTCAGAATTTCAAAAGACCTTTGCTTGTGGCTAGAAACTGATCTTGAAGTGAACTACTAAAACTAGAAAGCATAGTTTTTCTGTCAATGACTTTCAGCAATTTCGTAGCGCAAGTTGAGTCATCAATTTCTCCCACCTCATAATTAATTTGAAGAAGTTGAAAGAGGTTTTTGTATTTAAGTATGTTAGGAAGAAAAAAATCTTTCATTTTTCAAAAATGAGTTTTCAGTTGTTCAGGAACCCTGTTGGAAGTTGTAAAAACAAAAAAACAGGGTTTTTGCCTCATAGTGCGCTACGAAAACAGCTTGTTTTCGTAGCGCAAATCACCTTTTTTGAACTAGATGTGCTACGAAAACGCGGATTCCTGTATGATTGCAAAAATTTAACCCAAAAATTCATGGCATGACCCCTAAATGAAAAATATGACCTGTTTGACCATGAAGTGAACCTAAAGGACTTTATTTGAAAATGAAAACTGACCTTTTAAAACTTATAAATGGATGATGGGATCTTTAAACCATGGAATAAGACTTCTAAAAATTATTTGGAAATGAAAGATGAAATTTTTGAGACTGTAATCCTATCACTTACCCTTTCAATAATGAAATGACTCAAAACCTATCTAATACCTCCTTGAAATCATGACCAAAAGTAGAGTTGACACAATGACGTTTTGCGAATTTTTGGGTGATAACTACCCCCTTACCCAAACATTAGGTGTCAATGTAATGGACACAAGGTGTGTGTGGTTCAAAAGCATGGGTTTGATGTAAGCGGGGATAGATAAAGTTAGGGGTGGTGAATACTTCCATAATTTCATCATCGTAATAGAAGATAGGGTGACTGGTGGAAGAAAGACCACCTAAAGCCGTGAAGCTACCTGACTCATCATCATGAGAACAGATGTTGACATGCGCATAGTCACAAAGGGTGATATAAAAACAATTAGATGATGGATCCATCGATGTTGAGCCTAAGGTGATCGTTGAAGGGAGGTCAGGAAAAACAAAAGGGGAAGTCCCAGGGGTGTCTTCCACCGTGGATCTCATACATGATGACAGCTAGTGGATAGTGGCCAAAGACTCTATCATTTCGACATCCGGAGGGAGAATTTCTATGGGAGTGGAAGTGTCCTCTGGTTCTGCTGAAGCAAAACACACAAATAAGGGAGCAATGTACTCATTGCGCTTGGCCTCGAATTGGCGAACCGCTTCCAAAGAGGAGTGGTACTCAGCGAGGCAGGGACAGAGGTGAGTATAGTGGCCATGGAAATCACACAAAGCATAAGGATGATTTGTGTGCAAAGATTTGAGTTTTAGGACTGAATCGGGTATAGTGAAATATACCTCTGGGATGTCAGACTTTGGATGCGCTTCATTTACCATGGGTTTGAGACAAGGAAACTTAGGACAATTATGGGTGGCATGACCGACAACATCACACAAAGCACACCGGTGGGTACGCTTTGGAGGCCGAGGAGGAGCAGGATTGATCGGGGTAGCCTTGTCTTTAGATGCCTTCTTGCGAGCTTTTCCCCCTTTAATTGAAGTTGTCGCAACAAGAGGAGGTTCCTGTTGAGGTGGCTGAGGCATGGTAGCAGAGGGAGGGGTCATGAGGACCGGTTGGACTAGGGTCAAAGAAAGATAAGGTTTGGGTTGACCAGGTGGGGTAGCGGTTGGGGGATCGAGGTACCAGATGAGAATCCACAGGGTTAGGTTGGGAAGGGATAGGGTAGCCATAACAGGTACCGAGAACACTCCAGGAGGGGGAACTAGGAATGGTATCTGACCTGAGGGGTAATGGCCAGGCAGGATGACTCCAAGATGGTTAAGGTCTGGAGGAACCATTCTAGGAGGGTGAAGAGGCTCATGGATACCAGCTGTAGGTGAAGGGCCAGGAGGAGGGGGTCCAGAAGGCCGAATTGAAGGGCTGGGAGTAGGCTGTGGAGGGCGAGGCTATCTACTATTCGAAGCGAGCCACTTGAGGGAAGCTCGAGACGATTGAATCATGCAAACATTCGATGAGTTGGGATCTGAGACATGAGGAGGAAGACCAGGGAATGTACCAAGCAAAGAGGAGTCTTTTTAGACTCCAGGTGAGACACTGGTTAAGGGATCGATGTTTTGCTTATTGGCTACTGAAGATATGATGGACTCAGTGGGAGGTCTAAGACTTCTACCATAATATGTCAACTCGGTCAATGGTGACTATATTTCGATTATGAGGGAAGGACATCTGCGGTGAACCACGTATGGGACAACAGACATCGCATACATGTGTAGCTACGACCCAATATAATGTTGTAATATAAGGGCGCCATCAATGACTTCTCGTCAACGCAAACGTCTTGCCCGCAAGAGTAATAGGACAATTGCGGA